>OX104117.1:65126969-65726969 GCA_944474755.1 Limnoperna fortunei
ATTGATAACTGATTGGTGACGGATTTTGGAACGCTGACGGATCGCTGACGGATTGATAAAAGTGTTGCGTTTTCAATCTCAAGTACTGTAGCTGTAGAATCCAGGTCGCACTTCCTTGGCAACCGACATGACGGTAGCTTTAGAATCCTGGTCGTACTTTCTTGGCAACCGAAAGGACGGTAGCTGTAGAATCCTGGTCGCACTTCCTTGGCAACCGGCACGACGGTAGCTGTAGAATACTGGTTGCACTTCCTTGGCAACCGAAAGGACGGTAGCTGTAGAATCCAGGTCGCACTTCCTTGGGAACCGACATGACGGTAGCTGTAGAATCCTGGTCGCACTTCCTTGGCAACCGACACGACAGTAGCTGTAGAATACTGGTCGCACTTCCTTGGCAACCGACATGACGGTAGCTGTAGAATACTGGTTGCTTTCCTTGGCTACTGACATGACGGTAGCTGTAGAATCCTGGTCGCACTTCCTTGGCAACCGACACGACAGTAGCTGTAGAATACTGGTCGCACTTCCTTGGCAACCGACATGACGGTAGCTGTAGAATACTGGTTGCTTTCCTTGGCTACTGACATGACGGTAGCTGTAGAATCCTGGTCGAACTTCCTTGCAAACCGACATGACGGTTATTGTAAAATCCTGATCGCTTGTCACTAGTTTTGTTTTTAGTTCTCATACATATTTGTACATGTATAAATTTTCCCCTCATTTATTGTTTCCTTACCCATCATATTCAGTTATTTTCAGTTAAGCTATGTATTTTAATGTTCTTATACATCTGAATATAGAGCGGTTATACATAAGGTAATGACGAATTTAAATTAACCATATAAATGTTTGGGAATGTTAACGATATGACTCGATCAAATTCTATGTATTTTTGTTCTGTTTGATATAATGAGAACACGACAAGCTCAAGCAACACATGTCCGAATATTGATCTAGTAACTGTAGTCTGGGAACACGTGTCCGAATATTGATGGAACGCTTAACACACACATTTCTCTGGAAAGATGAAATACAGTATGATGTTTAGGACCTTTGAAATAATAACTTAAACTTAAAACCAGATCACGCCAATAATTCTTTTATAAATACAAAAAAATGAACAACAAGCGAATTGATTTTTAATAGGATATTAGAACTGTCTTCTCAAGATACAACTTTGCCTTAATCATACCTTCAAGTGGTTTTTTAAAAGTGGAACTTTATTATTTTTATTTCTTTTTATGTTCAATGTTGGTCTTTAAATATGACTCTTGTAGTGTTATTTTAATGATATTTTATTCAAATCTCACTTAAATATTTTAATAATTCGTCCCACAATGGGATTTCACTTATTTTTCCGCCCTCACACAATAATCAGTCTCATATATTTCTTTGTTAGGGCAAATGGTTGAATTACCAATTATTTATTTGCGTATGTTTACATTATCAGTGATATGGCTTATTATTTAAGCAATACATTCAATAAATTGATTGACAATTTTTGCGTCAGTTTCAGTGATGTATTTATGGCGGCAGTGGAAGGCAGTATACCTGTGGAGAGGACAGTATATTCTGAACAAATGACTTCAATTCAGAAACAAACCAACAAACAACAACAACAGAAATTTCAACAGAGACAAACCACCACAGAAAGTTGGTAGTCGAACTCAATAAAACCCATACCTGCAATCCCCTGACGCTATTCAAAATAAAAACAACTGCAGAATATTCACAACAACATGTAATAATGACTGGATAATCTGATATAATGTTCATTTCACTGCGAAAAAAACGGAATGAGTACTGAACACATCGACATAAGCAACACATGCCGATTTATATTATCTAAAAAGTAATCCGTATTAAAACAGTTTCAGTCGATTAAATAACTATATAAATCATACCTATGATTACACGTTGTTTTTACACGTTTTATAACACAACCTACATTACCTAGACAACATAATCTACATAACCTAGACAACACAATCTGCATTACCTAGACCACACAATCTACATTACCTAGACAACACAATCTACATTACCTAGACAACACAATCTACATTACCTAGATCACACATAACCTAGACAACACAATCTTCATTACCTAGACCACACAATATACATTACCTAGACAACACAATCTACATTACCTAGACAACACAATCTACATTACCTAGATCACACATAACCTAGACAACACAATCTTCAGTACCTAGACAACATAACCTAAATTACCACCAAAACACAATATACATTTCTATGACAACACAATTTACATCAACAAGACAACACTATCTTTTACCTAGACAACACATTGTCCATTACCAAGATAACACAATCTACACTACCCAGACAACACAATCTACATAACCAAGACAACCCAATCTACATTACCAAGAAAACACAATTCACATTACCAAGACAATACAATCTATATTAACAAGACAACACAATCTACATTTCCATCTAAACACAATTTACATTAACTAGACAACACTATCTAAACTACATAGACAACACAATGTCCATTACCTAGACAAAACAGTCTACATTACCCAAACAACACAATCTTCATTATCAGAAATTTTAGTCAAAATCAGAAAAAACAATGCCTTGTTCTATTTCTAACTTGTTTATATTTGAACATGAAGTTGATTAATAAGTCAAGTGATGTAAACTAATAAGCCTGATTCTTTCAGTAACATGTACAAGATCTAATACATGTATATCAAATCGCATCAGCATTTAATGGATACAATAGGTATATTCGTGGTGTATGATCGAATAAAACAAGGTTATCAATGTTATAAATCTTTAAAACACACACTAACATGAAATATAACACTTTTATGAAAATATTTTGTCATTATAGGAATTTTAATATATCAGTGAAAGAATCAATTTCAAAAGACGTTTTTTTTTTGGAATATATTTCAATGTTAATTATACAAAAAAATCTAACTTAAAGAAAGTAAATCGAAACCATGAATATAAATAAGAATACCGGTATATTTTATATCCTGTTTCAATAGAATCACTGCATTTTAAAATTTAAACACGTTTAGATTCTTCATACATCGAATGTCCATGAATTATTGTCGATTTTACATGAAAACTTCAGGAAAACTTTAAGTTATTGGTTTTTATACTTCATGAGGTGCTGATCGTTTGGAGAGCTGCTGAGACAAATAACTTTAACTGGCGATTGGCAACGCAATAGTGCAATTCGATTAAAATATTTAAAAATATGAAATATATTGGCTTGATGCCTGGAATAATAGGACTAAATTTTAATTTTATAAACTGCAACGACATCTACACAGATTTAAAGAGTGAAACAATGCACCGTATATTATACTCACTCACAAAAAAAACGCGACATACGAAAAATGGGAATTTCACTTCATATATTATTTTAACAATTTATCATATAAATAATTGATACAGAAATGTAAAAATTGGCACACTTCTTGTTCATAAGTTCTTTTACCATGGAATAAAACATTTTGTCGCATATTGTCAATAAATCACGCAAAAAATATCAGTAGCTGTTGTGCCCACCATTTGCTTGTAACACAGCCCTTACTCTTCTTGGCATGGATTCATTAAACGTTGAGTACGAACACGCGGTATCCTTTGCCACTCATACTGAAGTGACTGCTTTAATTTTTGCAGATTTTGCGGCGGTGGTTGTAGTTGGCGCACGCGCCCATCCAGTTCATCCTACAGATGTTCAGTTGGGTTAAGATCCGGAGATCGTGATGACCAACGGATAATATTGACATTCTGTTGCTCTAAAAAATCTAATGTTACACCTGCTGTATGTGGTCGGGCATTCGAGTGATGAAAAATATCTCTTTGAATGTCAATTACGGGCAATAAGTGCGGCCGTATAATTTCGTCTCTATACCTAACAGCGTTACGCCTCCGCTAAAATTCTCTCTTTCTAAAACACAGTTTTGCGCAAAACTTTAATTTCGGCGCCTGTACACTCGTATGCGACCATTCCGCTTTTCAAGCTGAAAACGTGACTCATCGCTGAACCAAACTCTTCTCCAGTTCTGTAAATTCCATACCCGAACTGTAGTACACCATCTAACCGCTCGGCGGTTTTTCGTAGTACCAGCTGCTGGTAGCGTCTCCAAAGGCGTGAAATTGTGCTATGATGAACATTGTACGTTCTGGCAACAACATTCTGTGATTCCCCGGCTTCGATTCGGCCGATAACGATATTCCGGGTAGCAGGGGGTAGCAGCTTCTAACCTTGGCATTTCGTCACCTCATCAGAATTTTATTTTTACTAATGCAGTCAAGAAAAGAAATAGCTGGGTTTTATACCTATTGTCTGAGTAAAATACCCATGATTTGCACGTGAAAGTCGACCCTGTTTTTAGCAATTCGTAATTCATAGTGTGTTACAAAATTCG
This sequence comes from Limnoperna fortunei, assembly GCA_944474755.1. Classification (NCBI taxonomy): domain Eukaryota; kingdom Metazoa; phylum Mollusca; class Bivalvia; order Mytilida; family Modiolidae; genus Limnoperna; species Limnoperna fortunei. The sequence goes on from OX104117.1 coordinate 65,131,400, forward strand.
ACCACAGTCGTTCACGGGGGGATGAACTTAAATGCTTTCAACTGGAAACCTTTAATTAAGGTGTAATTATAATGTTGTGTATATCTTTTTGAATATTTATAGGTTATTTGTCCGCAAAAAAATGATTTGAAAAAATTTATCCGATGTTGCGTTTCTTTTTTGAGTGAGTATATTAATATGAAATGATATATTAATATTTATATACTTTTATCTTCAACAACCGTAGGCACAGTATAATACATAGTCGTCATTTATGATTTATTTTGTTGTCCCTGGTCATTATTCATCAAATGATTTACTGTGGGCAATACGGTGTTATATGGACCGGGAGCTCTTCTCTATATTGTATATGGACCAAAGTAAATTGGTTAACTATTTTTATAAACGTATCTTCCTTTGATTCTGAATAATTTCAGTTATTACTTTTTATATAAGGAATTGTTTTCGTTTGATTGCTTTGTATTCACGTTTTATGCAGTTTTTAATGCTTTTTCTTCAGTCAGACAACACTGCATTAAGTAATATTTTCTGTACTAAGCTTGCCACGTTGATGTTCAATGCTATAAACACTACATTTACCACGTTAGGTATTATATATATGCAATTAAGGTTGAATTGAAGTAAATTAAGCTGTTAGTATGGTTGCCGGATGCGGACATCTTTCCTTTTAATATTTCATAAGCAATAAAATAAAAAAAAACGCAAAACTAAAAAATTATCGAAAACCAAAAAAGGCGAAAGGCTTTTAAAACCTCTTTGGTTTTTTAGCTTTAAAATATAAAAAAAAAAAAAAAAAAAAAAAACCAACAGAAAAACGCGAAATGGTCGCATCCGTCTATAGATCAGCGTTTTATGCTGTATAAAATATTTAAAATATTAAAAATATTTCTCTTTAATTTTCCTAGTCTTTTTGTCAGTTGCAAAGTCAACTTGTGCAGTATATCAATCAGTATACAGTTAATTTTTCTATTCACTTTATTTACCTATACACAGTCGTTGTTCTTTTATTTTCTGTGCGTTAGTCATTATACTGAGTCAAGTAAGTTAAATCGAAAAATATACTCTTCCAAAAACTAAACGTAACAATCAATATTTTTTGTTTTGCTAACATTAATGTTCTTAACAATTTCCGTGATTTAGACACGAAAACCTGATCACGTTTAATTAATTTAAAATGGCTGTTGAACATGCGTTGCCTCATCAGGCAATTAGTTGTTAATGAGTATTCGTTTGTTTGTTTGTTTGTTTGATGGTGTTTAACGCCACTTTCAGCAATTTTTCAGCTATATCATGGCGTCCAGTTTTTATTGGGGGAGGAAGCCGGAGTACCCGGAGAAAACCCCCGACCTGCGGTAGGAAAACTGGCAATCCTTGTCAATTAAGATTGGAGTCGAGTACACCCTGCCTGCAGTGAGAATCGAACCCGCAATCTCAGTGTTGACAGAATGAGTATTCGTGGTGTATATTTTTTGTAACATAATTCAATCAATAGAATTTGAAATGGTGTGACATTATTGTTGTCAGACGATCATGTGATTACCGTCAGTCAATCTTTGTTCCCCGGCAAATTACAGTTTATTTCGTATCGCATTTTAAATGACGGCAAGAATCAGGGTTGACATTATGGAATACTTAAAAGTTGTTTGTACAATAGTAAAGCCACACATATGTCAAAGTTTTTGAATGGGGAATTTTATGACATGACGTGAAACCGTGTTTCTGTAATCTCAGCGATGTCCTCTGTGTGACGAGATAATAAGTGGACGATGCCATGATTGAATTTAGGGGCTATGTTTATTTACCAAGGGTTCCTTATTGATAGGGAATAATCAGAAGATGTATGGAAACAGTGTACACGTTAATTATACAAAACTTTATTCGCCGCCACCACATACAATAATATCAGGGTCTGTGTGTCCAGATTATGTTACAACCCATTTAAGTAGAGTTTTCTAAGAGACAAACAAACAAACGGTAATGACCACACATAATTTTAAATCAATCCAGTTCTACTGCATATAGCTATAGTTGAATTAAAGTAGATGCATGAAAGTAGGACGTACGGTTTGTGGGCCGCCAAAGGTACTATGTCGCTCCAGGGCAAAGCCTTGTTAGGAGTCAAGGGCGCAATTATAGCATATTAAAAGGTTAAAATAGATTTTAGAAAGACCGATATGCCATAGTGAATAGTTGACATTTTCTTAGCATTTAGTATTGATAAAGATAAAAATTTATAGGAAACAAAAACATTTTTGTGGGTTGCTAAATTTTTTTTTAGATGTTTGATGTTTCTCGTTTTTTGTTCTTTTGCTTTGGCTGCTCTATATAGTATCAAAAAGACATACAAAAAAGGACAAATATAACAGACAAATGACATCAGGTTTTTATAATGATTTCATAAATTAAATGAGTAACATAGAAGGTATACCCTAAGTGGACGTCAAGCACGTATATAATGCAGTTTGCAATGATACGAATCTACAAAATTGACGAAAGCATATCGGCTTTTGGGGGTTTTTTTTGGATGGTGTTTAGCGCCATCTTTAGCAATTTTTCAGCTATATCACGGCGTCCAGTTTTTATTACGGGAGGAAGCTGGAGTCGGAGAAAATCCCCAACCTTCGGTACGAAAGCATGTCGGAAACAGGTCGTAAATTGACGGGATGTCGGAAACAAGTAAAAAATCGACAGTTCTAAGCATGTCGATAGAAAACAGATCATAAATTTGAATGAACCACAACTGGTAATGTAACTATTACTTAAAATTAATGTTGTTATTAGCACAAAACCTCTTAGCAATATGAATTGTCTATGAGGGTCGTCATTCATGTGCATTCACGAGCATATGCAACGGATGGAATGTTCAGTGTTCAATTTTAATTTACTTATTTACTTTCCTACCTTATCAAACCCATGTATAGAACCCTCAAAGAAAACCCCACAGAAACTAATAAACACTATCATGATGATAGAAATTAATAAACACGATGACGATGGTAAGTAATTCAACAGAACCACAAATTTTCATCAACATCATTGGACAGTTTGACAAGTTGGGAGTAACATAACTGGTGCTGTGTATATAATTTATATCAGTTTGACACTTGATATCGACGTACGATACAGTACAAAAGTATAACCGATTGGAGCTCTCAGCAAAGAGGGTGTGTGGTAGGGGCTCCTTGCCCGATGTTAGAATTTTTTTTCGAAACAATGGAACAATTTTGGGTGACTTCTGCCTCTTTCCGAACTAGGATTGATAAGATATGTGTAATTTATAATGCATCCTATTGAAGTTGAAACAATACATTTGGCTAAAAATATTTCTATTCTCGTAACATAACAATACTTATATTGTAAAAGGATGGTCCTGATCGCATTCCACAATCCCCCACGTTCCGAAGGCAATGCATTTTTTAAAAACTTATTGTGTAAGTGTAGGCGTCCAGTAAAAAAATCTATTTAAAATCTATATATTTTTTTGGTATACTCGAATTTTAAAAATAAAGAAATTCGTTATTTCACACGTTTAAACGCTTGCAAAAGAAAATTATATATATGTAAAGGTTTTTGAATATTTTAATATTTAAAAAAAATATCTCCTTAACTTTCAGGAACAGTTTACTAATATTATAATGATTGGATTTATTACAAATTATCATGGGCTATTTCACTCGAATTAGTTTCCAAAACAAGTCTTTGTGTACATAGAGATATCATACGAGTCATATATTAATAGTCAAAAATAAATACGTATTTTTCAATTATAATATTAGAGTATGACGTCAAGTAATTCCATTAACGTTAATGATAGTCATTACAGTTTAGTTGACCTTGAAACGGTTTCGGTTTTATGTTTTACCTTAAATCAGCAGCTTTACCATTCGTATGAAGTCGAGTTCGATTACCGGTGATGACAACCATTACAGTTTGGTTGACCTTGAAGGAGTGTCGGTTTTGGATCTATACCTTTGTTTGGCGACCTTAAATTAGTAACATGACTTTTCTTGTCTTACCTTTTTCTATTCTAGCAACATAAAAGCTGGCGAAAAATGAATCGACAAACTAATTAATTCGCCTAAATATTGACGAACTACAGCATGAGTTAAAAATATTCAAATGTGCCCGCAACAGGGACGACATACAGCGTTTTTGCGACAATCCGCATTTATTGCTCACCGGTGGGAACTCTGATTTCGCTATTACTACCGTCATTTTCGATTTAAAATTTGTGGTATCCAACATCAAACTGATAAAATTATTTTAAATTTTGCATTTTATATTTCAACTTATTTCATTCTAACTTGGCTGAATTCGTTAAATTTGTCTTTTTCGCTCGTGTTAATAGGGACTATGTACGGAGAAAACGATAATAAAATGTCCTGAATTCAGAAAAAAATCGAAACCGATAACATCTAGAAATCACATTTGGTATCAAAGCATTTTAACTGAAATGATAACGAAACGGATACGTCAGCGCTTTTAATGACACCTTTTAAAAAAGTATTTAAACAGGTTTGCTAAATATGCGAATACCTCATGCAAAGCTTTCAGTATAATGTTAGTTGTACTTTATAAGGTATATAGGTATTATCACTAATGCCACCTTAAAATACACGGGTTTTGTCTTACCAATCTTTACGTATGACACAAGTTCAAAAAAATTACATGGATCTTACTATTTGGCCACTTGTTATGAGCGATTTACAAGTGATTACGATTAATTAAGAGCCATTTACAGTTTTTTACAAATATTTAAGGCAAAAATTTACTATATTATCCGAGTTCATTACGAACAAGTTACGATATTTTACGAGCTGTTTATGTGTTGTTACGAATATATTACGGAATGTTACGATACATCTAAGCTTTTAGATGTAAATTTCGACTTCTAAACGTATTGTTACAAATAGTGAAGAGACTTTAAGTTTTTATGCAAAAACGTGTGTAATTTGTTGTTTGAGCATATTTATTTGCTAATGGATTAGACACGTTTTAACAACATTATAAAAGTCCTTTAGTAACAAAAATGATTACAAAAAAGACATATTATGACGATACACTACCAAACGTGTCCTTCCCCTAAAAGTTTCCGATCTGCCCAAAAGTGCGGAAACGTGTCCATTATCTCTTGTACGCCTAAACGTGTCCAATTTGCCTAACCACGATTGCTTACAAATCTTTTATTTCATTTCTTAAAAAAAATGAACACACGAACAAATGTATGTATTATGTTCAATAGAAAGTAAAAAACATCACCAGCCAGTATAGAATACGACGGCTTATTCATGCCAAACAACAAAAAGAAAAAAAAATATTTCGTTTGTACGATATATTAAATAGTTTGTACGGTTTATTAACCGTTTTAACTATTTAATAAACCGTTTAAACGATTTAATAAACGTTCAAACGGATTAATAAATCCTACAAACGAAATAAGATTTTTGTCTAGTTGTTGTTTGGCACGAATAAGCCGTCGTAATAGAACGAATAATCGTACCCTCGCTTTTTTTGGCGAGGATACGAATTTACTCGTAATGTAGCAGAACGGGAGTGAATCACTCCCGGCACTTTAATGTCCAAAAGAAGTTGCATATATAATCCGCCGTGGTCAATTTTGATATTTTTCAACAGTGTCACCATTTTATTATCGGTTTCGTGTTTAAGATCGATCATTATTGAAACGTATTGATAGTTATTGCCGTTTTTCATTACCCGCTGTGCGTTGTGCATTAATTGACATTCGTGTCTCTGTTTAATTACATTGAGAAACCCGAAACTGAACGGCTTGTTGCATCTTGGGTAAATTATCATATGTTCGATCTCTTCTTATTATCTCTTAATGATATATAATTGTTTTCGGGTACGATTGACCCGTTATCGCTTTTCCGGTAAAAAACCATTCTCTACAATATAGTTCATGTTGTAAGTGATAAAATGGCTAATTTAAATAAAGAAATAATAAAGAAAATATTTCATTTACAGTTTTTCGTATTTGTTAAATCCTTCAAGCTTTAAAATACTTTTTTTGTCCTGATCTAATAAGAAGTAGAGATGTACAAAACTGCATATTAATGTGCGCTTTATAAGTGTCTATCTCTGTGGTAAGATATGATCGCTTCAATTTTTATTTTTGGATTATTTTACTATCTATAGGGTAAGCCTAGTATTTGTATTAATGCATTCTATTCTTGACATTATATAATGTATATACTTGCGTTTCTTTTTTTAATTAGTTATTTAATTTGATAAGAAAAAGGCATTTTAAAATTTTGTAATGTTATATTAAGTAATGTATTTCATCGCTTCAATTGTATTTCTTGGATTATTTCATGATTTATATGATAAGCTTCGTAATTTGTTTATGCATTCTTGTTTTAACATGATAAAATGTATATTTTTATGTTTCTTTTATTAGTTACTTAGATAATTTGATAATAAAAGTCCATTTTTGGGAAGGTTGCGTAGCAAACTTTCCCCTTGCTAACGCTCAGATACATAGAAACTACTGCGACCGGCGTGTAATAAAACCATACGCTCGTAAAATATAGGTCACATTGGAGGAATCTATCAATTACATGAATCGGTGCACCACATTTATCTTGAACAACTTTACTATACATGTCCTTTCGTATTATGTCTCATTTACTGTATAACTGATAACTAATATTACGATTTAAACTAATATTCCATGTTCATCCGCGAAAGACAGACTCGTTACACTTTTTGGTTTTGGAAATCAACGCGATATTAGGCAATCCTCGCGATAGCTGTTCACTGAACCGACAAATGTAGTACTGAAAGTGGCATCAGTCTAATAATATTTGACGACGTTATTATGATTGAAGTGATTTAATGATTATTTTGTGCGATCGTGTGGTTGTCGTTTCATACGGTTTTGCATTCTATTTTTTACGTGTTTAATTAAATGAAAGTCAACACAAAAGTGTGTGCTTTGTCGATGTACAGATTTGCAGAGCGGCGCCATCTACACAAGAATATTAAATGGATTATTCGACATCGGCGATCATGCACTCACCATGTCGCTACATTATTCCATAGTAAAAGCTGACACAATTTGTTTCCGGTCCTTTTGATTAATTTTTATAATTGGTAATTCATGCTGAACCATTAATATATCTCGTTACACGAGTCGAAATTGGTCACCACCCATCGTAAGAAGCCAAAAAACGTACCAATTTTCCGTGTATGTTTACCTCACGAAATTGCCGTCGTTTCAGACGATGTTGCATTTTTATGCTTTAAGTATCTAATTAAACGAAAGTCAAAACGATATATTTTTCTTCATTTTATGTGTTCCTTAAAACAAAGGAAGATGTGATCAAGAGTGTGTTTAAGTAGAAGTTTTTTGAGTGACAAATAAAACCTCTTAGCGCGTATGGTCGATCTTATGTTCCTTATGTAGATCCAAAAAGGTGCAAATTGAAAGCAGCAATTATTTTTTAACATTTCTTCAGCGTTTTGAAATGCTGTTTTTTAATTTGATAGATCGATTTTCCAAGGTAAATTTTGACCAAAATTAGAACGGGTGTAACTTGGAGCAAGCGATTATTGTCCATTTGAAAACCTTGGGGTAATGTCGTTTGCGGTTTTAGCGCGAATACCATAGAACGTCACGAAAGCTGGCGATCTTTTGTAAACATCGTAAGACACTTGTTGAAAACAAAACGTGTCAGATTGCGTAGCAAAAGTCAAGAACATGTAAACAAAAAGCATAGTATGGAATATGTACAGTGGAGATTTTTTATTCGATTTTTGTAATAAAAAGTTACAATATCGCATATTGAATATTAATTTTAAAAAATGCAAGCAGAAAGGCACTCCACCTTATTGTGTCTTTTAGTATAAGCTATAAACACACTGTTTAAATTTAAAACAAACTAGTTGACATGCATTCTGATTATAAAGATCTATGTTGCCTCATACAGTCTTACAATTTTTTGTTTGTTTGAATCCGGGGGATTTATAAAAAATTATTTACATGCGCTTTTGAATAATACTGGGTCGATCTTGTTATAGTGTGTGGGACTCGATATAACAAAATCGACACAGTATCATTCGAAAGCACATGTAAATCGATTTACACGGATCCCTGTGTTGTAATTGTTTAATGCCACTTTCAGCAATTTTTCAGCTATATTTGGGCGTCCTGTTTTTATTGGAGGAGAAAGCCAGATTGTAGGAGTCTTTTAATAATTGTCAATCAAGATTGAATTTAAGCACACCCTGGCAGTAGTAAGATTCAAACAAGTGCTGACAGACATTCGATCAATAGTAGATGAATACTACCTTAACCACTCGGCAACTGAAGCCCTGGAGTATTACAGAAATAAACAAGTGTTGACTGCGAGCACGCTCACAAAGGGATATCCCCCGCTCCGCTTCAATTCCAATTATCTCCCCTGAATAATATCCGATAGCGACGAAAATTCTTTATGCACATCTACATATGATGTACTTCCTTCATGTAAAGTTTCATCAAAATCTGTCAAACGGTTTAGGAGGAGTTGCGCTTACGAGGTCTCGCACTGAATACTATATTTAAAAAGTCTAAGTCCAATTATCTCCCCTGAATAATATCCGAGAGCGACCAAAATTCTTCATGCACATCTACATATGATGTACTTCTTTCATTTAAAGTTTCATCAAAATCTGTCAAGCGGTTTAGGACGAGAAGCGCTTATAAGGGATGTGGACAGACAGACAGACAGACAGACAGACAGGGTGATTCCTATATACCCCCCAAACAAGTTTGCGGGGGTATAATTATTTTAGTTTTGAATATTTTAGAAGCTTATGCCATCACTTACATTTATAGGGAGACATTTACATATATGTACATGTATTTGATGCAAGTTATATTCCAACCATATAGCAGGTGCGATTTTTATGTCTTAAATGGGCAGCAGCAATTTTGTCTAATTTATTAATCTATTTATGATAGAAACATCTTTAATTGTATCGTTGCACTGAATGGATTTTGATGCAATTTTGATGGACTCTTTGTCACATAGTGCTATTGTACACCTGATAATTTATATTTTGATTGGAATGCTATTTAGGAATTCTCATAGCAAACATTGACTTGCCATTCTTTGATGTAGGGAATACCTATCTCCTATCCACAACTACTTGCACCACTGAGTGGAATATGATGAAACTTTTACAGAATTTTTTGTCATATGGTGGAATTGTGCACATGGTATTTACAGTTTGAGCAAAACGAATTTTTGGAGTTTCCAACAGCAAAGTCCTGGACATTTCCATTCAAGACATAGGGGAGCTGGAGCTATAAATTATGAGGATTGCAAAGTTTTTTCTTGTCTTTTTAATTAATATCTAATATGTTCTAAATTTACCTGATTTATTTTACATTTGTTTGTTTTATTGCCTGTCAAACATGAGGCAGGAATCTCATTTCATACTTTCAAAGCAACCTTTCCTTCGGTGCAGTCTGCACTTTGATTAGATTTTATTAACTAGTACGTAACGTATTTGGTCACTTAAGTTCTTTGTAAAACTATTTCATGATATAGGGGACATATATTTTTTTTTATTATAGAAATTCATAAGATGATTTGATAAAAACATTTTAAAATTTTGTTATATTACGTAATGCATGGTGTTCCCATCATGCATCATCATCAACGCGCTTGTGACAGCTCATCCAGGAAGACTTCATCTGTAATTTTCAGTATTATTTCTTCACGTATACATTTTTTTCCTGATCTAATAAGGAGTAGTAAAGATGTCAAAATTGTATATTAATGCGCTCTTGACTTCAAATGTCGTCGCTAGATAGGATGAGAAAAAATTGATCAATTCAATTTTATTTCTTGGATTATTTTATGATTTATAGGGTATGCTTAGTATTTTTTTAAATGCATTCTTATCTTTGCATAATAAAATGTATATATTTGTGTTTCTTTTATTAATTAAATAGATAATTTGATAATAAAAAGGCATTTTAGATTTTGTTACGTTATATTACGTAATGTATATGTTAGAAAGACTTGTTCGGTTCAATTTTATCATATATATTTTGTTTTGGTTGGATTATTTCACGATTGATAGAGCAAGCTTCATATCTTTTTTTTGCATTCGTATGATTTAAAAATTTTGATGTAAAACTATTTTAAAGAAGCAAGTTATATTTAGATACTTATGGAATTAGATTAAACATACATCTAGGATCGTATATGAAGTCCCTTAAACAAACAAAAATTAAAAAAGCTAAATGAAATTTTGAAAAACGTATATAATAAATATAACAGAAAAACAATTCAGTTACATTCGAATAAAGATCATCAACAGTTTAAATAGTTGAAAATAATTGTAGAAGTTAATAATCTCATAAATTGTTGTGCAAAAACAGAGAAATATATCTCTGGCAAAAATAAGACTCTTCAATATTTTTTTTGGTTTATTTTAAAGTCTGAAAATATTATTAAGTTCTTAGCAATGTTTATGCACATGAACGTTAGTTTGACGTTTGAATACATTTAATTGCAAATCTTTTGAAACAATTTTAATCACTGTAAAATTGTAACTTCCGATGATGCACGACGGAAGTACGCGATAACTGCCGATCTATCCCCCCTTTTTTCCCCACAGAACCACGTGACTATGTGATTTCGAAAAAGTCAATGTATTGTTATTGTACGGTAAACATTTGTCTTTCCAACACTTTGCTTTTTTTATCACAGTACTCTTCTCTTATCTTGAGATATTATAATCAAGATGATTATTTCTTGCCTTTCACAATAGTCTATATTTGTAACCCTTTACTGTACGTGATGAAATTTTAAATGAAACAAATAGAAACAAGTACTATCTTTAAAAAAGATAACCGACGCTGTAAAGATATAAATTGAGTAATGCATTGAACTACGAATCGCCATTATTGTCATACAAATTCCCCGTTTCAACAGACCAGAAATGTTTGATGGAATTTTTTTTGGGAAGTGCTGACGGACAATTATTACTACGTGAAAGAAATCATGAACCCATAAATTAACACTAGTCCCAGGTGAATCGAGTTTTAAAATATTAATTTATACATGTGTGGCCCCCCTTTATTTACGTGTTTTCGATATTAACAGATTTACCAAGCATACAGTTAACCTAAAATTGATAATTTACATACAACTACATGTACTTTGTTGTACATGTACATGTATTCCAGAACGTTTATTGCTATTATGTATTGAAACCCACTGACTAAGATATAGAAATGAAGTTTTTCTGCGAGCACCAAAGCATTTTTACATTATAACAAATTGAATATTAGAAATTTTTTAATAAAATATTTATAGTTTAAAATTTATTGAATAAGCAAAGTATACTTTACAATTAGAGCCACAACTCTCTATCTATGTGTGTACAATAATAATACATTTGATTTAATATCAACATGAATATAAAATGATTGTTAATTTGTATTTATTAAAGAAATTAATCAAAATTTCTTCTCTTCGTCTTTTTTATACTCCATAAAAGCCCGCAAAAATCCAGCGTTTTAATTTGCGCTGTACTTCAAATAAAAAATATTTAAAATTTTTGTACACATTGTTTGATATAAAATTTTACAAACTGCAGCTCATCTCTATCGTTCTTAATACTTAAAATGCACTGTGAAATAATTTTATAAACAAACAGACGGCAAAATCTAATAATAATAGTTCACAATTTGAAAGGTGAATTGCCAAATTTACCACCCTGTTCCGAACCCCCGTCCAATTGGCTTTTTACTAATCAAGAAACAGATTTACGATCACGTTACTTGCGTTTTTTCGAGAGGTGAAGTGTCATAAGGTCAAAGGGTAAAAAGTGAATATAATACCGACTGCGTAGGAAAAACTATTAAACCAAATCGGATACACCTATAACATATGAATCGAACATCTCTGTATATGGGTGTAACCCATATCTTTTCTTGTTTAAATTACTGGTTCTTACTTACGGAATGGTTGTTACTGTATGCAAATTAGCACGATTATATTAAAATTAGGTCACATTATCCATATACGGAAAAATGATCAACAGAGCATTTTCCACGTGCATCTTCAAAGACGAAAAGAAAATTTTTTCAGTTTAAATCGTTTCGCAATGTCTTTAGCTTTAATAACGTAACAAAGATGAATATTATGTTTGAAATTCGTATAAATAGACCGATGTTAATCCGACAAATCACAAAACTAACTTCGGATCATAACGGCAGTAAAATTCGGCATAAAGCCAGTAGTTCTATAGATATATTATAACCTTTAAACTGTGAAACAACATTTCTTTGTTCATCAAATAAATAACACTAAAAATAGATACGTTGACTACGGTGTAAATCCGATGTAGTTTCTCTGTGAACCATTTAATTATTATATCAATCCGATGTTTTTTCTATGTGAGCCCGTTTTTTTTCAATATAAATCCGATGTGTTTTCTATGTGAAACAGTTTATAACTGTATAAAACTGATGAGTTTTCTCTCTGAATAAGTTTATTACGGTATAAATTATATGTTTCTGATTATATGCCGGCGATTTCATTATTTTTGACAACACTTATCACAATATAAAAGGAACAAGAGTTGTCAGATAGGAAATTCCATTATTTCTTTAGTTATAAGGAATATTGTAGACCCCATCGAAATTGTATTCACTCACTAACGTATATTTCCTATATAATTTAATTTGCTTTGTAAGCTGAAATCTGATTGGCCAATTCAAATGTAGTAACCCATAGTATACCCCTATATCTTGCGTAGGTCGCGCACACAATATTCTTACGCTGTTAAAATTCAAATAGTTCTATGACGTCATTACTGTTTTAACGTTTAAATTGTCAAGATTTAAGGAATATTTCAAATTTCTGAACAGGTTATACGATATAATATGGTTTGGGTCTGTTTACACCATTCGCGGTTTATTAGGCGTAAACAGACCAAACCATATTTTATCGTATCGATGAACTTGTTCAGAAATATGACGTATTCCTTAAATATAAAATGTGTGAAGTGAGCTTGAGTAGAGTAAGCAATCGACATATTAAATCGATACTTGGTAATCAGTTATATTAAATATCAGATTAAAGCTGTATACATCCAATTACTATATTCCTTTAAACATAGATAAGAAGTGAAAGTAACTTGTTATTACCAATCGACGTTTTTATAGACAAATGGTCGAACTTAAAAACGCAGAGCTATATCAAATTACTCTTATTAACGTGACATTTTTGCTTTTGATAATTTACAAGAGTGGTCTTTACATACATGTATATTGATACTTAAAAACTATGAAGGAGAAATAAAAGTGTATGAATTAATAGTAACAAAATTGAACGGCGATTCCATTATTTTCGACAACACTACTCAAAATATAACAGGAACCTGAGATGTCAAATAGACGATTCCATTATTTATTTGTTTATAACACCTTATGTTTTATACAGATCATTATGACGGATTCTTCCAATATCAAGGGTTAATATTTTACTGCCATCCTTTGGTATAATGTTAGTTTCGCGCAGCCTGTATTCAGACACCTCACAAATATATAAAATGTGTATTTTATATTAATCAGTATATTACGATATCAATCAGATACGGTTAATCATTTATAACATTAAAGATACGATGTGTTGTCTCAGTAAGTCATTTAATAACGGTATAAACCGGAAGTGTTTTCTCTGTAAATCAGTTCATGAAAGTCCCGATGTTCTTTTTCTGTGAAGCAGTTTATTACGACATATATCAGATATGTTTTCTGTGTTAAGGAGATTTTTGCGGTATGGATCCTATGTGTTCTCTAAAAATATGTATTAAGAGTATGATAACGGCGTTTTTTTTCTGTGAGTCAGTTTGCGGTAAAATCACGATGTGATTTAGTTCTGTGGATCAGTATATTACAGTTAATTCTACCTCATATCAAAATGCTGGATTTTCATTGGATAAGAGCTATGATAATTTTCTGCAAATTTTATAACCTTTAAATTTTTCTCTCTCTGACGTGGTATATTTTTTCCCGCCATTTACGGCGCCGTGGTATATTTTCAATATACAATGGAAGTTGGGAAATTCGTGGTTACAATAAAACGCAATAAAGTTAACAAATGACATCGAAGATGGCGGCATCAGCAGACGGATCAAATTGTGGGCACAAAAAACCACTACCGTTACCGGCACAAAAACAACAATTTCAAACACATATTTTACAAATTCTAAATGATGTTTAAACTAAATTCGGTTGTATCGTATCTGCATGGCCAAAATATTTATTACAACTGTGTCATGAATTTCGTAAAGATTCAACAATATAGAAGACGTGTTTAAGGATTAAAAATAAGTATTGGAAATCAAAGCCTCTATTATACCTTTATTACATAGAGGGGATAATATTCGGTGGAATCAAAGAAATATATCATGCTTGTGAGTGGTATTTGCCAAAAAATACTGCTTTAGAGGCTGGTTAAGATTTCACTCGCCTTACGGCTCGTGAAATCCTCACCAGCCTCTCAAGCAGTATTTTCTGGCAAATACAACTTACTAGTATGATATATTTCTATAATAATCCGATGTGTTTTATCTGTAAATCATTTTATTTCGGGCTTTTTCTCTGAATCAGTTGTTTATAGCACAGTTTTGAGATGGTTTAACTATGAATCGTTTTATAACGTTATAAATCCGATGTGTTTTCTGTCAATCATTTTATTATGGAATAAATCCGATGTGTTTTATTTGTGAATGCGTTTTATGGTATAATAATAATAATAATCTTTATTGCAAATTACAACCATATGGGTCAAAGCAACATTACAAACATAAAAATACACATGGGAACACAAACACACTCAAAGTATAATATTTATTATTTCTAAAATAACTGGTACATTTTAACCAACGTGGACCTATTTTCGCATTTCAAGTGATCGCTTTATAGTCCTTAACATAAGTTAAATGTTCTGATTTTAGACAGAGGATATATTTTACTTTTTCATCAGTATTGAAGTTTGCAAAACTATTATCTATATTTAAATTTTTTGAAAACAAAATATCTCTTGGTACAATGTGGTAATTTGACAATGTAAAAGAAAATGTTTTTCATCTTCAAGAATTTGGCAATTGGAGCATATTCGTTGACATCTGGGAAAATTATGATACCTCCCTTGTTCTATATTTAAGGTATGAATACTCACTCTTGGTTTTGTTATCATACGCCTATATATAAAACTATTCTCATTTATTAAATAGTCTTCAATTTCAATGTCTGTTTTAAGTTTACTACATTGTCAATAAGAAGAGAAATTAATTTTTATTGTTTTTTTTAACTTGTTTGTTTGTTTAAAAATGGTCGATCAAAATCTTCGTATTTTGATCTATCAATCCAACCATCTCAGCCGATGATGTCTCTATTACAGCCACCAAGATGTCCATTTTCGCCTCAGCCAAGACCAGAACTTAGACTTCCGTTCTTGCCGCCACAGATTCCACTTGTTGCCTAAGACTCCGTACAGGTACAGCCATGTGCACCGCAAATAACGAATGCAATGTAGAAATGTGTTACAAGTGGACGAGTAGGAGGCACTCTTTCTTGTGTCCCATCTACACCAAAGAAACTTAACATATCATGCCTTAATGTCTGTGGTTTGAACAGTAAATTATTCGTTCCAGAATTTGTTAACCTTATTATGTGTTATTGTATTTTTATATGTATTGAATCAAAAACTGATAGTTTAGTTGTATTACAACTATCTAATGTGTATAATTATTTTGCAAAACACAGAAAAAAGCGAAAAAAAGTCAGGGGGTATAGTTATTATTTTCAAGAGTTGTTTGGAAAAATCTATAAATTTTTTAACCTCCGATAGTAAACATGTACAGTGGGTAAAAATTGGCAACACCCCTGTATGGAACGCCGTAACTGTCTTATGTTGGTATGCTTTTTTATATGCTGTGGTTCTGTAATTATATGCTGTGGTTTTGTTATTATATGCTGTGGTTTTGTTATTATATGCTGTGGTTCCGTTATTATATGCTGTGGTTCCGTTATTATATGCTGTGGTTCTGTAATTATATGCTGTGGTTCTGTAATTATATGCTGTGGTTTTGTTATTATATGCTGTGGTTTTGTTATTATATGCTGTGGTTCCGTTATTATATGCTGTGGTTTCATTATTATATGCTGTGGTTTTGTTATTATATGCTGTGGTTTCATTATTATATGCTGTGGTTTTGTTATTATATGCTGTGGTTTTGCTATTATATGCTGTGGATCTGTTATTATATGCTGTGGTTCCGTCATTATATGCTGTGGTTTCGCCATTATATGCTGTGGTTCCGTCATTATATGCTGTGGTTGTGTTCCGCCATTACAACCAAAATGGCGGCAAGTCAGTTGATCCCGATTATAGTAAAGTATCGGAAGATTTAAATATGCAAATGTTTGCTGATAGATTCGAAGCTGAAAAAATAACCCCATACATCGTTTGCAAATTGTCAGCACGTGAAATAGAATCTCTAGTGATTTCAGGTAGGGCAGACATGATGAGACTTAGAACCGAATGTGTTAAGTATGGAACTGATAAGCCAGAAAGAGTAAACTCTGTTTATAACATTCCAAAATCAGAACTGGAAAATTTGCTTGAACACGATTTTACCGTTTCTGACATTTCGAAAATATTATCGGTATCTGAAAGCACTGTTTACCGACGAATATATATGACTTAATTTGGTTTGAGCAAAATGACTTTTTCACAAATAAGCGACAATGATCTCTGAAACGATTTTCCGTTATGTGGAGAAAATCTTTTAAGGAGATGATAATCCTAAAGGAAATTAGAGTGTTAAGATGGAGGTTACGCGAGAGCATACATAGAGTTGACCAACATGGTGTCAGTGAAAGAAAAGCCGGTAGACTGCACAGACGGGTTTATAACGTAGTGGGACCGAATCACCTCTGGCATATAGACTCAAATCACAAACTAATTCGATGGAGATTTATATTCGTTGGTGGAATCGATGGTTTCAGCAGGATGGTCATGTTTTTTTAAGATGCACGGACAATAATAAGTCCGACACTGTATTGCAGTGTTTTCTGTCCGGAGTAGAAAGATATGGTGTCCCTAATAGGGTAAGATCTGATAAAGGTATGGAAAATGTTGGTGTTGCAGACTAAATGTTGTCTAAAAATGGCCTAGGGAGGGCATGCTAACAGGAAAAAGCACACACAACCAAAGGATCAACAGACTCTTGAGAGATGTAAACGACGGAGTACTTGCATTTTTCTACAACTTATTCCATCACATGGAAGATCAAGGCATACTTGAACCTTTCAATCAAACTCATTTAGCTGCCCTCCACTATGTATTCATTGCAGAAATTAACAGAAGGCTTTCATTTTGGAGCGATGCATGGGCTGGACATAAACTTCGTACTGTAAAATCATCTCCCTTCAATTTGTGGACATCAGGGCAGCTTCAGAACCCTGTTGGACTTGAAGGTGCTGAATATCTTCAAAACTATAGCACTGAAGGACTTCTTGATTAGGGCGATGTTCAAGAGGGAGATCGGCCTATATTTGATTCTCTTTCTAACTTTGTTAATGATGAGTGTCGAGAGGTGTTAGACCAAGAATTTATCAGAAATCGTCAAAACTTTGGAATAGATGATTTTCAGAGATGTTTGGATATTGTTAAAAGAAACAACTAGCCAAGTTTTGAGCATATTTTGTAATAAATAAAAATGTTTTATACTAATTGGTTCAGATCTTAAAGTGATAGAATGTAGTCTGTTTTCCAATGATTACTTTGTACACATATGCACAAATGTCCTCTTTATGGACATTTGTTCCATTAGCCAATTTCTATTACATTTCTCACTTAACAAGTTAAACAACAAAATTACATAAAAAATCTTTTTGACTGTTATGTGTACTCACCAGAATGCCCTACGAAATAGTTCATACTTAAAATA
Organism: Limnoperna fortunei; assembly: GCA_944474755.1. Taxonomy (NCBI): domain Eukaryota; kingdom Metazoa; phylum Mollusca; class Bivalvia; order Mytilida; family Modiolidae; genus Limnoperna; species Limnoperna fortunei. The sequence goes on from OX104117.1 coordinate 65,149,388, forward strand.
TGAGGTTTGAATAGAAAAATAGATCCAAACTAGAATTGTTTTAGGTTACCCCCTTCATATTAAATTTGTTAATTTTACATATATACTAAATATCTCAGTCCTATGTGAAAAAAACAAAAAAGTTGGAAATTTGACCTTGAAGGTCAAGGTCAAAGGTTATCTGAGGTCATACCTCGAGGTATGGTATACATTCTCTTGTACTGATCTACATACCAAACATCTAAGCCATAGACCAACTAGACCAAAGGGCAAAAGATGTTATAGCCTGCACACAAAATTTTCTGTTGTATGAGGTCATCAAAGTTTATATCTTGAGGTATGATATACATCGTCTTGTGCCGACGTACTTACATACTAAATATCTAAGTCCAAGGTTAAAAAACCAAAACGTTGCAAATTTGACCTTGAAGTTCAGTCAAAGGTCATCCAAGGTCATACCTTGATGCATGGTATACATCCCCTTGTTCTTACCTACTTACGTACCAAATATCTAAGGCCTATACCAAAGGGCAAAAAAGTTGCTTGGACAAGAATGTATTTGTAGTAAGTTTGACCTTGATGTCAATGTCATTCATATTGATGCATAACACATCAGCTGCAAATGATCTATATCAGAAGCATAGGTTACAATACAAAAAAGTTACAGACCAGGCAAGGCTATGCCCCAAAATACCATCAAAAATGACCTTAAGTCCAAAGGTCAAGGTCAAAAGTCAACCATGTTGGTATGCCCCACATTGCCTTGTGGTCACCTACATACATATTAAATATCTTAAGCTTATGTCAAAAGACAAAAAAGTTATGACCAGGACAAGGCAAAGATTCAAAATGACATTGATGCCAAGGGTCAAGGTAATTTAAAATGGCAGGCAACACATCGTCTTGTGGAAACCTACTTACATACCAAATATCTAAGGCCTGTCAAAAGACAAAAAAAGTTAAGGCCTGGAGAAGACTATGGTCCAAAATATCAAAAATGACCTTAAGGTCAAAGGTCATCCATGTTGGTACGTGACACATCGTCTTGTAGTGACCTACCTACATACTAAATATCTAAGGCCTATGTCAAAAGACAAAAAAAGTTATGGTCCGGACAAGACTATGGTCTAAAATATAATAAAAAATGACCTTGAGGTCAAAGATCAAGGTCAAACGTCAACCATGTTGGTATGCGACACATCGTCTTGTAGAGACCTACCGATATATCCAAATATCTAAGTCCTATGTCAAAAGACAAAAAAGTTATGGCCCGGACAAGGTTTCGCTGAGAAGAATATTAAGAATAAAGAAGATTGATTGATTGATTGATTAATGGTGTTTAACGCCCGAGCAGCAATATTTCAGCTATATTCAGGCGATGAACATGAAATGGATGATAAAATGAACATGAAATGATGATGAATGAAAATGGGATGGGACACAAGGAAAAATAGGGGTAACGGATTTTAGATTGCCACTGGCAAATGGGAGGATGGATAGGGTCGGGCAATTTAGCCTCCTGTAGCGGGATCGAAATCCCGACTCATTGCGAATACTACAGCAGCGTTCTTTAACGTGCGAGGAACGTGGCATTTTTTCCAACACGGTGCACTAATATGGTTTGCGGTCAGGTTTACCGTATTATGGCCTGACAACCCCAGCTTGCCTGGGGTACCCCATTCAACCACATGGGGCACACATCCCAGTCGGTCTTTAGGCAAACCGACCTGACACGCCGGTCAGGGTACTAGGCGCTATTTAGTCGCCTTTTACGACAAGCTAGCGCGACTGCGGTCTATTCTTTTAGCCACCCGGATCCCGCACGGGGCAAGAATAAAGAAGAAGAACTAGGTATAATTCTGTTGGGATGCCAACACAGAAGCCACCCAAAATCGCCTTGGATAGTATACCATTGTAATCAGTACCTCAAAATATGCCTAGAAATAAAATTTCATTGAAATCAGACAAAGTTCAATGTTTGGGGAGGAGTGTTTTGACAAAATGGCGGCTATCTTGAAAATTTTAAAAATGGATTGCACACCTCTGAGTGACCTCCCTACCACCTCAGAAAGTTGTATCTTGATAAGTTCATGGTTAAGTAAGGAAAAGAAATGGTGCAAAAACAATAAGTCGCCCAAACTACGTTTTGGGGCGACTTAATAAGAATAAGATGAAGAACTCGTGGTAAAACAATATGTCTCCCTTCCGTGAAGGGGAGACATAAATAACAAAAATAAGTTTGAAAGACATAGTGCCCTGCCCAGTAACCTTTTTTTACTGCAATCACCAAACCAAAAAGTTGATGCCCGGAGTATAATTTTATGATGATTTTTTAATGTTAACATTTCAATGTCCTGATGTATATGGATATATAGTTTCATAAAGATATCATAATTCTTTCATAAAAATGGCAAATTTAAAATAGTTACCACCGGTAACCAACTTTAACTGTGTTTTCCCGAGACACAATATGTTCCCCCAAACAGATTTTTATAGATTTTGAATATCATTCATATACCTACAAAATCATATTCACAATAGAAATTTATCCCATGTTCATTTTCTAAAAATGAGTCAGAAAAGTGGCAAAAATGTTAATATCTTTGTCCAAAAATTTGCACTAAAAAATGCTCAATTTATTGACATAATCGATAGCCTCGTTCTGACCACACATAAATGTAAAATGTTAAACCTGTTTTGTATATTGTCATTTAGGTTTTAAATTAAGCCAATATAAAAGTCATATTTAATATGTTCTGTTTTTCCCTGAAAAATAGGGGTTTGAAAATTGGGTATTTCATGGCATAAGAAATGGTCCAAAATGGCCGCCACGGTTACCATGGCAACAGTGGTCAATATTAACAAACAGGCGTTATTTTTGAGGTTCAATAGTCAATATCAATTTATTAACTAAGAATTGGCAAAATCCGTGACATACCGTGGCGCGGTCACTTTGATGCTTAGAGAGAATTGCTATTAAATAGAAAAGTCACTTAAACCTAAAAGTAAACCTAAGTATAACACCCCCCCCCCCCTTTTTTTTACTGTGATCAATAAACCATGAAGTTGATGAAACAGGTGCAAATTAAGGATGATTTTTGTTTGTTCATGATGATACCATACAGCTTCCTTCATGGTAAAATAACTTAAACCTGAAGGTAAATCTGGTTGGACGGACAAACACTATATTTTACCCTCTACTTTCGAAGACTAGACATAAAAACCCAACAAAACCTGTTCGCATTCGCTCAACCCAAAATACAGTCAAGGCAAACGTTGATTGATGGGGATACAGTCACAGATTCAAACTTTAAATAGAGAACTTGCATATTGCAGATTAAACTGTACTGAAAATCACGATGCAGACGGACTGAAGGACAGAGTTAAACCAATATTTCCCCTCTCTTATACAGGTGTATAATAGTTTTTAAACTTACAGTCATGTAATAAATGTTACAATGTAAATTAAAGTATCTTAATGAACTTTAACTGAACAAGAAAATAAACATATACAGTACAATGTTATTGACAAGATTTTTCCTGCATGTACAGGCTTTCAATTGACTTTCAGTGAAAAAATAAGGGCATTTTTAAGGAGTATTTTTATTTAAAGAAGGGGTTTTTAGGGATAAATTAGGAATTTTCCTAATAGAACAAGGGATTAAGCTCTTTCAACAAATCTCCAATCGAACCCGCTATTTTTTCAATCGATAAGTGTAAAACAAAAACAACTTCCGATTATTAAAAATCCGGAATCGCATATAATTACGGAACCACAGCATATAATGGCGAAACCACAGCATATAATGACGGAACCACAGCATATAATAACAGATCCACAGCATATAATAACAAAACCACAGCATATAATAACACAACCACAGCATATAATAATGAAACCACAGCATATAATAACAAAACCACAGCATATAATAACGGAACACAGCATATAATAACAAAACCACAGCATATAATTACAGAACCACAGCATATAATAACGGAACCACAGCATATAATAACAAAACCACAGCATATAATAACAAAACCACAGCATATAATTACAGAACCACAGCATATAATAAAGCATACCAACATAAGACAGTTACGGCGTTCCATACCCCTGCTTTGTCTTCATCTTTGCTACTTGGTTGTGTTTACATTCCGCCTATCAACAGTAAATATTCATCTGATGATGCATTTGATGAAATAGAGAACGAACTATTACTTTTGCAAAATAATTCTTCTAGATATGCGCTTATTGGTGACTTTAACGCAATATCATCTCTTTTACGTGATTTTCATGTTCCTAATGACGAATTGTTTGAATTGCAAGCATTGAATGATGCTTTAGACAATGTGATAGATTGTACACATGATTATGAAAACCTTTTGCTATATGATATACCCCAAGAAAGATATAATGAAGACATCTCAAAAACCTAACGCTTATGGTTACATACGTATTCAAATGTGCAAAAATTTTAAATTTGTGTGTTGCAAACTGACAAGTCGGTAAAGATACGTTTATTGGAAAGGTTACCTCAGGTTGCTCTAGTCTTATCGATTACTTACTTGTCTCCTCTGATATTCCCCCCCCCCCAATTTACGATTTCGTAATTCATGACTATGATCCATTGATCTCTGATACTCACTCGCGAATTCATTTATGCATGACTTTCAATTCTGATAGTACTGAGCACGCTGGCAATACAAACAGGTTTGACAAAAACTTAAACCGGTTTTAAAGATGGGTTAGAAACAAACGCGATTTATATATAAACTCTATTTCTAATCAAAGAGTAACTATTGATTCTATTGTTAACGATCTTGACACAATAAATACTACTCCTGTAGCAGACGATGTAAATAGTGTTGTAAAAAAAATTCGGAAGTTTTTTATAAATGCAGCAAAGAACACGTTTAGTAAAAATTCATACATTAACAAAAACAAAAAATTTCATGACTGGTTTGACGACAACTGTCATGAAAAGCGAAAACGCTTTCATAGAGCTAAACGAAAATATAGCTGTACAAAAAATGCTAATACAAAGTCTGATCTAAAATCCGCCAGTAAATCATATAAATATGATTTTAATAGAGCTTACGGCAAGCACGCCTTCAAATTAGAAATGGAACTGAGAAAAACAGCAAAACGCGATTCCAAAAAATTCTGGAATATTATCAATAAATTTAGCGAAAATGAAAAGAAGGTCGAGGGTCAAGTTAACATTAATGATCTTTACGAATATTTTAAGGGTTTAAACCAGAATGACGATCCAGAAGATGCAAATGTCAAATACGATATTGATAAAAACCAAGACGAATACATGCAAGCTATTTTAAACGACCCATTTAGGGAGGACAAAATAATTCTTGCCATTAAGAAGTTAAAAAACTCAAAAGCACCGGAATAGATGATATTGTGAATGAATATATCAAGGAGACATATGAATACTTTTTACCAGTTTACACAAAACTGTTTAATATTATACAATTAATGACTTTGATATAGGTCACTATCAGGATTTATCAGCCAGAGAAAATGTAATATTCACCGAGCCGCTAGGCGAGGTGAATATACATTTTGAGGGCTGATAAATCCTGATAGGGACCGTATATCAAAGTCATTAATTGTTTTATTACATGAATAAAACCACCATCTCCCTTGATCAGAAAAACTGAGGATGTATATTCTATTGGAGCGCCTGCTTACATTTTGTAATTGTTGTAATGCTAGTTACCCTTAATATGTTTTATTTAATACTGCATTTTGATATCAATTTGCTGATAATCCTGAAATTCCAGTTTCAAATATTGAGAAGAGTATAATTGAATGAATATATCGCAGAACCGACGTTTCTCCCATTTGTTGTTGACACGCACGATGTATGTGTAGCTGACGTCATTGAATTGTGTACAATTAATACAATCGATTTGATAGGACGACTAAATTTATTAAGACGGCTATTCTGATTGGCTTTAACATAAAAACCAGGTCGATATCGGAATCCGCTTGACTACTATGCAGCGGAATCGTGCAGCGTACAAACATTTTATATAACTTGAGTACTGTTGCGATTTATCGTGACCTGAAAGTTGTTTTTTGACCAATCAAAACCACGCAAAATTGTATTCATGTAATAATATTTTAGATCATGGAATAATTCCTGAAATATTTGACAATTGGGATCATTCAGGCTATTTATAAAAATAAAGGTTACCCGAAGGACCCCGATTCATATAGGGCTATCACACTTATCTCAAATTTGGGAAAACTTTTTGCATCTATCTTGAATTCCAGACTTAGAGAATTTGCAAACTTCTCACAGCTTATCATAAAATCTCAAGCAGGCTCTCGAAAGGGATACTCCACTTCAGACGACATTTTTTGTTTACATGCACTTGTACAATTATATTTAGGCATGGGCAAAAAACTCTATGGTACTTTTATTGACTTCAAAAAGCGTTCGATACAATATGGCTCGTGGGTCAATGGAAAAAACTTATTGACAGTGGGGTAAAGGGCAAAATACTACGTGTAATTGTAAATATGTACCAAAATATTAAGTCTTGCATTAAGGAAGGAAACCAGAACTCAGACTTTTTCCCATGCGAAATTGGTGTACGTCAAGGGAAAAACTTGTCATCTTTTCTGTTCGCTATAGTTCTGAATGACTTGGAACGCTTTTTTATTGGAAATAATGTTGAAGGTCTTGAGATAGCTAATAACCTTATTGAGAGCGAAATACAATGTCTTGTACGTCTATTTGTATTGTTATACCCGGATGACACAATGTTATTAGCGGAGAGTCCAGATAGTTAAAAGATACGTTATCAAAATTTGAGGAATACTGTAACTTTTTGGAAACTAAAGATTAACCCGAGCAAATCAAAAGTGATGATGTTTTGCAAACGCAAAACTCGACAAAACTCAGAATTTAAACTCTTTGGCAACTCTCTAGATATTGTAGATGAGTATGTATATCTGGGACTATCCTTCAAATATAATGGTAACTTTGCAACAGCTAGAAAATCTCTCGTGCAACAAGCCCAAAAATCTATCTTTGCGCTTCATCGAAAAATAAGAAATTTGAACATACCAACCGATCTACAACTGAAATTATTTGACTCCTTCGTAGCACCGATTCTGCTGTATTCATCTGAAATTTGGGGATATGAAAACATAAATGAGATCGAAAAATTACACTTACAATTTATAAAAAAGATTCTGTGTATCAGGAAAAGTACACCGAAATACATGGTATATCGAGAGAGTGGAAGATTTCCCCTTCAAATTCAAATTAAGATAAGAATGATAAACTTTTGGTAACAATTGTTGAACAGCCCAGACATACGCGTGTATAAAGTGGAATTTGCTATAGTCTTATGTGTAAATTCAATGGAACGCAAAACTTTCATTTTAAATGGATTGAGTATGTCAAATCAATTATCTCTGATGCTGGATTTGGTTACAATTGGGACGGTCAACATATTCTTAATAAAAATGATATTAGTGTACTGATCAAAAAACGTCTTGTTGATCATTTTATTCAAAATTGGTACAGTAGCATGTCACAGTCGTCAATGGGTGAGAATTATCTAAAACGCAAATCAGAATTCGGACAAGAGAAATACTTGACTCAGTTAAGCAAAAATAACCGATGTACATTTAGTAAATTACGATGCTCAAACTTAAAACTTCCCGTTGAGACGGGTAGATGGACAGGACTCGCTTGGATAACCGTGTCTGTCATATATGTAACAGTAGAGAAATATGAGACGATTGATTGATTGATTGGTTGGATGTCTGCTTTACGTCCAGCAAGCAGTATTTCAGCTATATTCAGGACGGGAACAAGTTAACAAACAATAAATCAACGGAAAATGGGGGTGGGATGGGTCACAGGGAATACAATTTTGACTGCCACTGGAAAAGTATGGAGTTTTGTGTAGGGGCGGAAAATTTAGCCTTTTGTAGCGGCTACAATGAGCCTACTCTTTTTCGAAATCTACAAAAGGGGTTTTTATCGTGCAAGGTGCGTGGCACTCTCCAAACACGTTACCCACTACGGTCCGCGGTCAGGCTTTCCGTATTATGACCTGACAACCCCCAACGAGAGGGTCTCCCCTATCCGCCACCCGGGGACGCGCTGGGCTGCTCTGTGGGTCGAGCACTGGGAACCCTCCCAGAATAGGAGACGAGTTTCCTTACTTTTTCATATGTGATAACGAAGAAGTCAAAAACTTAAGGGCAAAATATATACCTAGTTATTATACCCAATATCCCTCAGTCCATAAAATGATTGGTTTGTTCACCAACTACAATGCAAATGTAATTAATAATGTCTGCTGCTTTGTTAGAAAACTTGAAAAACTATTGTAAATATGTTATGTGCTTTCATTATGATCATTATAATAATGCCTGTCATTTCCATCCATATTGTATTGTATATTTTCTCTTGTAATACTTAAATGTGTCATTTGAGTGAATGCAAATGAAATCTTGAATCTTGAATCAATGTCTAGTTCTGCAAATAACTTTTGCACCATAGTATACATAGTATATATTGACTCAGTGTGTAGACATTTACTGACGTTATATGCTTCTTTTAAAAAGGGGTATATTTTTACCGTATTCAATCTACAATAATATCAAATTATTTGATCTTTTATAAATTATTCTAATGGCAGTCTTCAAATGTATGCTTTTGCTGCTATGTTTCAAACCTAAAATGTTCTTACAATATCTTGTGTGTACTTTTTCATATGTAAATCGGTCTCTTATAGAGAGGGTATCACATAGTTTTCCATTTTTTCTGCCTTGCTTTGACTTGACAGTAGATAAGTAATCTTCCATTTACCAAATGTCTCTATTGTATAACAATATAGGTCTTATTAAACATTTTACAGGATAGTCTTATAGGTAGAAAAATTCTAAACCTTTTCCTCGAAGCAAAAATGGCTAACAGTTCTTTTTGATAACTCTTCTATAGACCTTTTAAACCTTCCTTTAAAATTAATCGATGTTCCCAAGAAGTTATACACTTTAGTTTCAGCAATAGGCTGATTTCTATAATATAAAGGAGGAGTTGGATACAATTTATTTTGAAATGTCAAAGTTTTTGTCTTCTCAATATTGATTGTTAATTGCCAGTCAAGCAATATTTTAAAAGTTTAATAAAACAAGTTTGTAACCCAGTATGAGAGTTTGATAATATAACTAAATCATCAGCAATGCTTAGTATTGATATATTTGTATTTTCTATAGTATCAAGGGATCACATGATTGATCAAATATTTCATGAATATCATTTATAAAAAAGTTTAAGTGTGAGGGACTAAGACTGTCTCCTTGTTTAACTCTCTGACTGTATCAAAAAATGTTAATATTGGTTTTTAACTTAATAGCTGATAATTACGATATGTAATTATGTGAATTCTAGCTTTTAGAGTGTGTTTGTTCTGTTATATTTCATTTTTAAATTTTTTTCTTTTGTTTTCAACACTTTAAATTTCAATTCACGTTTCATCTCAGAACATTCGGAAGTTTTTTTCCGGTTCGTCGACAGGGACCTGTGTTACTGGCTTCTACTGCCATTTTTTAAGCTAATCTGGACCTGTACACGCACAATTTTATAGCAAATCTAAAATTGGGGGAAAAAGTTCAAAAGCCTTCTTTCAAGAAATAGCCATTCTGATTCTAATCGAATGTTTATTAGATAGTCCTTACAAAAAGTATCTTTTTATTTCGCAAGCCTTTATGCTATATAATAACCTACTGCGATTTTTTTATGCTTATCTGGACGTGTACACGCACAATTTGTTTTAGCCAATCTAAAATTGAAAAGACAATTTTGCATGCATTTTGTATATCAGATTATTTGTTTCTTATAGACGCCATAGTGTCCAGATGGTCCGTATTTTGCATTGGTTGTTGTTCATTGTTTGAAAGGTTTTTAACGCCACTTTCCGCAATTTTTCACCTATATCATGGCTTCCAGATTTTATTGCGGTTGGAAGCCGCAGTACTCAGATAAAACCACCGTCCTTCGGTAAGAAAATTATGCTTTGAAGCCTATGAAAAAAAACCTAATCAAGGTTCAAAACATTTAATAATAATACAACCTTTAAGCCAAGGTGTTAAGTACAGGAAATGACACTATTGGGTATAAATGACATGCTGTTCATGTATGATTTGAACAAAATATTGACATACAGCTTCTTTTACGCATTACAACATTCTATATCTATAACTGCACAGAACATAAAATAACTTAATTGATAACTTCTCCTACCGATTGTCGAGTATTTTCTATGGGTACACCGGCTTCCTTCCCCAAAGAAAACTGGACACCATGATATAGCTGAAAAAATGCTGAAAGTAACGTTAAACAGCATAAAATAACCTCTGTAACATAGTTATTAAATGTTCTAAATGCGTCCGTAAAATTATTATACAGACAAACATGCATAATTCGCCGGCGAATTGATGCTCTGCGTCAAAATTTTTCACGTTGAACTTGGTTTATTGTATTGAAAACAGGTGTAGTCTTTGTGTTTATGTTAGTTTCATTATATCTCAGGTTTAAAAGATACCGAACTTGTGAAAAATTTTGCTCCGATAAAATTACACTGACAGATAAAACCTCGCATTTCAGATAATAATAAAAAAATACAAAAGACCGATGAAAATGATAAATATATACGTGAAATGAGAGGTTTTATGTAATAAAACTACCCTAAACACTAGTACTCTTAATAGAACAATCGCTCTGTAGTTTTGTGTGTTTTTTATTATTCCCCTTTGTAAACAAAAATGGCACCTTACGGTAAAGAACTGATGAAAGAGCAAACGAAATTATTAAAAAATGTCAAATGCTGCATTATCCATGCTGAAAAAAAACAAATAAAGTTTTTGTCACGTGTTTTTGCGATCGAATCAGTGGGAGCATGAAAACGTTATAAACAATTTAACTTGGCCACTACAATGTCAACGACACCAATTCACTCACAAACAAAAGAACTGATGAAAGAGCAAACGAAATAAATGTCAAATGCTGCATTATCCATGCTGAAAAAAAAACAAATAAAGTTTTTGTCACGTGTTTTTGCGATCGAATCAGTGGGAGCATGAAAACGTTATAAACAATTTAACTTGGCCACTACAATGTCAACGACACCAATTCACTCACAAACATTTTTCAAATTTTTCTTGTTTGTTTGCAACACATTTACAAGACATTTACAAAACATTTATATGTTTTCTTAGCAAGGGCGACTACAATTTCGATGTATGCAAAGAGCGGGTTGAGTAAGAACAAGCCATTATGCTTAGCATAACTTTGTTAGGTTAATTATAAAAGTGATATAATACGGAACCGCATGTAACCACACATGAACACAATATCATGGACAATAATCTAGTTCTAAATAGATGCGATATAAAAGTAACAGATTACTTCTTAAAACATAGCTACTGATAAAATGCATGCAAAATAACACGTTTCTAAAAGCCGCAATTTACAGCGGAATCGAGACATGTAATCAACACTTACAGAGATATATAAATAAAATTGTAGAATACATTATTATCCCGTATACCTCCAGTAGCTAGGCACGTATCGGCACGACAACTGATTTATGGAATATGCACTCATATTTTCAACCAACCAGAATTTTATTTAAGTCCAAAGTAAACTATTTAATACTATGCATTAATTCTCTACGCGTGATTATACTGCTTGTTATTTTTGTATTTTACGTTGTTTGAAAATCTTTTAGTGAACTGTACAAGTTGTGGTGTCAACACATTTTTCTAATGGAATCATTCAATGATATCAGTATCACGGATTATATTCATTACGTCATATTGTCTTCTTATGGATACATTTTGGTTGAGAGAAAATGTTTTGTGCCTTTTTGTTAGAATGGGATTTAAAGCCATTTTCTACATTTTGCAGAGATATCGTGATATTTAGTTTTTAATACAAGAGGAAGCTGGAGTTTCCTTTATATGTTTGTATTGGATGGTGACATATAATCAGTGATATATATTTGCATATTTATAGGTTTAGTTTCTGCACTCTGTTTTATCTCTGAAGCATAGCACTTTGGATACTAGAATTCATCACCAAAATAAGTTCTTCGTTCAATATTACTGATGTTCAGAACGAAGCTCTGTTAACAATAGATGTGATATGCTTTATATTGAAATGTCTTTCCATGTTTTGTTTTCAAACAAATTACATGTAATAGCTTTTCCTACCGAATGAAAGCTTAGGGTATAAAAATAGGTTTGAGGATAAATCAAAGGTGTTAATGGTTGTACGAAATATACAAATACTGATCTCAAGTGCGCTTGATTGGAGTGCTAGAGCCTAGGTCCCGTTTTAGTTAGAAGATTGCATGTTCTCCGCTAAAACAAGAGTAGCCCGGTGCCTCATTACATAGTGTGGAATACATAACTATCTAATTCATTTAATACTACTTTTTGCTTTCGACCTGGAAACAACAAACTGTTTTCTCAAAGAATGAATGAATGAATCAATCAATCATATAAATCATAAATCAATCAATCATATAAAGGTCTTTTTAATTTAACATGAATTTGAATTACATCGTGTCTAATTATTTTATACAATTTAAATCCTTGTGGCTGCATGTATTCCTACCATCCGGAAGTTTATGCAATTTTTTTCGGAAGCAAGCGTTTTGTTTTTCCCTAGAGAGTATGACGATATAGATAAAGTATGCTATTGAAATATAAATTTACAAAACAAAAAACCTTCCTCGTTATATGGTTAATATGTATTACTCTATCAGTAAACCTTGATTCGGATACCGGAAAATTTATGATGATCCTATTCCGGTAAGGAGGTTTCTCCCTGGTTGACAGTTAATAAGTGATCAGCTACTTCTGTTCGTTCATGCTGATTCAGCATCTGATGTTATAGAACACTTTGCAATATTCAAAAAACCAAAAATACGATCTGACGTCATGATGGGTTATGTCCCTCTAGGTATATGGTCCCTTAGTGTGCATCAGTCGTGTTTTGTTATGACAGCAACCAGAGGTTTTGGTGGCAGAACATTTGTTAAAAAGACAAATTTTAATGAAGATGTTGATAGAAATAGTCGTATTTTTCAGAAAGTAGAAATAAGGCCAAAGTGTTGAGACAAAATATTTGAGCTTGAAATACTGAGCCTGTTTGTTACTGTGCTGTTACAAGATGATCCGTTTTCAGTCGTCCGACTACATGCCATATTTGGTTAAGTTCTGTCGCATGGCATTTTCTTTGCCGTCAAAACGTTTTTGTTATTTATATGCAAATTTACCGATTAATAGTCATTTGCCAAAATATTAACAACAACAAAGTTTGGAAAGACAATTTTAGTACAGACGGTAAACATATTTCATGATTGACGTTTATAAGTATAAAGTATATAGTATAAAGTATTAAGTATTTCATTTAACCAATCATCGGCCGTTAGGGCATATATAATAAAATTTGATACATACAATGTATAATATCAGGTAACTTTCACACACATTTTTTTTGTTTCACTTTCGTACCTCTCATAATGATTGAAATGATTTCTTTTTTACATACAATAAAATTAAATTAAATTAAATAAAAGACAAAATTGAGAGCTTGGTCGATGCTACGGTATGAAGAGGAGAGTCAAATCTGAGCAATTATATTACACAGATATATGTGACAAAATTCAATATTTAAGACGTGTATCAAAAACATATGCAAGTATGTAATAATTATATTTTATCTTCTCTCTCTATGTTATATAGTAGACAACTATTTAAGAAGTGACACTCATCTTCAACCTGATTTAGATTGCAATATTGACATATTCTGCCTTCCCTTTCGAGCATTTTATATTTTCCAGTTGTTAGCCGGACACGTTCATATCGGCCGGCTTCTATTCTTAAGCTGTGAGCGCTTGTTCTAAATCTTGTTAGAATTTGTCTATCTCTAAAAACTTTCATGTCAAGATAAGCTTCTGGTCTAAAGCTGTCTTTCAAAAGAAAATAGGTTGTTAGCTTTCGTAAGTTTTCTCATGTTTTTCCAAATTGATAAAAAATATTTTGTCAAAATACGTTTAGTCTCTACTTTAAATTAGTTTTTACCAAAATTTTTGAAAGTATCTAAATTAATATTTAGTTTACTACTGATAAAAACTATTGTAGAATACCAGCTATTTATGTTCTTTGCATGTAACTGTTTGTATTCATCATAAGCTGCTTTCAATAAGTCGCTACCTTTATTTTGAACACTTGTATGCCAGTAGCAAAGTAATTGTGTTATAGCTTTTATAAAGTACGGATATCTACCTAGACATTACTGCAATATTGGTACTTTTCTTATAAGTTCCCAATATATATTTACAAAATTTTATATTGAGTTTCTCAAACTCCCAGTCTTTAAATATTTCATACAAATATTTATCTAATTGACTTTTTGAAAGAGTCAAAGAACTCCAGTTTTCACAACAATACAATAATACAGGACCAACAGTATGATCGAATAAATGCAGATAGTTTTCAAAGATGGACTCAGAGAGTTGATGTCTCTGTAAAGTTTAAAAGATGCTTTTAGGCTTTATTATATAAGATTTTTCTAGCTTCTCCAAATTTTCCAGAATCTGTAAATGTTATTCCTAAATACTTATATGACTGGGTACATTCTATTTTGTTACCATTCATGTAAAAATCTTTTATTATCAGCTTTTCGGACTTGTTAAAAATTATAATCTTTGTTTTATTCGTATTAACGTTACGACACCAATTATTACAATATTTATTCAAAGTGTCTAGTTTATTTTGTAAACCTTGTTCTGAATCTGATAATAGAATTAGGTCATCCGCATAAAGAAGGCTTGAAATTGTCCTGCCAGACAATGAAACAGAATCTGTACAGTCATGTATTAGATCTGTGAAATTATTTAAAAACAGTTTGAAGTTATTAGGGCTTAAAACATCACCATGACTGACTCCCACTTCAGATACAAATGAGTTTGTAAGTGTGTTTCCTATCTTAATAGATAGTAGATTATGATGATACATGTCACGGATAATTCTGTAAAAGTGACTATTAATTCCACTTTTAAGTAGTTTATACTTTATGCCTGGATGAATAACCGTATTAAAAGCCTTCTGGAAGTCGACAAAGCATACGTATAATTTTTTATCTTTTGAGTTTAGATATTTATTAATTAAACATTTCAAAACAAAAATATGATCAGATGTACGAGATTTCTTGGAGAAGCCTATCTGGTTTTCATGTATGATTTTATTCTTTATTAAATATTTATATAATCTGTTATTTAGAGTAGTATTGAATACTTTCCCAATACTACTACAGATTGTAATCCCTCTGTAGTTTTGTGGTAATCTAGGGTTATCAGATTTAAATATAGGACTATTGTATCCTTGGGACCATATCTGGGGATACATTACTCCTATATTTAAATCTGGTAACCCTAAATTACCACAAAACTACAGAGGAATTACAATCTTTATAAATGTCGGACACAATTGTTAGAACTTTTGTAGACAATTGAATGTGGGACACGGTAAAAGAAATTTTGTAGATAAGTTTTGATTGTATTTTTTAATTCAGCATCTATTTTAGGTATATCATGCCGTCCTGTTTTTATTTGGCAAGGAAGCCTAGTACACGGAAAAAAACCCCCGACCTTCAGTAGAAAAACTGGCATTTCTCGTCAATTAAGGTTAGAGTCGAGTATACCCTGCCCACATGCAACTTCATTATTGATAGACATATGATCAATATTAGACTAACGACCTTAATCACTTAGCGACTGAGACCTGATAAGTTTTGAAACCCGTTTATTAAATTATTGATATTCCATAAACTCTTTACATAGAGTTGTCAAAGCTTGTGATTGGTATAAACTGGCACTGACGGCTGCTTAATAAATATGTTGAACTACATGTTTTTTATATTTTCTTTTTATTATGTCATACAAGCAGCACTTGTTTGCGGGATCTAAAAAATAATACAAATTGTTTTTGTTGTGGGATTATATAAACCACAATAATGTTCAATGTAACGTCATATATACTGACATTACAAAGCAAAAACAAAACAAAGATACAATCATTGCAATGTCAGGTCAAGGACGACTGTTATAGGGGGATGTAAAATAATGAAAACAAAGCAACTAAAAACAATCATACAAAATGCTACTTACAACTGTTACAGCTGAATACTTCCTACGACGACAGCGTTCAACATAGTAAAGCATAGGATCATCAAAGTACATTTATACAAGGAAAATGACACATTAATGGTAAAGTTAGGAGTGCAAAATAAGATTATGAAGGTAGTGGGGAATCCATTTGCATTTATCAAACGTGATCCTAACTACTAATTTTTTTTAGCTGTCAAATTTGCCAAACATACTAACTTTTATATAAAGAGTAAAATGCAACAAAGCATTTAAATCGAAAAAAAATAACAAAAGGGAACCATATAATGGACGAGTCCTGTATTATAGGGAAGTGTCTGTATTTACCATTAAAAATTAAACGAGAAACATAGAAAGAATCTGAAATCCAATGCCCCATATTGACGGAACTCAAAAATAGGCAGATATAGCGCACGGAAAAGCTTCCTGGTCTTATTTCCATCAAGTCGTAGTTTTTCATCTGCAAAATGTATACCGTTTGTAAGTACAGTATCAAAAACTTTGCGACAACTCGTAAAATGGACACACATTCAAGTTTTCCATGAGAATGATTGAATATTATAACAATTAGCTCTGCAATATAGTACTGGACTGTCATGAGAAAACACAGTATCAAAATAACATGTCTAATAGTATAAGGGGTATAGTCACGGCGAGGTCGGCATTCACCGGAAAGTGAATAGTAACACTTCACAAAAGCTAAGAATACAACTGTATGTTCCATCAGTGATAAAATATTTGATAAATTTTCTTTCTTTGTACTTCCAAAAGTGTCCACGATTTCCACTATGATTCGTGGCAACGAAACAATTATCCAACAAATAAAAACAAAATATGTTAATCCATGACTTCCTTTACTACCTTGACGAATAGATTGACGGTCTTGTAGCAATGCCATGTGATCGTTTATTTGATAATACTCGTACGCTTCATCAGTATCCAGGCGACGAATAGTTTTATGGTTCTGTTTAGGCCACATTCCGGAAATCAATATCAAACAAAGAAGAGAATATTCTAATAGCATCGGTTCTAAAAATGGTCTAGCAGTGTCATGTATATGACGGACAGCTTTAACTGTATGGTTGGATGGACAGTGATCAAACGCTTCACGCGTTTCGTTAGTGTACACATAATTCCTGCTAGTGGCATGATATGTCCAAGCAGATATATTTGTGACTACAAGCACTATTAGTCCATAAAACGAAATTATTGAATTCGGCAACTGATATTTTGAAAAGTTATAAATAATGTATGTTTGGACAATGTTAAATACTATCGAACTGACGTCAAACAAAATGGCGGATGTCATGGTATCATTTTGACGAATGTAAATGTTGCATTCAATGTGAACTGCTATTTTCAGTGCACGTTCAATCAAACATCCTAAGCAAAACAAATACAAGGCCTTGGTACTGTGGTCTTGTCTAGATAGTAATGCCCTGCTTCCAGATTTTAAGCTTATCCTTACAGCGATACATGCTATGACCCCAATACTGTTAAAAACAGTCAAAAGTGGCCTTGTTATATCGATTGCCTTCATATTCTCCTTTTGAATGGTATTAGAGAAATACATTATCACAGCAACAATGGATACCATACTTGTTAACATGATCAAACCGGAAATACTGCCATCATGTAACACGTAACCGCTCTCCGTCTTCTTTCTAAAGTTTCCAGCTGTCAGTGGCAACACACATATAGCTCGACAAGCACGTTTCATTCTATGCATTTAAACTTGATTTCTGTTGATAAATCAAGAGTAAAAATATAGATTTACATAATTAAAGGTATAGTAAAAAACACTGTATGACATGAGGATGAAAAAAACATCAAATTTAGCAAAAGAAGACAGTTTGATTAGAAATATATTTCTTTTAAGCAAAGGTCCAACTCTATCTCAATATTAGCGAGATTACCTACCGTGACGAAAATGTATCGAAAATTACAATATAACTAATAATTTTAAAGTTTCATTGTACTGTAACAATAGAAAGATATAAGAGAGTTAATCCGTCGGGAAGTTGTGTTTTATTTAACTATATGTTATAAAACTAACTGTTGTTTTATACTAACGTAATTAACTTACGGTTGCAAAAGATTTTCTTCAAACTGCGCAGTTCAGCAAGTTTTATCAAGATATATGAAGGATTTTAATTCGAAACCGAATGTAATTGTTAAACAAACTGATAAGATCTTTTCCGTAGTCAGTGTTCAGTATAACAGGTAATATTTTGACGGGAAATATTTACCGGAAAATATTGCTGATGTATGACTGTGAAAAATAGACTTTGTAAACAAAGATTTTCGATCACCATATAATACAAATAAACACTTATTCGGAACAATTAAAAAAATACATTAATTTACATAAGAACTATCATAATAAATAAATACATGACGTTAATTAAACATACTATATGAGCAATATTTATACTTATTTTATTATGTCCACCCTCAGTTTTAATACATGTTGTGCCATGATCAAGCACATTCAGCATTCTTGAGTAACCTAATGTATGGGAAAATAGTATAACATGTGATAAATAAACCTAGTTGTTTGAGCAGAAATGTATGTACACGCACAAAAAGCAGATCCCTTAGATGTCTATAAGTGTTAAGAAAGGGGCGGTATTTTATAGTACAAGACGTGGATTTTGTAGTTTTCAGTCGGTCTCATTGTACGATCAATGTTATACGAGTTGTTAAAAAACCAAAAGTAATGGTCATTCAAATAAGACAATACATAGTCCATTGTAATGCTGTAATATATCTTCTGGTTCATGTAAGCAGTACGCCATGTACCTGTCACGATAATTCTGGTTCGTTAGCGCTAATTCTCATATGAAGTATACACATATCAAAGCAATTATTTGCATTAATTCAACATTCCTATGCATATAAATAATTATAAAAAATATGACCAAATAAATTGTGCATATTTACGAGACTCTTGGACTTAATCAAAATGATTTGATTTTATAGAGGAAGATTTATTTTGTAAAAATAAATTAGGAAACTTGGTGACTTCCGAACTCACTTGCCATTTAGTTATTCTGTCTTTCCTTCCTTATGTTATCTTATTTTGTTTAACATGTCAATTTCTGTTTATTTTAAGCTTACGTGTTTGTTCGTACAACATAAAGCACAACATAAAGAATATTGTCCTTTTAAGTCTTGACACGGTCTTCGGTGCCACCAAAAGTCTAACTGACTTATGAAGGGAAAAACGAATTATTTCTTCTTTGCAGTAGCTCTCATATAGTTGAAAAATCTTTGACTGGCAACTTCATTTTGCAGATCTCTGGGCCCTGGTTAGTTTCTGTTAAGATAGCAACTGATCTGCATAGGAACGTACCTGAAGATAGAAGAAATGAATACATGTACATTTTTGACATACTTGGTGATAATTCTAAAGTAACTTGTACAGAATTAAAGAAATAAACATATTACGTATTTTGCAGGCAAATGGATAACTACTTTATTTATTTTTGTTTTTTTGTTTCTTAAATTAAATCACTATATTCTTTAATCATAATAATAAAATACCTGGCTTCTTCACTAAATAGTTTCGTCATCACATACAGTTGAAGACACTAAAAGTAAAGTAAAGTAAAGTAAAGTAAAGTAATATTTATTTAAAGTCGGATAGCATAAATAACAATAAACATACGCTCTCAGGAGCTTTTATAACGACAATACAATAAAATAAAAGACACATATTAAGAGTAAGACATACAAAGCATAAAAAGCATGTTAAAACAAAAATTATATAATCTAATATAAGACAGGCACATACATACTTATACATAGAGCTAAAGCAAAATGTTAGAGCTAAAAGCACAGCAAGTATAAGCAAAAGCAATGCATATTACAAACAAAATATTTTAAATGATCATGCATTGAAATAAAACAATAAATAAAAGTTCATGAGCATAGCACCAGTTCAAAGCACTAGTAGGGTATAAAAAGCAATAGACTGTAAAATAATAAAAAAACAAGGCTTAAAAATTTAAGTAACATAAAATCTTTAGCAGTCTCCGGCACAAAGTCCCTAAGATCTGCAAATAAAGCATGTACATGAAGGTCCAGTCCAGGTATTAATATGAATTTTGAATTGATTAAGATTTGTAATATCTCTTAATTCTTGAGAAAGGCTATTCCATATCTTAGGGGCTGTGTGTACCTAAAAGATTTTAGGCCGTACCTGGTGGTTTTCACATGAGGGATGTCTGCTGTTTTTGTATATCTGAAGTTATAAGACTTATTTTTAATAACAATGAGATCTTGTAAAAATACCTGACTTTCTTTTTTGATAATTTTTAAAGTTTCAATAGCTATTGTTCTTAGGCGTCTAATTTTTAAAGATGGTAAAAGAGATTTTTCTAGTAGCTTTTCATATGAACAATTTTTATCATTGTATACAAATCGAAAAGCTCTCTCTTGCAGTTTTTCAATTTTTGTAGTATTGGCTTCAGAACAAAAGTGCTAAGTAAGAGGGCAAAGCTGAACTTGGACATTATAAAGGAGTAATAGGTTGTCATTTTGCTTAGTCGATTTAAGTGGTGACATATTTGCCGAAAAACATTTTATTGTCGAGCTGCCTTATATTTGTAATGTGAGTGTTAAAAGTGCTTTGCTATCGAACTCAAGTGTACTTTTCAAGACATAAATTTTCGTCAGCACGAACCACAGTGTTGTCATCTGCATAATTATACAGAGCAGAGTATTTAACAAAACTGAAAATATCATTTAAAAATATGTTAAATAATACAGGCCCAAGTATGGACCCCTGTGGCACACCTTTTAAAATATTCAGATACGAGCTAGTACACTGTCCTATTTGTACACATTGTTTTCTAATTGAAATGTAGCTAGTCAGAAGGTCTAATGCACTATTGGATACACCATAATGTTTCAGCTTCAATAGCAGTAAGTCGTGTGGCAAAAAGTCAAATGCCTTTGACAGGTCCATTAATATTGCCCATATGTACTTATTACAATCAAGTGCTGAAGTCTTCCACAAGACGGAGTAAAGTTAACTGTACCTTTTACTGTTAGGCGTTGGTGCCAGCCTTCAACATCACTGTTGGTACGCACTGACTGTCCAAATACTGACCATGTACTGATAGGAAACTTGGAGCTGGTGATCCAGGATGAGTTAATTAATGACGAGAATCCTTTGCCGTGCAACGCTTTTTTTTACTTGGGACGTCAGAGAGCGCTCCATAAGCAAAACAGCGGATTTTGCGACACGGGTCTGAGTCGGCAAATTGCATCGTGTCCAGATGTTAAAAAATATTTTCGTCCAGTTGAACTATATATAATTTGCTTCTTAAGATATTTTTCGCTATGAATATAATCGTCATACCTTCAATCAAGATAATTTAAGCACTGGATTTAAGTCACATTGTTGTCACGTGACTTTTTGTTCGAAATGACAGCGAATTGTCTGAATGTAAGGGTATTGATGGAAATGAGCTTGAAATGCTAACATAACGTATAAGTTATAAATGCCATACACCGGAGCTGCTGGAATGTTGCAATAGATCAACAGAAATTCATCTACTAGAAAGTTGAAGTCGTAGCGTCTAGTTTATCGTTTTCCCGAGTCTATTTCGAAAAGTGTGTAATAATTAACACCCATTAATTTTTCACATTTTTAAAACGCCGCCTACACTATTAGGACTCTGTCATGCCGTATATGTACAGCGTGATTTGACTGTACGTTTAGTCAGCTTTGTTGTACTGCAAGCTCCGATTATAAGAAACTTCCAATGGAGACTGTTATATAGAATTAATTTTAAATTAATTCTAATTTTAAATTAATTCTATATAACAGTCTCCATTGGAAGTTTCTTATAATGTTCAGTTATACTCTTGTTTGTGGTTGGATTAACTTTTCATCTTAGTGGAAAGGGGCGGTAAAACTTGTAGAAAGCAAAACTGCAGGTGCCACAATTATATGGCAAGTCACAAGAGATAGTAATCGTACAATTGACACTTTTCATTATATAACGTTTTTTATGATATCTATAGTCATCATTTTTTGCAGGTGCGGTACATTTTCGATGGACTTTACCAATATTCATTTTGTTTCTATTAAGCAAAATGTGTACGCTGTGCGAAACGTTGCTTCTAACTGACTGGAACTTAATACGTCCTTTAATATGTAATTACAAATCCCATCCGGGGCACATACCTGTGTGGTTCTTTTACCCGGAATTCATTTCTTCTAACGCTGCAACATGTACATTTTTTTCTAACGGACTGAAATCTTCAGGAAAGGATTGTCAGTTTGTATAAATATAGTATGGAGTATGGAGTATACTTCTCATTTTTCAAATTTACAACGAAGGAACCATAGGCATCCGATCTTTTTTGTAACAATCTAAAAATCTGTGGAAGAACAAAGCTATACATTCAGGTAATTACTTTGTAGGAGCAGAGAATAAGGGTCTACAGTGATCCCTTGTACGCTGTATGCTAATTGGACTTCAACAGACAAATGTTATGTTATCTGGTTATTAAACATGATAAACAGTAGGAAATCCTAATTGCTTAATCCCTGCATTCCGATAAACTACAGTTACCTATCGATCCAAATGAATTTTAATTTTTTTAAATCGATATGTCACTGTCGTGTCAACACTGAGGCTTTCAGTAAGAGCGTTACTGCGGGCACAGTACGATCGACTTCAACGTTACTTGATAAGGATTGTCAGTTTTTCTGTCGACGGTTGGGAGGTTTCACCAAAATAAACAAAACAAACACTAAGTACGGATTCTTCTTTACAGGTTCTATTTATTTGTGTTGACAGGAATTTAAACATGGCCATTGGTAATAATATGTTTCTTATAAGCAAGTATTTTTAAAAAGTCCACTCTGGGAAAATTTATTGCGATTTTGCAAGATAAACATTATGAAGTTCTTCACAAAGACTTCTCATATTGTCATGAATTTGAGACACCTTAAGTTTTGCATAGTATTGGTAAGTGTAGACCTTTGACGTTTTATTACATAGTACATTTTTCCAGATCTTTGAGGATGCTGTCATCTATGAGCGACAAATTAAAGTAAAACTAATATTAATTTTTATTTTTTACTCCTAAATTCATACAATGTTTAATGATAATTTAAGACCTACACATATAATATCATGTCAATTAGTTAATGGTTTATATTCAAAGTTGTATCGAAAGCGAGTTCAACATATGCAAAATTAAAAACATTAAAAATCACACATTCATTTTTAGTTCATTTTGACAAGTAATTTTCTTATAGAAAACATATAACTCAGAGACCCAGTTTTTAATTCTCTTATATTTACAATCAATTAGAAAATTTTTAATTTCTGTAGGTTTTATTCAACAAAATCAGTAATCTGTAACTTGAGCCCCTATAATCCAACAGCCCCCAAAACGTTTTTCAAATAGTACTCCACGTTAAAGTCGGCATATTTTACCACTGGCCTTCGCATACACATGTATTGCAAATTTATTACGCCAATAAAACTAAATTTTGATTGGCCGAATCAAGCAAACAAAAACCCAAACAAACATAAATAAAATTAATGTAAGCTATTTTAAGACCTGGTTTAAAAATAACCGCAATATAATGAGCATTATGTACAGGCGTATTTGCTTCGCAGTAAATTTTGGCAAATGTCCAACTAACATATTTCTCAAAAAGAGATTCATTTTAATGAAAAAAACAAAAAAAAAAAACAACATAAAACATAAAACATAAAACAAAACAAAACAAAAAACAAAAAAGCTAAAGAAACTTTCTTTATACAATGCATATAATATTTCTACAGAAATACAAGGAAGAAAAACCATATTCTATTTTTGTCACTGACGTAAAGAGAGCTTAATGCTGTATATATGTTGTAGCGACAGATTTTTGTAGGTATACGTATATTTTATACATTTTATTGTTAAAATTAAAAAAAAACCCAATCTTTTCAGATGTATAATTTTTGAATTGTAAGATATTGTCTTATCTACTTGGTAACTTGTTATTTGTCTATCTATTGAATTGTTAGACATTGTCTTATCTATGTGTTTGTCTGTTATTTGTCTGTAATTTCGAATTACAAAAACTCTTAATAACTGATTTTAGTCAACGATGACGTTTTCGGCAACTGATACACAGTGTGGTGAAAACTAAAGACAGGAACAGTTACAACTTGTCAATAGGTAAAAGTAGTGGCAATAGAAATAGGTTATAAAGGAAAGTACAGATACCAATTACACATAGCAAACACTCTTTTTGTGTAAGTGGAAGTATGTAACTGAGCGACTGAACCTTAACGGAGAAAAATTTAATAAGGAGACAGTTCCACATGACATTGTGATGGCAGTTTCTTATTAATAAATTCTATACCTTTCAACATTTGAGGACTTCTTTATAAATCTTTTATTTATATATACTGTGATGTAAATGGTTTTTTTTATACAATATATATATTTACTTTGTAAAGGGTGATGTCTTGTTCATCATATTACGATATTCTCGGACTGCCTCAATTGTCATCTACATATTATGTGAGACAACAATTCCAGAAGCTTAAACTGCAACTGCACCCTGACAAAAACAAAGCCCCGGAGGCAGAAGAAACCTATAAAGGTTAGTTACCATCATTGAGATAGACAATTGAGATAAAGAAATCTAATTGTAATTAACATGAAATAGATGCAGTATCCAACACAACTCATATATAACCATAATACGATTTAATTGCATACATTTGTTATGTTACTCATACTCATAAGTGAAAATGATTATTTAATGTTATCTAAAGAACATAGCTTTTTTAAAGTATGCCTTTTTGATAGTAATTAAGGTAAAGTGTGTTTATCGTTATCAACAGCATCAACTATTTACCACTCCTAGCTGTGGTATACAAATGCAGTTATGAACAATTTGCATTTTTGTGTCCAACATATATATCTTCTAGGCTAATCACTAAGCACTGCTGTGGGTGTTAAGGCTATATTTGTTGGTAGCGGACGTCGTCGAGTGATCCGGATTGTAATCGTATCTCAAAGATATGAGATTCCGATAAAGACATTTAAATTTAATTTTAACATGAGTTAGGTTAACATATGTTTTAGTTGAATATATGCATGTTAGGAAATACGTCTGGTGTGTCTTTTATTTTATTGTACGCCAAAGGAGTATTTTCTTAAAATACTTTACACAATTTCTTTCCCTGTTTTTCTGAATATTTTGTTCCTGGCAATACTTTCCGGGCCGTTTACACTCAATTTATAATTGACGATTTTAACGAGAAAACAGAAAAAGAAAAGCACAAAACTCCTAACGTTTTCAAAGAACATCGAAGTAACAAACGTATAAGACAACACTCACGTAACTACTTCAAATTAAAACCAGATATAAAACCAAGAGCTTCGGAACGGAAGGTAAATAATCGGAAATAAATAATGAATTTATGTTTTTTACAATTATCTTTAAAACAATTGGTCTGATTTAAAACAAATGTTGCTTAACTTGGAAGTCAGACTCAGGTACAGTAGGTTATATTATAAATCGCTAAAATACGGGTTGTGTAAATGTGTTAACATCATATTTCAGTGCTCATCCGAGCTTACATAATACTGAGCGACGAAGAAGAGAAACGACATTATGACACTGTTTTATTAGATGCATTGAGAAAAACGGACATCCAAGACACCAATTAATTTATCATAAGCTTTACTTTGAAATGAACTTGTTTTAAAATTTTAGCTGGACATCAATGTCTAAGGTTTACTTACAATTGCAAAATCAATATTGACGGATAATACCTCAGTGTTTGCCTATTGATCTTATGAAACTATGTATACATGTACACCAATGCTTGTAATAGCCACGCTATATCTAAAGCAACATTTTAGTATTCCATTATCAAACATTGGACAAAAAATAAAACTATAAAGATTGTTCAACACCGTCCTCTCCTTTCTACAGCTTCAGGTGGCTCATGGCTAATATTTGATTTTGCTAAGCGTAAACCCGGATTAAATAAATTAAGAGAATTAGTGGTTGCTATTGTAACTTTGAAGCTGTTTTCATATAAGTCGTACCACAAAAAGTTTACTAAAATGACAAAACAGGTCATATCTCACAATTTACAGAATAATTAAAGACTTGTATCTTTTATGTTTATGTAATTGTTTTAAATTTAGGTAACGATTTACAGTATCACACATATTTATTTTACAGAGCACGTGAACACAAGAGTCAAGACATTCTTTGTTGTGTAAGTTATGTGTTGAATTTGATATAAAATTGATATTAATTGTTTTGTACGTTTGGATGATAGTGCATTCAGTTTTAATATTTCTGTTGGCTGGATTCAGGACGTCAGTGTTTTCACGAAAAGGTTTTCAGACATTCCTGTTTCGAGAAATAATAAAAAAAATAATAGAAACACTTCTACCTAATCATAAATTAAATCTATATATGTTATCTGTAAATGGATTTCTACATCAATAGGTAGAAACCCGTATTTCGCAACAAAAATTCTATTACTGAATAAACAATTCTATTTAAAAATGACACTTTGGATTTGTTCATCATACACAGTTTAATTGATCAACAACGCAGACATGCAGCAACGTATAGACATTAAGCATTCCGGAAACCAACAATTTGCACATCGCGATATTCTATAGATTGTTTAATAATCGAAATCCAATCAGATTGCACGAAACAAGAATGCTAAACAAGATTTGTGTTATGTTAAATAACAACTTTCTTGTTTCAGACATCTTGATTGTATGATGCAACTGGTACAGATGAGTGTGCGTGAGCTCATCTGTACTCGGTCATATCAACCGGAAATCGGCCATTCAAGGAGGAATCAGGCTTTAGTATTAAAGATCAGGCTGCATGGAATATAGATTTTCATCCCCTCTTACTCCAGAAATTTAGGAGTAAAATAATTGTTATATTTTGGTTTTAGAAAATTCTTGATTTGTTTGACTGAAAATTGATAAAATATTAGCAAATAACCCACTTCCACCACACAATTTGTCTAGCTGATTAATCCATTATTTACATTTCCTCATTGACGGTAGTATAGAGGTTTAGGCAAGCTGAAGTACATTTTACCTTTAAGTTAAATATTTTTGTGAAACAACATTCAGACGAATTCCTGAAACCAATATACCAAACGATCTACGTTTTTTGTGTTTTGTCGTATAAAATGAATAATGAATAGTTAATTCTATTTACTATATGTTTTTTTTTCGCTAAGACAGGCAATTGGGTGGTTGTTCATTCTACTTGTTCTCCTTGTTTTCCTTGTTTTCATTGTGTGGATATTTCCTGTACGACACAAAATGTTTTGTTCAGAGGAATACTTCAGGTTAACAAGATCAGGGTATGTATATAATCATTGCAATCTGTTCATTTACTTCCATTAACACTGCAACTCTCAAAAGTATAGTAGTGTGATTTTTCCTAAAAATAAACCCCTTTAAATGACATGGTATGTTTAGCTCGGTCCTGGCACAGGGGCTCGTAAAAATTGATTAACTTGCGCTTTCGATTGATACTGGGTCGGTTTTGTTATAGTGTGGGAGAAGGGAAGAAACAGAGTCTATACCCGCCAACTTTCAAAAAAATTTTAAAAATATTTCTTTACCCCTATCAACACGGGTTTGTAATTATTTCTGTTCCGAATTGAATTATCTTCATGAAAAAACCTACCTTTATGTTTCTAATGTCGTTTAACTCTCAAATTTCAATAATTTCCACCAGTTTGAAACGAAATGGACAATAACCCTGGCCGGAAGAGGACTTTATCGTTACTGAGAAAGTGAGTACCGAAAGGCCTCAAAGACGACAAACGATAAAGTCACCACTTCCGTCCAGGGTTATTGTCCATTTCGTTTCAAACTAGTGGAAATTATTAAAATTTGAGAGTTAAACGACATTAGAAACATAAAGGTTGGTTTTTCATGAAGATAATTCAATTCGGAACAGAAATAATTACAAACCCGTGTTGATAGGGCTAAAGAAATATTTTTAAAATTTTTTTGAAAGTTGGCGGGTATAGACTCTGTTTCTTCTCTTCTCTCACACTATAACAAAACCAACCCAGTATTAATCGAAAGCGCAAGAAAATCAATTTTTACGAGCCCCTGTGGTCCTGGTAAAATAATCCCTACTCAGCAGTATTAATAGGAAAATCAAACCTTGGTCGCTAATTTTCTTAGGAAAAATGTAAATTTCTAGTAGATCAAGCCCACAGAACAAATTTCATAGTAAGTTTCCCTCAGTTATAATAGGTATAGACAAAGTATACATGTTCATATGCCAAAGTTTCGACGCTTTATGGAATATTGATAGAACGGTTACATTTTTCTTTTAAGAAAAGTAATCCGACCCTCAAATTACCTTTCCTTAACCGTCGTTTCTATGTTCGTTCTTTTGATAAATTTAAATGCTATTATCTCAGATTTACAATTGACGGTGAGTTTACTCACGAATTTATGTCAAAACACGATATATCATTGCAACAATTTTTACTAGAAAGATGAATCAATGTAACTCCATTAAGTAAGGAAACTGAACGAATTTTCCTACAAAAACGTATCGAATTATTTTTATATCAAGAGATAGTTTTCCTAGAAAAATTTGCCCGTGGAACTATTTAACTTGGAAATCAATTAACATGAAACAATTATACTAGAAATAATTGCTCAGGGACTACTTTTACTGTGTGTTTATCTGCTTTTTTAACATAACTCTTTTATTGTTTTTTGTGTTTTCAGTTGCCATTAACACTCTAAGGCTTTCTGTATTTATCTTTTTCTATTAACAGTAATCTCTTTCAAGGCTATTTTTTCTATATCAGCTTCTATTTGCATACAACTCTCTGATTGGAGTAGTGTTAAGAAATTTGATGATCTTGCCTTAAAAACAAAACCTGTTGATGCAGTTATTTGTTCGTTAACATTATTTACTTATTTTTACTTTCGGATTTTCAAACCTTAGTGGGGCAAGTAAGTAGGATATAAAATGTCTTTTTTTGTAAAAATATATTGCATGCCAGTGTACATCTAACGTATGGGGTGTTTCTAATTGGGAATATTTCTTTCGGTTTATTCTAGAATGCATAATATACTAAAATAGTTCGTTAACTTTTTTCTATAATCTGTATTTATAAAATACTATAAAAAGGGCCAATTTAAGATAACTGTGCTTTTAGTGTAAAAAGTTGTTTGTGAATTGAGTTTTAATGACTTAGTATAATTAATTTAAACATATTTGTATTGTATAAATAGATATATCATTGAACATACAGTTAATACAATACAAGGATTCGGAAACAAGCTAAGAAGCTTTTACAAATCAGTCTCCAGTTATGAAATTACATATTTAACAAAATGTAAGATACATGCTCTGACAGGTTTGATAAATTATATAATGAAGAATAGAGAGGAAAGAAAAATATTAATTAATATATTTGATAGGAAAAGGAAAAAAAGAAAGGGTTGATGAAATGCTTTTAGGTGTTTAATGTCTATGCATCTACAAAACGTTTACTTTTAGAATATAGGATTGCACTTTTAAAAAAACTTCGGTATTCTGTTCCAATGTAAGAGCATCTGACCCATACAGAAATAGGTTTAAGTCGATTTGTACTTCAAAATTCAAAGCAAGAATAGTCCTTCGACGAAGATCGGAATATTTATGACAGTAAAGTAGGAAATGTCTGTTTGACTCTATCTGTCCGCATGTACAATTTGGACTGTCAACCAGACTTCGCCTGAATAGATGCTCATTCAGACAGCTGCTATTCATGCGCATTCTGGCATGCAAGATTTGACCCATCCTACTACCTGCATTATAAAATAATGGGCGTTTTTCATTTTGAGCTCCAATACGTGACTTGAATATGTTTAGCGATCCCGAATTCCGGATATCTATCTGCAGGTTATTCCACAATTTAATAGTTGACGGCAGAAAATAATTTGAATATAAAGACGTCATAGTCCGAATATCAGTAATATTATTAGACTGGCGTGTGAAATGCCGATGAAAGTTAGACCTGATATTTGGTAATAAATTAATCAAATACTCAGGTGTATTCCCGTTCACCATTTTGTATATCATAACAAGTTTGTGTTTCTTTCTACGATCAGAAAGTTTTTCCCATCCCGTTTCCTCGTATAATTTTTCGAGCGATGTTAATTTTGTGCCACCCGTTACGATTTGCATCGCTCCTATCTGAACGCTTTCGATTGTATTAACTAATGTTTGAATCCCGTTGTCCCAAATGACGTCACTATATTCTAAAATTGGTCTGATATATGAAAAATACATTTTTGCTACGGTAAATCGATCTAGTACTAAGCGTACACGTCGTAAGATATTGACTCTTAAAAATGCCTTTTTAACAATGTAATCGATATGTTCATGCCATGAGCCATCATCCGAGAAGTAGATGCCCAAGTGTTTATGACTAGATACTTCCTGAAGATAAAAATTGTTCATCCGTAATAGAGGGTGTACTTGTCGAGTAGTTTTACGCGATACAAGCATCGTTTCGGTCTTTTGGGGATTAAAACTCACGAACCACTGCGAAGCCCAGCAGTGAATTTTGTCGATGTCACTATTCAGAATATTCGCCGCGTTATCTGGGGTGTCAACAATGACATAAAGACTAGTGTCTTCGGCAAATAATTTTATACACGCGTTTATATCGTCGACGATATCTTTAATAAAAATTAGAAAAAGAAGAGGACCGAGTATTGATCCTTGTGGAACACCGGCACTTACCGGCTTCCAGTCAGAGAAACATCCGTTAAGTGCGCCACGTTGGACTCGCCCAGATAGATAACTGTCAAACCAACTCAGATGGCGTCCCGTTATACCATATTTTTTCAGTTTAAATAATAGACCTCTGTGCCAAACTCGATCGAAGGCCTTGGAAATGTCACAGAACACTACTCGTATTTCTTTGCCATCGTCCACGGCCCTACCGAACGAGTTTGAGATGTCAATCAATTGATTGATTGCTGAGTCACCTTGTGTGAACCCAGACTGATGAGTAGTTATTACCTTATTATCTAATAGAAAATTGTGGACATGTTTATAGATACAGCGTTCCATGCACTTTGAAATAATACTGAGCAGTGAAATCGGACGATAATTTTTAACTTCACTAGTGTTCCCATTTTTAAAGACAGGCGTTACATTTGCTTTCTTCCATGTAGTAGGGTAGAACGATTTTGTGAGCGATAAGTTAAAGAGTCTACATAGCGGTGTTTTGAGTTGTGACCTGGCCAGTTTTAAAAGTCTAGCATTGATAAGATCTGGACCAGATGCCTTATTGATATTTAGATTCTTTATAACGTCCTCGACCTCAGATTCATTTATTACGATATTTGATATTTCATTTACGACTACTGGGGGGATTTGGAAGATGAGCATTCGAGTCGTCTATTTCAGTTTGAGTAACAAAATAATTATTAAACTCGTTTACTTTCGCAGTCTCATTAGTTATAAGATTGCCATCTTTTATTAATGGCGGTACTCTGCATTGCCGTTTTTTCATACCTGAAATTTGGTTGCATATATGCCACCATGATTGATTTAACGGGTTACTCTGTTTTAATTTATTAAAAAGTTGATCTCGATAGCTAACCTGGGCTTTTCTTATTTGTGACGTCACCATATTACGTGTTTGTCGAAATTTTGTCCACTCAGACTCTTTATTTGTACGACGAGCTTTCGAATGGAGTCGCCTCTTTTTTCTAATAATTTTTCTAATATCATTCGTCAGCCATCTCGGGTCTGCCTTGCGAATCGTTACCATTTTATTAGGAATGGATTTTTCGGCCGCACCTAAGATGACATCCGTAAAGTCAGAAACTATCTTATTAATGTCGTCAGAAGAAAATATACGTTGCCAGTCAATTTCTGATACAAGTCGTCTATAATGGTCATAGTCTCCTCTGTCATAAAGCCATATTTTACGTCTAACTGAATTAAGTTTGGTTTGGGAGAGTTAAATATACCAATCACAGGACAATGATATCTTATCTGATCCAACAAAGGAGGTACTACGCTAGTATAAGGTACAAAATCAATACAACTGGTAACAATTAAATCTATAACTGACGTTGAATTTTCAGTAAAACTTAGTATAATTCCGACAATCTTGTAGTACGTGTGATCAAGGGAAAAATATTGTACCTGTGTTAAAACTTTAAATTGGATAATTAACCAAAGTATGAGTTTTAATTTAAAATTTTAGTTAGTTCGTTAAAAATAGTACGTTTATAATCGCAATACAGTTGAGAATGAATATTTCTTTGTATTTAAGGCCGCTGCTATAGTCAAAGGAGCCAAAAGTATATCAGACGTTATTATTATGCATGGCCACCCGTTTTAAGCTTGTGAGCGCTAAAAATGTTAAAGTTATATGTAAATTTTTGCAAATACTTGTTTCATGCTTTAAAATTCCGTAGAAATATATTCTAATAAATTTACATACATACTACTCTTTGATTTATGCCGTTGATGGTTCTTTTGTACAATATGTAATGACGCATCTTTTTAACATTAAATATATTTAATGCCTATTTGTGCATATCTGTTTTTATTAGCGTTGCAACTCTTAATTGTCAAATTTGGTTAATCTGCTTCTGTTAACACTAAAACAATTTAATGGTTTATTTTGTTTATCTGTTTCTATCAACACACTCTGTTAGGCTTATATTGTTTATCATATTTCTTCCAACTATTATTTGATTATTTGCTATGACATATGAACATAAAAATAGAAATAATGTTGTTGAAATATAACTAACATTAAATTGCATGCTGCACCAATCAAAACTGTAATTACAACTTATAGACCTAACGCGGGCAACACCAACCTCCCTTCCCAGGCTACAAGTGATATCAGGAAGAAGATTTAGAGTTGCGAAACAGCAGTTAACATTGAAATTTGTTTTTACACCGATGATTTGAATAGCGTGGCAATGTCATATATTATTAGAACAGTTGAACGTCATTCTATAAACAAGTATATTTGTTAAATTCTGCAATTTTATATTTCTCTTGTTTATTTCTTTTTAGTGATTTTACAGAACAGCGTCGTACGCGTTTCAACGGAATTACATATTTTGTGAAGAAAGAATTTCGCATACATGATTTAGATCATCTCTATGACGTAGAAACAGACGTGGAAATAACGTATTTTTGAAGACTTAAGTGGGCACAAATCTTTTACTTTGGACTTTGAATACAATTACTGGTATTAAGAAAACTGGATTTTGTATTATTAGTATCTATATCCGAACAACACATCAATTCATTTAAATTTATTGTCTGAATTTACAACTAGATGTACATACAAAAATGTCACATATGTTTATCATACAAAAAATCGCATTACTCTCATGCGATCGATATTGGAAACGAATACTTATAATCATGTGATATGATTTTCATTACATGTTGTTCATATGATACTAGCATGTTTAATAATCGATTTTTTCAAGCGAATACAATTCATGCGATTATCATATACATTTTTAATTAATAGTTGCAAGAATGATGTTGAAATCTTTAAACTAGTTTAATCTTGCTCGATGCAGTAATTTGTATTTGATTACATCAAATCGACTGTAATGGTAATGTGATGTCTTTATTTTACTTGGCTGTTATTTTATGCCCTTGTGTTCTTTTTATGAATTATGGTCACAACTTGCAATAGATTGCATTGATGTATTTTAAGCCTACATGATGCACCTCTGCCAAAATAAAGTGATCAATCACAATTTGTATATTTTATATGTATAACGGATGTCTAGTTTATTTTTTATATAAACAAATTCTTTCCTAACTCATGCGTCTCGAGATATGCATCACATTCTTCTTCACAAAAGATGTTATTTCAATTTTGGTGAAAATTAATTATTTTTACATTCCTGTATTTAGATGTTTCTTTTGAATGTATCTCGTTTTACATTATTTTGGCATCTATATCGTATGCCTTAACATGTGACTAACAGAATGGTCTCAATAAAATAAAAGATATCAAAATTAAAAATAAACATGAGGTTATTAGTTTTTCATATAGAAAATTATTGCAAGTAGTTTGTAAGTAATTCTAAGGATCGGTTTAGGAACCTCTAGCCTCTATGTCACTCTGTTATTGCAACAGCGTTACAGCGTTTGACTTTTCAACTCTTTATACTTATATTCCCCTTCAAAAGCTCACAGAGAAAATAAAAGAATTGATTCAACTTTGCTTAAACATAGATACAAATTTCTAGTATGGCGGGACAAATCATATTTAATAAAGGACCAATTTTATTCAAACAAAAAGTTATGTTACTGAAATCATCAGAATGCTTGACCTTCTGATTTTTAACATATTTGTGGTGTTTGATGGACGTGTTTTTCAATAAACCGTCGGCAATCTAATGGGTAACAACTGTGTTCCCTTACTTGCTGACTTGCCCCCTATACGTATAAGGCGGTTTTTTTTATACAAGGGCTTTTTAAAAAAAAAACCAAATGGTTAGCTCTCTTCGTCAATTTCATTTTGTGTGGAAACATTCCAGCAGCACCGGCATATGAATTATGCATCTCCTAATTGATCAGTATCAGTATGTGCAAACAGAAAATATACTTAACCAGCGTTTCACAGATGCAAGATTGAATACGTTGCGTTACCGTTCCGGATAACTGTGTCAAAAATGACCTTTAATTTGTTCTATCTGTCGTAACCACTTTCCATACTTCTTACCGAATTATTTCTACTCTGTTGATATGAGTAGTTACAACATTTTAACCTGAGTAATACGACGGGTGGCACGCGCGAAGCAGTAGTTGCTTAACCTTTCGGAGCACAAGGACTCACCACCGGTTCGTGTTGCTGAATTTCGGATTTTGTGTCTGCTTGTTTTGTTGTAGATATCTTTTGTTTAACCATGGTTTAAATATCATATGGGTGTTTTCATATCGCACCACATATCAACCCGAGAAATAAATATCATTCCAACAGCTCCGCCAGATGGATGATATTTGTCGAGGATTGATAGGGAATGCAAAATAAAACATATATATTGCCTTTTGCCTTCTGCACCATCTTTACACAGACTGGTACTATATTGATTTTAGTAGCAGTTATTATTGCAATAAAATGTCAGTTGTTCACTTTGTACACACTTGAATGCTTTGAGTTGGAATTGTAATGTGTTCTATATGTAATGCTTAAATTAATATCTCTTATATATTAAAAGATTCAGCAGGAAAGTATATTTAATTTTTTTTCAAACACATTTGCGTTGCTTCAAAAAAAGAAAGTTTTCGAAACACTTATTTGTTTATGTGTAAAAGGTTAAATTCCAATTGTTCACCTACAGTAGCATAGTTTCTATATCTTTTTTGTGTAGGAAGCAGTATCAACCGATTAGAACTTTTTTCGGCAAACTGGCAACTTTTGAAATTAATATTGTAATCAACAACACATTGCCTAATGACAGGCTATGACCCAGTGTTGACAAGTTGGTGATCATGACAAACATACCCTTCTGCGACACAGGTACCTTTATACGACTCAGGTCCCTTTATAATCGTAAATTAAGAGATAACTGGTCTGTATAGTTATATATTTTCTAATTTGTTGTTCTGCTTATGTGTCTAGCGATTAATAGCTGAAAACAACTGATTTTAACAAGTCTTAATTCGGCTTCATGTATAGCTATGTTTGAATTATCTTAATAACCGAGTTGTTTTTCTTCTCTTCTACAGTAATTATTTCTATAGAAAGGATTGAAACAGGTGCATCTGTAACTCGTTTAGTCACATAATCTAGACCTCTTTTTTTGTCTGTGACCAATTAAAAGAGAAAAATGTTATACTTTAAAAATAGTATTAATAAGCTATTGATCGGACTAACTAACTTATCTAACTTCACCATACTTATTAGAAAAAAGTTGGGAATTATTATTAAAGGTTTTTCATTGGGTATTCCACCTCCACCTATATCTCAAATCCCACAAAATAATATAGCTTAAAGATTGCTGAACGTGGAGTTTAACCTAAAATAAACAAGCAAAACGTAGGTTAAGTTCTGAAACCCCTTTACAAATTATATTAATTTGTGTTGATTGGACTTAAGACATGACCGTCATTGTTTGATTATTTGATCGGTGTGTATCCCCAATTTCAACAATATTTCACCTATATCGTACAGTCTAGTTTTTCCTATGGAGGAAGCCGGAGTACCTGAGAAAACCCCTGACCCTTCACTTGGTCTACTAGATCAATAATTACAATTTTTAACGACATCGTCATGAATTATTCTGGCCATATTTGTTTCATCTCCAGTTGTTTTATGGATATTTTAAACGTTTACGGTGACGAACGTCAAGAAATGAAATAGCTTCGGACTAACTGAGTTAAAAAGGCAGCAACAATATCAAATAAAGAGCTGTGTTGAGTACAGGATTATATTACAAACAATAAACAAGAGGAAGATGAACAAGAGTATACCTGTATTTTAAAATAAGTGATATGATAAAAATATTAATTTGCTCAATCCATTAAGATGCTGTTTACACTTATAGCAGTTGAGATTTAGATTTTTAAGGGGTAACATGCCAGAAGACCGTTTATGTCTTAATTCATAGATATCAAAGACATTCTGAAAGACGACATTAACACATATAACCTACGCCAATATATTAAACATTTTTCTTTTCATATCAAAATTAATGTTTACCACACCATTTAAAGATAAGATGGTCATATTAATTTTTAACTTCAAATAACGTTTAGTTTCAAATTTATCAAGTTGTTTAAAATAGGAAATTTGTTTGGTTAACAAATAACACCTCTATCGGATGTTACGGCTTTATTGGTTGTTGTTTTAGAAGAAAACAACATGTTTACAGCGCATTGTTTTTGGAAAAGTTTACGCCGGACAGACAGACGGAGACCAAGTGAGGCAAAATCCGACAACGACAATTCTGATAAGTTTTGTTACATAATGTACCAAGTTTTTAGACCCCACAATCGATTCCAACATTTGTTCTGGTTAAAAGTTCAATATATTATAATAATTCATATCAATTACTTTCTATAGTGTGTTTGTTTGTTGAACATTTTTAAAATAATGATTAATCCATATCATGGCCTAATGATTTTTTTTAGAATAAAAAGAGTACCACAATAAAACATTGCATGTTCTTACAGGTTTTGGTTTAATAACGGTCAATCAGATGCAACTCGGTACAAAACTGTACACAATCTAAACAAGTTTATTACACTAGTTTATTGCAACATCAAATGTTCTTTTGAAAGCGAATACAAACTTTTCCAGTGGTTGATGAGAATTACTTCCGTAGTAGGATATTTATTGTCTTCATCAATACATATTCGTCCCCAGGTGGCGGATAGGTGAAACCCTTTCGTTGCGATATTCAGGTCATAATACGGCAAGCCTGGTCGCGGACCGGAGTCGGTGACGTTTCGGCGAAAGGCACGCTCCATACGAAAGACCCTTTTTGTAGATTTCAAAAAGAGTAGGCCGTAACCAAAAGCCCAATGCTCCATATTGTTCTGTGTCAGTCAAAGTTGTACTCCTGATGTAATACACTCATTTCGTGTTGATTTATTGTTTAGTCAATTGTTCTCGTCATGAATATACCTGAAATAGTGCACGCTAAAAGTTAATGAAACACTCAATCAAAATAAACAAATATCTTCATACAGTAAGTTTGTTAGGTAAAACAAGAACTGTTGATGTATTCTCGGTATTATTTACATTAAGATGATTCCCCAAGACTACATAATGTTATCATTGGCCTACACCAAGGATACTGGCCTCCAAAGTAAGAGTAGAGTATTGTTATTTCTAAATTATCAAACTTGTCATGTCACATAACATAGGTATTGTATGTAGCATATTTAGTTTGATTGATTGATTGGATTTTTGCTTTACGTCCAGCGAGCAGTATTTCAGATATATTCAGGCCGAGAACAGGTTAACAATTAACAACGGAAAAAGGGTGGGGTGGAACACAGGGAACACAATTTACACTGCCACTGGAAAGTTATAAAGTATTGGGTAGGGCTGAGAATTTAGACTTTTGTTGCGGCTACAATGGGCCTACACTTTTTCGAAATCTACAAAAGGGGGTTTTTGCATGCCAGGTGCGTGGCACTCTCCAAACACGTTCCCCACAACGGTCCGCGGCCAACCTTTCCATATTATGACCTGACAACCCCCTACGAGACGGTTTCTCCTATCCGCTACATCGGGACGGGCTGGGCTGCTTTGTGGGTCGAGCGCTGGGAACCCTCCCGTATGGTCCCAGCATTTTTAGTTAACATTTGACTAATTTCGCCCCATTTTTAAACGATGAAGAATTATTTTATATCTGTGTAGCAGAATGGCTTTTGAAAGAATTCCAAGTCTAATTGGTAAACGTCATTTATAGTAATCGATGACAATGCGTCAATAGTTTTCATCACACCTGTTGTTTATAACTAAATAGTGACAAATAAAAATAATTCTATATTTTTCACCACTTTAGATTTAACCCTTTCACATGCATATCTTAATTTGATAAGTGTTAGCCATAGTATTTCATATAATATTCAAAACAATCTATGACTACAAAGTGTCAAATCTTTGTTACTTATATATATCAATATAAAACATACAAATTAACAACATACAATATATATTTGTTAACTTCGAAAATAACATTTAATATGTATTTTTAAGCATAGAACATACATATCTATTATTTTTTGACATATTTGGGTCATTTTTGCTTTGCAATAATGTCGTTTTTACGATAAGAATCTATGGCCTGCTTTTACATTTTTATGTGTAATACGATCTAACATGACGTCACTACCTCATTCATTCAAAACTGTGAAGGCTATTGAACCGGCGCAACGCAGAGAATTCCAAATGAATTGAGTGTAAATGTCAACCTGTAACCACGAAATAGTTTAAAAAGGTAGGTTATTATGTTTGAAAACTATATTAATTTTTGCTCAATGAAGACAATGATTCTGATTTCTTTCTGACTGGTGATGTGTGCACGCAAGTTATTCAGTTTAAAACTACCGATATTCATAAATCAATCCATACTGAGTGATAAAATGATGCTTAAATGTACCACATTAAATATTTAATAAAGTTTCGGCATGCATATCACCAAGAAATAAATTGCCTAAAAGTCTACGGCCTATCAACTCTAAACATCATCAACGTCAAGGTGGTGAGGGGAGGGGTATTAAATGTACATTGTTCGTTGTTCTTATTTCAGGAGACTACTATAATGATACTCTCTAGATAGTAGTGTCTGGAAGGTCTGCAGCATAGATGTATTGTTTTTATCGTTATGTTCGTTTTCCCAAATATTCAATGGTAAGTGATACGCGATTGGGCAAAAAGTTTGACAGATTCTTCCGTAATGTGTTCGCGCATGACAAACGACAAACAGCTAATAATTATAGATTGATATAAGGGCTAATTTAAATCGACCTAGATATCATCCCGAGACCCCCATATCAGCCTGAGACGGAGTCGAGGGATTGTAGGAATTCCTCTGTCTCTCCAACTTCGACAAACGTTCATTCCCAATCATTGACAATTCTAGGTATCGTTTTGTTTGTTTCTTTGTTGGTGTTTAACGCCACTTTCAGCAATTTTTCAGCTGTATCATGGCGTCCAGTTTTTATTGGGGTAGGAAGCCGGAGTACCCGAAGAAAACCCCCGACCTGCGGTAGGAAAACTGGCAATCCTTGTCAATTAAGATTGGAGTCGAGTACACCCTGCCTGCAGTGAGAAACGAACCCGCAATCTCAGTGTTGACAGACCACGTGATCAATAGTAGACGAACTACCTTGACCACTCGGCCACCGAGGCCCTAGGTATCAATTGTACTAATACCAAACGCTTTGGCCAGTGTGTAAGATAAAGTGTGAAAAAAAAGGTCAGGATAAACGTTATTGGTCAATAATGATTATAATAATATGTTTTGGAAAGAAACTTGTATTATTTTAAACTTGTATTATTCAACAATCCTCAAAACGGTTTTTTGAATACTGAATGCTTTCATATTGACATCTGCCATATTTTGCTACAGCCAACAACAAAATAAAATACAACTGAACTTGTTTGGCCAAATTTGCAAACAAAAAATCGAAACAGACATATAAATAAAATGCTAGCTATTTTAAGCTGGATTTTATAATCTATTTGTAGTGAAGTAAGTTTTTTAGTAACTATATTAAGACGCAGTCGATATATATAAAATAAATGATATTATAATGAGTATATAAAATTAATGATATTATAATAAGTATATAAAAGATAAAACAAATATTCATTTATCAAATGTATTCATATCTTAACGAAAGTTTTGCTATTTCATCATAGCTTAACAAGGAAGAAAGATATATATTCTATTTTTGCGACCAACGAAACCATTTTAGAACGTGCAGAATTAAATCCCGTTTAAACCGAAACAATAATCGTTGGGAATTTTAACATCATTCTTTGAACTGTGTGTAACAGAGATTAACGTTATCTTTCTTATTAATTCTAAAATTATAAAAGGTATAGAAAATTAAACATTCAATAAATCATTTCTCTTACAATCAGGCATTCATTTATATAAGTGCAATTTACCTATCCTTACCTTATCTATGTCAATATTTCTATTTGTAGAGAACTAGTATATTTCCCAAATCTTTCAGAAGCTGTCGTATTTTGGATTATTTTATATGGTCGGAAACAATGCTTTTAATCTCATAAAACAGGAGAAAATTTTTAGGGATTTGTCAAGGATAAAAGTTACCTGATTAAACTTCAACGATGACTATTTCTGCAACTGATACACAGTGTGACGAAGACTACACACAGGAACAATTAGAACTTGTTAATAGGTAATGGTAATGGGATTAAAGATAGGCAAAGTCAATAGCAATTAAGATGCGGAAAACACTTACGATTTTCTTTTGTAATTTACATGTATAATATGCCTAAAGAATTAAATTAGACACGCTTAATAATGAAACAGTTCCATAACATTTGCAAACGCATTCTCGATATTGAGGACTCTTGCCCGTTTCTCATGTAAATATACTGTTGTGTAAATCCTTTTAAAAATACATTAATTATATACATGTAAATACCTTTTTAAAGGACGCTGACTTGTTCGAAACGTATGTATTACGATATTCTCGGACTGCCTCAATTGTCATCGACAGATGATGTGAAGAAACAATACAAAAAACTTTGCCTGCAACTCCATCCTGACAAAAACAAAGCCCCTCGAGCAGACGAAGCCTTTAAAAGTAAGTTAATATCATTTAAGGCAGATAAAATACATTATTCTTTATTGCAATAAACATAAAAACATGCAGAATTCATTTAATTATATACGTATGTTGATAAATGCAACATTTTGAAATTCGTGTTTAACTTTTGTGTAAAAACATCAAATTATATCAGATAGTTCTTTATTCATGCTTGTCTAGTAACAGTAATACTTTGTTACAAATCAAAGTAATGTAAAGCGAGTGGTCTATGTCATTGGCCATACTATACATCAAGCGAATAGTTGCAATCGTGCTTCAATAATTCTAACTCTACTTTAAATATGTAAAAGTTTTAACATTCAATAGAAAACACGGGTTTGGTTAAACTTTTTGAATATTGGGGAAAGTTTAGTTAATTTCTCGTTTAGCTGCAAGAAGCAAAATAATATATAATTAAAACGCGTGAGGTCTTTCCCTCCAATTTGTTAGTGTTATGTCTAGGTCTTACGGTCAGTTGCTATGGTTTTGGTGTACAAAGCAAGTGGTTGCTTAGGACTTTTAGTCGGTTGCTATGGACAAAATGTCACTTCCGGTCATAAAATATGATATTTGAATTCAGTTAGTTATCCCGATTCAGTTTCCCATGTATTGTCCGCTTCAATTTTGTACGGTTAAAGTGTTATTTTATAAAAACTGTTTACGATATTGGCCATTTTGAAAATGGCTGCCCATAACCATTCGACTTTAGTCTTAATTCGAAGGGCTTGACATATCGGTCACAACAAACTGATGTGTTTACTATATAATCTGTAACGATTTAAAAGTTTTTTGCAAATAACGCAGTTTACGAAATTTTTTGGGCCGCCATTTTGAACCACTAAACCGAATCATGTACTTCTTGGGATCAAATTGTAGGTCTTTTAATTCTCTTTCAAATGAACCATATGTTTTATTATCATCTGTAACGTTTAAAAAGTTATAAACCAAAAACCATTTTCAAAATACGAATCAAGGGCAGTAACTCAAAAACGACAAGTTTTAGGCTTTCGTACATTTTTTGTACATTTCGATGTGACGAACATCCATTGTATTGTCTGCTTAAATTTTGTACGGTGTACGTGTTATTCTATAAAAGCTGTTTAGGGTGTCAGCCATTTTGAAAATGGCTGCCCGTAACCATTCGACTTTCGTCTTAAATCGACGGGCTTGTTATGAGGGTCACAAAAAACCATATGTTTACTATATTATCTCTGACGGTTTAAAAGTTATAAGCCAAAAACTGATTGGCCGAAAAGTGTCAAGGGCCATAAATCGAAAACGGTTTGTCGCACAGTTTTCGACACTTATATCAAATGTAGATCGCAATGAGAGAAACGTTTTCTGATATATTGTCTGCTTCAATTTTTTATGGTTCTTGAGTTATATTGAAAACAAAATTTCAATGGCGGCCATTTTGAAAATGGTGGACCGAAAAAAAATTTGATCCCGGATATGTAATTAGGACCCTCATATCTACTTGGAAACCAAGTTTAGTGGAAATCAACAACTTTGACGTTTTCGACAAACTTCGCGTCAAAAACGCGTAACCAGGAAATTGATTTTTTTGCGTGATTAATCATTGTCAGGAGTCAGGTGACAATTTCCACACCTTAGAATTTTTATATCGTTTACGGTTTATGAGTTTAATTGAAAACAAGGGTAAACAGTGTTTGGGGAGATAACTCCGTTTCTAAAAATAGATCGGTTTCGCAGGCTCAGGTCGAGCAAAGGTAGTGTCGGCCAAGTTTCAAAGCGATACGTCAAGACACTTTTTTTATATCTGCGGCAGAAAAAAAATAATAATCATAAGAAATACAAGAAGGTCTTTCCACTGTAGTGGGAAAGACATTAATTAAAGGTCAGAAGAGGACTCACATTGCGAAAAAAACAGAATAGACAAAATAAAGACGAACACCTCAAACTCAAATAAAAACCAGATTTGAAACCAAGTACTTCGAAGAGAAAAGTAACTAAAGGGAATAGATTTATGTTTTCTATTATAGTTTTAGAGTAACTACTATGCTTTAAAGTTGCTTTTGAAACGGAGGCTTATTTCAGCTACAAAGCTAAAAAAGTAACATTTTAAATACTCGAAATAGAGGTTAAGAATGCTTTTACATCATATTTCAGTGATTTATAATGCGTATAAAATACTGAGCGACGAAAAACAGAAACGAAAATACGACACTGTCGAGCTACCTACTTTATTATCTGAAGTTAGACAACAGAAACCAAGTAATTTATAATAGGTTCTATTTTAAATTTACTTTAACTGGAAATAAATGTTTAAGGTTTACTTAAAGTTTTAATACCACTGTTTGCGGACAGTTAGTCTCGACTCCTAGAACTAATACTAATAGCAATAAAGGCGCACATTTTATGAGTCATGACGTTACTTCCGAGCACCGTTACAGTACTCTCTGCATTCCATTGGTAAAACGACGTCACATGAATGTCTTTACAGGCTTTCTTTTCAAAATAAGTTCTATATACCGCAACCGGAAAAAAAATCAATATCACCACATGGCTCATGGCTGATATTTGATTTTTTTTTAAACAGAAAACAGAATTAAACATATTTAGGGGCCAGATTTATTTGCAAAGATGCAACAGTAGCCTATTGTATTGATGTCTATTTGTGCTATTTCACTCGTAATTAAAAGTTTACTGATCAAATGAAAAAAAAATAATTTAGTTTTTCAAAACATTTTCAAACTTTTAAAACGTTTTATGTTTTTTGTTGTTGCTTTCCAGATTCAGAAATATATAAACCACAGAAACGCACATATCCCCAGCATTCAA
This sequence comes from Limnoperna fortunei, assembly GCA_944474755.1. Classification (NCBI taxonomy): domain Eukaryota; kingdom Metazoa; phylum Mollusca; class Bivalvia; order Mytilida; family Modiolidae; genus Limnoperna; species Limnoperna fortunei. Next base: position 65,193,759 of record OX104117.1, read on the forward strand.
ATTCCGGAGCAGATATACAAGAGAGAGACTGTTCCGGTTGGGTACGATATATTTACTATTTGAGGACAATATGTATTTGCGGTGTAACAACAGAAGGCAGATACTCTATTACTACTAAATATTCTTGTAAATATATTTATAAGTAATTCAACTTGTCATATTGAACATAGTCAAATATCATCTTAGAAGAGGAAATTGTGTAAGTAGCAGTCCAATTTGGTTCTTCTAGTTGTATCTATGTTGTATTGTTATAGCAACTTAATTTTCAGATATAAATATTGTTTACAATAATGTGGTACGCATAGTTAATCTATTATCTGGTGGTATTTTAAAGAAATACAGCTGTAGGCTCAATATTATACACATACTGCCTGTAATGGAGGGTGCTACGCCAGAATATCACACGAAGCGATTACCCATTGTTCTAATCCTAATCCTAATTTAAAAGATTGTAAAAACAAAACACAGAATGAGGCTTTTCATAATAATACGCAGGAAACATTTCATCAAAATATTCACTGGTAAATTAACGAGTTTACTTAGTAACACTTTAACCTGATTGTAAATACATCAGCACTATTTGTACGTCATTAGGTGGATGGACACCTGTATTAAAGATACGGTAATCAGTGTATAATCAAACAGTCTGTCAAAAAATAACACTATAGGAGTGCATTATTACAGCGACTGTTAACTGTTAACTAATAAATTTTGAAGATAAAGCTGCGTACAATTGATTCATAGACTTTAATCCCCTTTCACCAAAGAACGTTTTAGATGAAGAATATGTTTAATCTTTAGGTGTTCATGTGGTCTTTACCAAAAATCAAGAAAGGATTAAAAAAAATTTTTTTAAATTGGCGTCCACACACCATCATGTTTTTACAAAAAATCTGGCATTATACTGTGAGGGTTCAGAGAGCTTAATCCACAGAGGTGTACAGCGCGTCCCCAGATGGGGATAGGGATGCCCTCTCTTTATAGGGTAAAGTCATAATACGGTCAAGTCATAATACGGAAAGCCTAACCGCGAACAACAGTGAGTAGTGTGTTTGGAGAATTTCACGCTACTTGCAAGCTAAGACCCCTTTTGTAGATGTCGATAAGTGTGGGCTCGTTGTAACCGCTACAAAATGCTACATTTTCCGCCCCTACCCGTATTCATCCTTTTTCAGTGGCATTAAACTTTTTGTTCTTTGATTCATCTTTCCCGAATTGATTTATTGTTGTTAGTTGTTCTCTTCTTGAATATAGCTGAAACACTGCTTGCTAGACTAAAGCAAACGCCCAATCAATGAATCAATTAACTATAAATAGATGAATATCTACGAATTAACTTATGGTACAAGATTTTATACATCCTTGTTGAAATTTTGTATTAGTATGAGTTTTCTGTTGTTCATACCTACCTACTCCTGGTATAACCGCGTGTACATATGGTAAGGACTAGAGCTCTCACCTGTCTCTGTCTCGAGCTGTCTTTTCTAGTTCTCCCCAAGTCATCTGTTGTTTTTTATTTCTTTCTCTAAAGTTCTCTTCCATGTGATCTTTAGGAGACCTTGCTTCCTCCTCCCTTCAGATGTCGATCTTTATTCTGTCCTCGTGATGTTACCAGTTAGTTTTCTAAGGACATGCACAATCCAACGCCGTCTCATTCTTGTCAAAATTATTTCCATCTCGTCTGTATTTGCTCGCTTGTGAAGCTCGAAATTAGTTTTATTAAAAAATTTTTTTTTTAAATAATGTTCCCCAATGACCATATTATTATTGCCACAAAATTATGAAAATATTCTCCATGTTCGTTCATTGTATTAATTTCATGTTTACCCATTACTCTATCATATTCTGTGTTATGATTCCCAACTTTCGCATTGAGGTCACCCATGATGATGATCAAATCTTGTTTTGAAATTGTATGTAGTTCAGGCTGTAGAGCCTCGTAAAATTCTTGTTTAATCTGACTGTCTGCTTCACATTGGTTGGTGCATAAACCTGTATTAAAAATAGTTTGTTTCCAGTCTTGCTTTGATGATTCTTTCATTTACAGGATGGTATTCTACTAATTATTATACGGCTATTTTACAATAGATTTAGGCTACTTCTTCATGATGGTAACTGTCTCTTCTTCAGGAATGCACAATAACTACACCAGTCTTGTTACATTCTTCCGAAAGTCTATGCATCTACACTTTCTAATTCCTATATATGTCATCTCTCTTAATACTTGAGTCTGATTTCCTGTCTCATACATGGTGCGTTCATTCCAGAAAGCGTCTAATTTAGGTATCGTTCTCAGTATATTTCTCTTGTGACCTCGTGGGTGTCGCTGCTTACAGTCCCATATGCAGTATTCTGCTGATATGCTGAAGACTCGAGATCAGTAAAATATTTCTAGTAATTTTCTCTGTAATCAAAATGGTTTGATGAGAACGGGAAAGAAATTACTCCCTTGCCCAATCTCCAACCTAGTGGACTAGAGATTTGTTGTCATGGTTACCTTTTATCTTTATCTAGAATTGATGCATGTCACAGCTTATAAATCCACTTCATCCATGTTTTATATCTGAGTTTTCTTCTCCTAGATGAGTTACTATCCGAGGTTTAGGACTCTCATCTAGCCGACTTGTTACCCATAGCTTGGACAAGGTTGATGAATGCTAAGGCATTTACACATATCGGTGGGCCTTCACACTGCATCTCTGAGGCCCATGCTGCTCTGAGATTTTCTTTCAGTTTAGCCTGCAAGATTGTAGGTCTCAGTTACCGTTCATTGTCATGAGGAGCAATGAGAGGAGTCTTGATAGTGTAGGAGCTTTGTTCTAGCAAGGAAAGAAAAATTAACGCACTCTACTGTCCCTAAAACCTACATGTAGGCTAGCAGTAAACTTAATGTTCATGTTAATTTCATTACACAGTGTACTAATACCAACATACGAGATTTTTTCGTTGTAATGTTGATCAGCATTTATCTTGATATGTACCTGGTGTGATTGTCATAATATAGGGTCTATGTAAGATTAGCACTTAAATTTAGAAACATTACATGTGTATTTGGTTAAAGCCTTGAATCAATTGTTTTTTTTTCTCTTTTAAAGGCAAATTCCTGTTTGTGCGGTCTACTTGTTTTCTGTTTGTACGGTCTACCTGTTATCATAATGTGGACATTTCCGGTATGGTCCTACGTATTCAGTTCAGAAGAGTACTTCAGGTTAACAAGATCAGGGTATGTATGCATTAAAATATGCTTCCTTGTCTTATATGACTAATAGTGTTGATCTGGTTCCATCTAATGAATTTGTTTATTTGTTTATTGATTGGACAATCCAAAAGAAAATATTGCTCATTCCATGGATAGTATGATACATGTTTAAACATGTACGTCAATTAACGTGTAAAAATATTCAAAATAGCAGCGTCTTTAACAAGTTTTATTTACAAACGATCCTTTTTAAATCCCCGTTAACGATATCTTATACAGTGGTATCTGGAAAGCTTAAAAGCTAAAACTTTAAATATAATTATGACTTTTAACTCAAAGTTCAACTCGCACTGTAACTCGAAGTTTAACTCTATCTCTAACTCGAAGACTCGAAACTCGAACTCTAACTCGATGATCCACCACACCCGTTATTGTGTCTATCTGCTTAAATTCTCTAATGGCTAATTGTGTATATCTGTGTCCATCAACATAAATCTCGAAAAGCTAAATGTCCATTAGAACAGCTCTCGAATTGCTAATTATGTTTATCCGCGTCCATCAACACAACTCTCGAATAGCTAATTATGTTTATCTGCGTCCATCAAAACAACACTCTAATAGCTAATTATATTTATCTGCGTCCATCAACACAACTCTCGAATAGCTAATTATGTTTATCTGCATCCATCAATACAACTCTCGAATAGCTAATTATGTTTATCAGCGTCCATCAACACATCTTTCGAATAGCTTATCATGTTTATCTACGTCCATCAACACAACTCTCGAATAGCTAATTATGTTTATCTGCGTCCATCAACACAACTCTCGAATAGCTAATTTTGTTTATCTGCGTCCATCAACACAACTCTCGAATAGTAATTATGTTTCTCTGCATCAATCAACACAACTCTAGAGAAGCTAATTATGTTTTATCTGAGTCCATCAACACAACTCTCGAATAGCAAATTGTGTTTATCGCGTCCCTCAACATAACTCCCTAATGATAAATTATGTCATTCTACTTCGGCTTAAATAACTGCCTAATGGCGAATGATTGTTGCATGTTCCTTTATTCACCACAAAGAGATACCATATGGAATTATAATTTTAAATTGGATTCTAATCTGGGAAACTAGAAAGACCATTTCTTAAAGCATGCAGTTGTAGCTTCTAGACTTATTGCGGGCACAAAAAAGCTACATGTAACATCTGAATTTACAAACAGAAAACACCAGTCTACATTGCTTATCGCGCTTATAATTCGTGTTGCAATTGTATACTTCAAGAAAAGTTATTTTCTATATATTAGTATAAATGTTAAATATTATGTTTTTAACATTTAATTTCACTTCTTTTCAGAGACTTTACTGAACAGCGTCTCACAACTTACTACAGAATTCCGTATTTTGTGAAAAAAGGATTTCGTGTTAAAATTGAAGACCTCTATGAATTTGAAAGAAAAGTGGAAACAAAGTATGCAAGGAAAATTCAATTATTAAAGGAAAAGTATGGATACACATAAACTGTTATGTGAACCAACAAGTTTTTTGCGATATAGCAATTATTGAACTGAATTTTGGTTTTGTTGTTTGTGTATTTTGTCTCTGTCTCAAGTCGGATATTGTCGTCGTCAAACTATGGTTTTGTATTCTTGTTGACCGATCAGTTTTCCTAAGGAATTCGTAAGCAAAGATATAGATCAGCACACACGTTTCATTATATCCTCCATCATACAATCATTAAGATTCCAGTATAACTGAAAGTTCGGTCTATTGCTGATTTGATATGTTTGCGAGATACCTCGTAAACTAAAAGCGTGTGTTTAAGCTTTTTATTACGTCTCAGCATTTTCTGCTTTCAAATAGTAGGGGTTTTAATTATTGATAAGGTGGAAAAAATTAAAACATAGATTTTTATAAAACATTTTCTACTGACACATATAAATATGATCTGTTATATATTATATCTATATAGATGAAATATGTTTGTAGACAAATGCTAGGGTTGTAGTTCTTTGTGTATAATGCTTTAAAAGATCTACGTTTTATTTGACAATAAGATTTAGATGTGTAACAGGTGTATACAAGTGTAACCCCTCTGGTTAGAGGTATAAATTACAAAATTAGGTCACCTGTCGTGTACCCCCAATTATAGTTTATAGTTATACCAAATACCTTTATCTCTAACCTTGCCTGTTTTCTTGGAGAATCTTATAAAAGTTTTCGGTTCTTTACTTCTTCCTAAAAAAACATTTAAATCTGAACAAAAGACGTCACAACTAAGGCTATATAGCGTGATATGATGCCGAGTACATGTTCAAAGGTAAATAACTCCTCTTCGAACTTAAAGACTAACATAAAGAGACATCAATTGGAAAAATAAATTTACCTTTTAGAATATGAAAAAACTGTATATTAGGCTTACTGTATATAAAATGACTGTAATAAAAACAGTAATTGTATTTGAAATAATTTAATTTGCTTTGTAAGCTGAAATCTGTTGCTAATTCAAATGGAGCAACCTATATTATACTTATAACTGACGTTCGTCACATGATCTATTATTACGCCGTTAAAATTCAAATAATCCCATGACCTCGTCGATATTTTACCATTGAATTTGTCAAGATTTATAGTTAAATTTAATTTATTAGGAACATTATTGATTTCTGAACAGGTTATGCTCTATAACCTGTCTTGGGTCTGTTTACTTCACGGTTTATTAGGCGTAAAATGTCCCAAACCACATTATATCATTAAAACCTGTTCAGAAATTTGAAATATTCCTTAAATATTCCACATCAGCGCGTATAATTTACAAATAAATATTATGTTGTTTTACGGTATCTACTCAATCTATGTTAAGAATTCAGAAGGCTTTCTACTCAGTATTAAAATCAAACATTGATAATATAGTTACACTTTTAGATATTAAATTAGTTTTTTCTAATGAAATGCCCGTTTTCGCGGAATATAATTGAAAAAAACCCAAATAGATAAAACTTCAGTTTAAAATGTTCTCATGTAAATCTTATTCAAATATATTTTCAATACTGCAATTGAATGTAATAAAATTTAACAAATAAATATTGCACAATTCTACGAGCATGTCGGTTTTTTGTTTGTTTTGTACTTTATTGTTTGGAACTTTTAGCAACTTTCAAACTTATAGTAAACCCCAAACCTGTAATTGGAATTTATAACATGTGTCAAAACAAAAATACAATATTCGAAGAGAAATTGAAAGTAAAGAAATGTTGCTTTTCTAATATGAGTCGCATGTATATATCCACGGAAAAATTTTTGAACGACCCTTTAATCTGATTTTAAGAATAAACGAATCTTAGTATATAATGCAAATTTAAATATATATTGTACGTCTAAAACATTTGTTCAAATTTAAGAAATACACAAGTATAATTATTTGTTTTGATTGGGTTTAATAACTCTGATTTCCAGCAATTTCGGCAGCTACATTGATATCCATAATTCTAATTGGAGTAGGAAGCCGGATTACCTGTAAACACAATCTCATGAGAACTGACCATAATTGTCAATTGAGGTGGCAGTAAAGATTGAACACGCATTATCTAACTAGATTCCTTTACTGCTTATTCGGGTCACCTGATGCGAAGAGAAAAAAAAATTCAAAACAATCGTGACCACGAATCAACAAATCGATTCGTCAATTCGTGGCCATGGATTGACAACTCGTGGACACGAATAGATAAATCGTGGCAACTGATTGGCAAATAGTGACAACGGATTAACAAATATTGGCCACGAACTGACAAATCGTTGCCACGACTACAAATTATGGCCACGAATTAACAAATCGTGGCCATGGATTGGCAGACGTAAATATTTCATCAGAGGGGCCATTTAAACTATGACGATAAGAAAAAAATAGTTTATATACAAAGTTGCAGCTAAAACAAGTTCAGCATAGACAAATATTTTTTAACACAGAAGGTTATTCCGTCCAAAACTTCCTACTGTTTAGTACATTTTGACTAGTTATTTTCCACTAGACAAAAATTTGACTCAGAGACTCATATTTTTCATTCCGTCACTAAAATGTATACAAATCGCTTGACATTCTAGCAACAATCCATATGAACGAATTTTGAAAATCAATGATCTTTAATGCTTTGTTACTATCGTCTATGTAATCTGTTAAACGATTTGAAATTTTGGTGCTAACAACCTTCCCAAAAAGTCTGAAACCACTATTTTGAAATTAAGTGTCCTGCACAGCAGATCTACATTAACACAATAACGTAATGAATGAGTTAGCGAAAAATTTTACTGCGTTAATAAACTTTTGAACGACGTACTTATGTGGAACTCGCCAACATTAGCTTAGCGTTATTTCAACTTACAACGATCTCCAGAAACTACGTGCCAATATTATTTGAAGAAGATCGATATCTGTTAACTTGGGTATTCGGAGCTTAGTGTGAGGAGGAAGTGCTAAGGGCTAGTAGTATTTTGTTGCCTACATTTTACATTATATAAGATTCGTCACTTGGTCATCTAGACCAATGGGTTCAATTAAACAAAAATCATCGTAAGAATAATTAAGGCCTTTGTAAAAACGTTTACAGAGACGATAAGCAATGAGAACAGTTTTGGACCAGCATGACTTAAATAGGCAGTACCTTAACACTATCAAATAAATAACTTGCATTGGCTACATACATGATTACATCACATGTATAAACAGTAAACAAGAGAAGTTAACATGCAAACAGGTGTAATGTAAGTAAGTGGGGACACAATAATGTGATAGAAATAAATATGTATTTGCTATATACATTAAAATGCTGCTTACGCTTATTTCAGATAAGATTTACAACTAGAGGTTACATTGAAAATGTATGTGGAGTTAACAAATGGCACCTCTATAAGACCTAATATTAACTATGTTGTGTCTTTATGAGCTGTTGGGTGGGTCCCAATTCTGTACGTAGGCAGCGTGATTTGAGTGTAAATTATTGACAATAATTGACGACGGATAGACGGACGGATGCCTAGTGAGACAACTTTAAAAAACTTAAAAAAACTAATCCTTATATTATTTAAGTTTTAATCTGATTATATTCAAATAGATCACTATTGTCTGTCAACTCTGTTATTTTTGATTTCACATGAAACATTAGAAAATATATTTCTAATTCAATTAAATATATTTTAAAGAATCCGGCACACATATAATTATATCCTTTATATCATTATATCACTTAGCAGGCACCTCAAACGAAATCTGGCTATGTCCTATGTCGAATATCTTTCATCAGATGGTTTTATGAAGGGGCATTATTTAAAAGTTGGGATTTGTCGATCTTTGACACCATTCATATACCATAAGCATGTTTTCATTGATCAAAATCTGTAACGTTAGCCCCTTCCAGACTTGTACAATCCGACAGCCCGCTAAATAGTCCTCCACGTTTAGATCGGCATATAAATGCCTTCACATTGACATGTTGACAATTTTTGTTTACGTCAGTAACGCAGTAACATAAAACTAAATTTTGATTGGCCAAATCAGCAAACAAAAATCGAAACAAATATAAATAAATTGAAAACTAGCTATTTTAAGATGGATTTTATCATTTATCAATAGTAATGTATATTTGTTTAGTTTTCCTATTTATTAAGACTATACAAATATAATTGCATAAAAATTCTGAATTTTGATTGATAAATACTAAATTTTTTCAAATTTTATTTCTTATAAATTTTTCTCTCTGTATCGTGCTATTTTTGTTCCAGTTGTTTAAGGTGCGTGGTAAATTATAGGTGGGAAATACCTGGTTTAAAAATAAACCGCGATATAATAAAGTAACATTATGTATCGTGGTATTTTTCTCTCAGTAATTTTTGGCAAATACCACTAACTAGCTTGATATATTTCTCTTCAACACATATTCATTTAATTAAAAAACAATAATAATAATAATAAATAAAACAAACAAACCTACTTTACATAATGCATATAATTTTTTCTGAAATACAAGGAAGAAAAACAGGTATAATCTATTTTTGTGAGTGACGTAAAGAGATCTAAATGTTGTATAAATGTTACTGTAAAAATTTAAACACAATAATCTATTAAGATGTATAATTTTTGAATTGTAAGATAATATCTTTTCTACGGGGTAACTTGTTATTTGTCTGTCTATTGAATTGTTAGACATTGTCTTATCTATGTGTTTGCCTGTTATTTATCTGACGTTTGGAGGTATAATAATTTATTTATAGTTTAACTTGTTATTTTTAAATTAAAATCTAAATAACTGATTTTAGTCAACGATGACTTTATCTGCAACTGATAAACAGTGTGACGAAGGCTACATCCAGAAGAGTTAGAACTTGTTTATAGGTAAAAGTAGTGGCAATAGAGATAGGTTATAGTAGGATACCAAGTAAAGATACCAATACGTCGTTTCCAAGATAGGTAGTTAGATGTATCCTATCACGTGATTAATGGTATCACGTGATTTTATTTAGGGCACTTTCCTCAACGTACTGTCTCTAGAATCGTGTGAACGTCATAAAACGGAATAAAACTTGACCCCTTTCCAAAAATTTTATTTTTAGTGTTAGCTTTGCACCCCGGCACAACACAGCACAGGTTTCGTTCTGCATCGTCTTTCTTATGCCGTCCTATTTCGTATCAAGTGCTGCCGTTTTAAACTTAAAGTGCCCTAAATTGTGTACGACGTCACGTGATCAGTATTACAAATTCCACCTCCTTTAAAGAGAGCGATTATATTTTGAAAACGACGTATTACACATAGCAAAACATTCTTTTTGTGTAAATGAAATTATCTTACTGAGCTACTGAAGCCTTAAGGGAGATAAGGTTAATAATGGGAAAGTTCCCCATAACATTGGGAAGGCATGTATCTTAAATATAAATTCTACACCTTTCAACAATAAAGGACTTCTCTATAAATCTGTTATTTATATATATACTGTAGTTTAAATTGGTGTAAATACAATATATATGTTTACTTTGTAAAGGACGCTGTCTTGTCCACTATGCATGTATTATGATATTCTCGGACTGCCTCAATTGTCATCTATATATTATGTGAAACAACAATACTGAAAAATTGCACTGCAACTGCACCCTGACAAAAACAAAGTCCCTGAGGCAGAAGAAGCCTCTAAAGGTTAGTTCACGATCATGAAGATGAACAATTAAGATATAGTAATTCTAATTGTAATTGGCAGGAAATACATACTGTAGTCAAACTAACACATATATAACCAAAAAACCATTTAATTGCATAGTTTTGTTATATTGTTAATACGCCATATGCGTGAAATGCGTGTTTAACGTTATTGAAAGAACCTAGCTTTGTAAAATGGGTTTTGTAAGTGTGTTTGTTATTATCAAAATATCAAATATTTGCCACTCCTCAGGTATACAAATGCTCTTCTGAATTGATTGATTTGATGTTTACTTAACGTACAGCGAGTAGTATTTCATATATATTCAGGAGGAGAACAAGTTAACAAACAATAAATCAACGGAAAAATGGGTTGGATGTGACACAAGGAACACAGTTTTGACTGCCACTGGAAAAGTATGGATTATTGGCTAGGGGCGATGAATTAAGCCTTTCGTAGCGTCTTCTCTTTTTCAAAATCTACAAAAGGGGTCTTTATCCTGCCAAATGTGTGGCATTCTCCAAAAAAACGTCACCCACTACGGTCCGCTCCCAGGCTTTCCGTATTATGACCTGCCATCCCCCCAACAAGAGGGTGTCCTTTATCCGTAACCCGGAGACGCACTGGGCTGCTCTGTCAGTCGAGCAAAGGAAATACTCCAGTATGGTCCTAATGCATTTTGTGTACCAGTATATATATCTAGAAAGTGCCAATCACTAAGCATACTTGTGGGTATTAAAACAATTTTTTGTATTGAATTAGTTTTTGTGTTCATAGAAACCATTTGGCCCTCAGTTTTGATATTATATAACTTGTAGAAGCAATAAAGCAATATAATATAAATGGCTCCGGAAACAGAAAAAGAAGAAAAAAAACAAATTCCTAACGTTTTCAAAGAATAACAAGTAACTCAGGGATATGACAACACATACACAAACTTCATATAAAACAGAAGTTAAATACCAAGAGCTTCAGAGAAGAGTAGGGCAAATCATTGGAAACAAATCTTGCATATCTAATGTTACCTATTAATTAGTCTAAACTAATCGTTAACGGGAACCAAAGCACGATTTTATTTTGTCTACAATCGTCTTTAAAATAATTGTTCCAATTTAAATCAGATGTTGCTTAACCTGGAAGCCAGACTCAGCTACAAAGCTCAGCCGATAATATTTTAAATCACTAAAATACGGGTTGGGTAAATGCGTTAACATCATATTGCAGTGCTCATGCGTGCTTACGTAATACTGAACGACGAAGAAGATAAACAACATTAGGACACTGTCGAGCTACCTGGTTTATTACATGCATTGAGAATAACGGACATACCAAGTAATTTAGCATAAGCTTTACTTTGAAATGGACTTTTTCTTAAACTTTAGCTGACATCATGACTTAGGTTTACTTACCATTGCTAAACCAATATTTACGGATAATAACTCAGTGCTAGCGTATTGATCTTATGAACAAGTCTAGAAGAGTATGCAACGATACAATTGACGGGTTTTTTTTGTCAAGACTATAGACACAGACTGACCAACGAATGGCCTTAGTAATTGTATGTCAATATAAATAAATAACGTAAACAAGTCATAACATATTGATCTTAAACTTTCTCAGTCCAACTGAAACCAAAACTTTTATATAGTTGCTTCCCAGTCCACCACCCGCGTACGTGCCGTGGTGTTACTTGGCTTTGCTCAAATATTCCAACAAGATGTAATCAAAATTACAAAGGTGACAAATTCATTACGCCAGACGCGCGTTTCGTCTACTTAAGACTCATCAGTGGCGTTTAATTCTAAATGCTTAAAGTATTTTTTCATTTGAAGATGGAATAATATAAGTCCACTGGGATCGTGTAAATACACAATACAGGTAGTTCAAAATATTATATAAAAAGTTTAAAGAAAGTACCAACCAGTAAACTTATTAAGTATCGGATCGACAAACATGACGATACAGCATGAACAAAAAATAATACACAAGTCTAGAAGATTATGAACGCTACAAATGACGGTGTTTTGTTGTCAAAATTATAGACAGAGACTGACCAACGAATGGCCTTAGTCATTGAGTGTTAGTATAAATAAATAACGTAAAGAAGTTTAAGTTCAGTTGGAGTGAGAAAGTTTAAGATCAATATGTTATGACTTGTTTACGTTATTTAATATTTGATTTTGCTAAGCAGAAACCCGGATTAATGAATCGAAAGGATTAGATTTGCAAGTAAATTTTATATAGTACCAAGTTCTAAAGTTGCTTTTGTCACTTTAAGTCTGTTTTTATTTCAGTCGTATCCAAAAATTTTACTAAAATGAGAAAGCGGGTTGAAAGAATTGTGAAAGACTCATTCATGTTTATTTATTTGTTTTAAATTTAGGTAACGATTTAGATAATTATATGCCACAGTAGCACACACATTTCTTTTATTTCAATACATTTTTGTTGTGTAAGTTATGTGTGGAGCTTGATATAAATTGTATTGTACGCTATGATGATAGATCAATCAGTTTTAGTATTTTTGTTGGCTGGATTCAGGACGTCAGTGTCTTCACGAAAACGTTTTTCAGACATTCATGTTTCCAGAAATCAAACTAAAAATAGTAAAAACACTTCTCCCTGATCATTAATTAAATCTATATACTTTATCTACTAAATGGATTTCTAATTCTATTACTGAATAATCAATTCTATTTAAAAAGTGACACAAAAGGTTTGTTCATACACAGTTTAATAGAACAACAACGCAGACATGCAGCAACGTATAATAGGCATTAAGCATTCCGGAAACCAACAATTTGCACATCACGATATCGTATAGATTATTCAATATTCGACATCCAATTAGAACGCACGAAAGAAGAATGTTATACAAGATTTATGTTTTGTTACCATAACAACTTTCTTGTTTCAGACGTCTTGATTAGATGGTGCAACTGGTACAGATGAGTGTGCGTAAGCTCATCTGTACTCGGTCATCTCAACCGGAAATCGGTTATTCAAGGAGGCATCGGCCTTTAGTAGTAAAGATCAGGCTACATGGAATATACGGTTTCATCCCCTCTTACGCCAGAAATTCAGGAGTAAAATAATTATTATATTTGGTTTAAGAAAATTCTAAATTTGTTTTACTTAAAATTGATAAAATATTAGCAAAATAAAAACCCTTCCATCACACAATTTTTGTTGTTGATGATGAATGCATTATTTACATTTCCTCATTGTCGGTAGATTTGAGGTTTAGGCAAGCTCAAGTGCATTTTAAATTTATGTTAAATATTTTTTTGAAACAACATTCAGACGAATTCCTAAAACCAATATACCAAAAGATCTGCGTTTATTTGTGTGAAAATAAAATGAATAGTTAATTCTATTTATGTTTTTTTTTTCGCGAATTGTGTGGTTGTTCATTCTATTTGTTTCCCTTGTTTTCATTGTGTGGATATTTCCTGTACACAAAGTGTTTCATTCAGAGAAATACTTCAGGTTAACAAGTTATACACAGGGTATGTGTATAGGTATTCATTGCAATCTGTCAATTTACTTCCATTAACACTGCTATTCTAAAAAGTATAAAAATGTGATTTTTTCCTAGCAATATACCTCTTAAATGTTATGGTGTGTTTAGCTTGGTCTTGGTAAGCCCTGACTAAGCAGTATTAGTAGAAAAATCAATCCTTGGTCGCTTATTTTCCTAGGTAAAAAGTCTAGGTCTAGTAAATCAAGTTCACAGAACAATTTTCTTGTAAAATTTATCCCCAGTTCTAATAGGTATAGACAAAGTTTACATGTTCATATGCCAAAGTTTCGACGCTTTGTTGAATATTGATAGAACGGTTTACATTTTTCTTATAAGAAAAATAATCCGATGCTCACATTACCTATTCTTAACCGTCGTTTCTATGATCGTACTTTTAATATATTTAAATGTTGTTATCTCAGGTTTACAATTGCGAATGAGTTTACTCACGAATTTCTGTTAAAACCGGATATGTTTGTTTTGTTTGAATGGTGTTTTAACGCCACTTTCAGCAATTTTTCAGCTATATCATGGCGTCCAGTTTTTATTGGGGGAGGAGGCCGGAGTACCCGGAGAGAACCCCCGACCTGCGGTAGGAAAACTGGCAATCCTTGTCAATTAAGATTGGGGTCGAGTACACCCTGCCTGCAGTGAGAATCGAACCTGCAATCTCAGTGTTGACAGACCACGTGATCAATAGTAGACGAACTACCTTAACCACTCGGCCACCGCGGCCCCCAAAACCGGATATGTCTTTGCAACAATTTTTACTAGAAAGATGAGTCAAAATAACTCCATTAACTAAGGAAACTGAACGAATTTTCCCACGAAAAACGTATCGAATCATTTTCATAGAAGGAACTATATAACATGGAAATCAATTAATGAAACAATTATCCCAGAAATAATTGCCCAGGGACTACTTTTACTTTGTGTTTGTCGGCTTTTTTTACATAACTCTCTAATTGTTTTTTGTGTTTTCGGTTTCCATTAACACTCTAATGGCTTTCTGTATTTATCTTTTTCTAATAACAGTAAACTCTTTCAAGGTTATTTGTTCTATATCAGCCTTTTATTTGCATGCAACTTTCTGATTGGAGTAGTGTTATAAGAAAAGTGATGAGCTTGCCTCAAAAACAAAACCTGTTGATGCAGTAAATTGTTCCGTTAACATTATTTACTAAATTTTAGTTTCGGATGTTGAAACTTTAGTGGTACGATTGAGTAGTATATATTCGTATAAACAATTAAATTATGAAACTGAAAGTTGATAATAAACATGTATTTGTTTAATTAGGGTCACCTAATGTTAAAACTTAATGTTTTTTCTCCAGAAAATTCCTCCGCGTCTTCCATTGCGCCTCTGAAGTATTTAGACCTGGGAGAGCAGTCTCTACCACCTTATTAATGCACTAATAGTAAAATAAAAGCTTTGAAATTTAAAATTAATTGTTCAAGATCAACATCTGAACCTTGAAAACTGAATCCAGTTCAGTAAGTGAAAGAGCGTATAACAACCGGCCCTCGTTTCGATGTGTTTTCTGAACCAGACAAGCAAACTGAATACGACACATTGATACGTGATTCTGTCCTAAAAATGTTGTACTTGAACATACACAGTGATCTACATGATAAACTGAGTGAATTTATGATGTGTATGCCTTATGATCTTGTCCGAATGCTTGATACACGATTATGAAATTTAAAACTATAATTGTAAATTTTTTAAAGCTTAAAACAGTTTCTGATCGAATTAAAAGGCAATGTTTTGCCCGAAAGCTTGGTCTCTTATATGTCTGAATATATTTTTTTTTAATAAAACTCCTTACGTTGAAAAGGTGCAACAAGATTTCTGTAAAAATATCTTGCATGTCAAACAATGTACATCAAATATATAGGTTATTTCTTATTGGGTTTATTCTAGAATGCATAATATACTAAAATATTTCGTTAACTTTCTTCTATAATCTGTACATAGAAATAATATAAGGGTCAATTTAAGATAATTGTGCATTTAGTGTAAACAGTTGTTGATGAATTAAGGTTTAATAATTAAGACAATCTTCTTGTAGTAAATAATGAATTTCTACGTGAGATCAAGGGCAAAATATTTTACCTCTGTTAAAACTAAAAGTTGGATAATTGACCAAAGTATGTCTTTCAAATATCAATTTACAATTTTAGTGAGTTCGTTAAGACTGGTCGCTGCCATGATATAAATAAATATAAATAATAATAAATATAATCTCAATACAATTTAGGATGATTTTTTTGTATTTAAGGCGGCTGCCTTTTTTTAAGCTTGTGCCAAAACTTTTTAAGGCTAAAATGTGAAAGTTAAATGTAACCTTTGCAAATCCTTCATGCTCCAAAATACGTAGAAAAATATTCTTATAAATTTATATACATACTACTCTTTTGATTTATGCCGTTGATGTTTCTTTCGTACAATATGTAATGACGCATCTTTTTAACAATAAAGATATTTAATGTCTATTTGTGCCTATCTGCTTTTATTAGCACTGCAACTCTTAATTGTCATATCTAGTTGATCTGCTTCTGTTAGGCTTATATTGTTTATTATATTACTTCCAACTATTATTTGATTATTTATTATGACATATGAATATAAACACAGAAATAATGTTGTTGAAATATAACTTACATTACATGGCGAGCTGCACCAATCAAAACTATATTATAACTTCTAGACCTAACGCAAACAAAAACACCAACCTCCCCTTCCAGAGTAGGAGGCTAAAAGTGATATCAGAAGAAGATTTAAAGTTGCGAATCATCAGTTAGCATTAAAAGTTGTTTTTACACCGATGTTTTGCGTGGAAACGTAATATGTTATTATACTTTACTGTGGAAACGAGTATTAAAAAAAATTAGATATAAGGAGCAACTGTTTTTCTCTCTCAAAAATGCACGGTAATATGCATGTAGACAAAATAACCTATAAAAATTTGGCGCTATATTGCACGTCGAAATAATAACTAGTTATTTCCCTTGCCGTCTGCACACAACAACTAAATATGGCTAACAACAACACAATATGGCTGCCGCCCGGTTTGGTTCCAGCGGTCCTATTTAATTAAATACGCCTGCCTACGCCTGCCGTAATAAATGTACGCCTGCAGTAAAAAGGTGTATGCCTGCCACTAATTACAAATCTATTCAATTTTATAACAGAATATGGCAGAGAGTTCTACATTTTCTAGTACCTGTAGTGTAGGTCTACCGTATATGTTGATTTTCAACCAAACCCATTTTTCAAATAGACTACGCTTGGCATGCGAAAGTTATCCCATGTTGTTGGCAATTTACCGTTACACTGAACTGATTTATTCCTCAAAGCTTGTATTGAAAACTAGAAAAAATACATGTAATTCATTCTAAAACTCTTTTTACATCATATTACACCAAAAAACTAAAGATAAAGCATAAATACGATGGCAGACTTACACTTTTTTACTGCAGGCGTAGATTTATTACGGCAGGCGTATGAATGCGTAGTAAATTCTATTAACCTTGGTATCTTTGATGAAATTTTATTGGAACAGCTGAACGTCATTCTATATACTAGTATATTTGTTCAATTGTGTCTGCAATTTTATATTTCTCTTGTTGACTTCTTTTTCCGACGCAGTCGGTATATTTTCGAATTGTGACCTTTGAACTAAAATGCACTTACCCATGGTAACATACTATAATTAAAGACAAACTTGCGTTCTGATTGGACAAAAATAGCAAAAAATTCTGCGTTCGAACAATCTACTATGGTGTTCTCTGAAAAGTATCCATATTTGCACTTCTAAATTATTATTTCAGCAGACTGGTGTTTTAAAACAATTGGTAGTCGTAATTAAACTAATAATAATAATTTTTATGCCAAAGAATTCCATTTAGAACTGATAAACAATAATTAAATGATAAAACCGTACGTCGTGTAATTTTCGCGCATTTCGTCTGGGGTAGAATTTTATTTGCTTTGTTGACCATTTCATCTATAAACAATCCTCACGACGGTGATGTATTTACGCCATATTTTCTTGATTTGACCGCCTGACACACGCACTCTTTATCTCTCTCTTCTCTCTATCGGGAAATTATTGCGATACAAAGATCCTACACAAAGGTAATTAGGTCATTGGTAATTGTCGGAACGCCAAAGGTAAAGCCAGATTCAAGCCAGCGAACAATTAGGAGGTATTACTAAAAACCAACGAATGACTTAAGGCTACCATCAGATTTTAAACACTAGCGAACAATTAGAAATAGGTAGCGAACAAATACATATAGTGTTTTAAACATCATAAAACCGAATTCTAAACATGAAAATAAGTACATATTAGTACGACCTCTTAAGGCATTGTGTTTTAATGTAGACATTGAAGTAGTAGATTCAGCAATACTTTGTATTGATAGAACTTAAATAAGAAAATTCCTTTAGTTCAAAACGAAATATCGATTTCGTGGAAAAGTAGAGGTCATGTTCGAAAATCTAATGTTCGGAACGAAAAACCAAATTCCAACCCATGTAGATTCGGTCGGTCTATATATGCCCGATTTTGGTCAAAATTTTGAGATGGCGATGTGTCCCCACTATATAGGCGTTGTAGAGGAGACACATGACCATCTTTATCAGAAGAGAAAAGTAGAGGTCATCTCCGAAAATCTAAAATTAGGAACGAAAAACCAGTTTCGAACCCATGTAGACAGGGTAGGTTTATATATGCCCGATTTCGGTCAAAGTTTTGAGATCGTGACGTGGACCCACTACATAGGCGTTGTAGAGGAGACATAGGGCCATCTTTATCAGAAGAGAAAAGTAGAGGTCATGTTCGAAAAATTAAAGTTCGGAACGAAAAACTAATTTCGAACCCATGTAGATAGGGTGGGTATATATATGCCTCATTTTGGTCAAAGTTTCGAGATCCTGACGGGGACCGACTATATAGGCGTTGTAGAGGAGACATAGGGCCATCATAATCAGAAGAGAAAAGTAGAGGTCATGTTCGAAAATCTAAAGTTCGGAACGAAAAACCTATTTCAAACCCATGTAGATAGGGTGGGTCTATATATACCCGATTTCGGTCAAAGTTTTGAGATCGTGACGGGGACCCACTATATAGGCGTTGTAGAGGAGACACAGGGCCATCTTTATCGGGAGAGAAAAGTAGAGGTCATGTTCGAAAATTTAAAGTTCGGAACGAAAAACCAATTTCGAACCCATGTAGATAGGTTGGGTCTATATACGCCCGATTTTGGTCAAAGTTTCGAGATCGTGACGGGGACCGACTATATAGGCGTTGTAGAGGAAACATAGGTCTATCATAATCAGAAGAGAAAAGTAGAGGTCATGTTCTAAAATCTAAAGTTCGGAATGAAAAACCAATTTCGAACCCACGTAGATACGGTCCGTCAATATATGCCCCATTTCGGTCAAAGTTTTGAGATCGTGACGGATACCTACTACATAGGCGTTGTAGAGGAGACACAGGACCATCTTTATCAGAAGAGAAAAGTAGAGGTCATGTTCAAAAATCTAAAGTTCGGAACGAAAAACCAATTTCCAACCCATTTTGATACTGTCGGTCTATATATGCCCGATATTTGTCAAAATTTTGAGAGCGTGACGGGGACCCACTATATAGGCGTTGTAGAGGAGACACATGACCATCTTTATCAGAAGAGAAAAGTAGAGGTCATGTCCGAAAATCTAAAGTTCGGAACGTAAAACCAGTTTCCAACCCATGTAGATAGGGTGGGTCTATATATGCCCGATTTTGGTCAAAGTTTTGAGATCGTGACGGGGACCCACTATATAGGCGTTGTAGAGGAGACACAGGGCCATCTTTAACAGAAGAGAAAAGTAGAGGTCATGTTCAAAAATCTAAAGTTCGAAACGAAAAACCAACTTCGAACCCACGTAGATACCGTCCGTCAATATATGCCCGATTTCGGTCAAAGTTTTGAGATCGTGACGGGGACCGACTATATAGGCGTTGTAGAGGATACATAGGGCCATCATAATCAGAAGAGAAAAGTAGAGGTCATGTTGGAAAATCTAAAGTTCGGAACTAAAAACCAATTTCGAACCCATGTAGACAGGGTAGTTTTATATATGCCCAATTTCGGTCAAAGTTTTGAGATCGTGACGGGGCCCCACTACATAGGCGTTGTAGAGGAGACACAGGGCCATCTTTATCAGAAGAGAAAAGTAGAGGTCATCAGGAAATTGGCACTGGAAGTTTATAAATCGAATTTCGAATTTGGCATGTATTGCTTTAGTTTAATTCTAAATTCCGTATCACTAAAAGAAGCAGAGAAGAACTTGACAGCTGTTTATTATGTAGTATCATCATTGGTGTTGGATAAGAAGACACAGCAGTATTTAGATCAAATTCAATCGAAAATTGATGAATTGCCGGTTGATTTAAACAAGGAATTCACATGTTCAGAAGAAAACATTTACTCTTATGAAGAATCCATCTTTTCCGAAAGTGCAAATCATGATAAATTAACAGAAGAAGATTGCAATAATCGATCAACAAGAAATGAATTTTTTTTTACTGGACAAAGTAGAAAAAGATATTAGTGAATCAGTCTTTATAGAAGTTCCAGGAAATAAACGCTTCTCAACAGTATTAGCACAGAAGATACACAAACTTTTCATGCCAACTTTTCCACTTTGGTCAAATTTACTATTAGGTGACCTGTCCAGACATAGCAATTCCAGTCTTTACACTTCTTTTAAATTTCCGGATAAAGTGGAAAGAGGAAA
Source organism: Limnoperna fortunei (assembly GCA_944474755.1). Classification (NCBI taxonomy): domain Eukaryota; kingdom Metazoa; phylum Mollusca; class Bivalvia; order Mytilida; family Modiolidae; genus Limnoperna; species Limnoperna fortunei. Next base: position 65,214,458 of record OX104117.1, read on the forward strand.
CTCCAGTATGGAAAATCGCTTTCAGGTTTTAAAAGAAATCGCATTCGAGTGTAAAACCACAAAAAAGATTGGATGAATTTTCGGCGAAACTTCAAAAACATATAACAGTTGTCCAATTTAGCTATTATCAAAACAATCAAAACGAAGGGAAGAGTTGGAAGAAGTGTTAAAACGATAGAAGAGCAGTGGGACAAGAAGACAAGAGCAACAAAGAAAACTCAGGAAGGAAAATATCAGAGTGCTCCTTCAGTTAAACTAAAGATTTTTTTACAACAACATAAGGTTAGAAGTAATAAGCGTGGACATATTGGACATGATTCTCCAAGAACCGACCAAGACAAATCGAAACAACAAACATCGCGTAAACTACTTAAGAAGCAAAACACTAAAGAAAAACAGACTGATTTTGCACTGACTTTGAGATCAGCAGATAGGGAAGTTGAATTCTGGAAAAACAGATTAAAAGGCATAATTAATATAGGTAACTTCAGATTCGATTGGACAAGTTTATTGAGGATCTTTCGTTCCTTCCAGACATTTGTAGTGTCTTAGAAGTTATGAACAAAAGACAACGAGGGCAGGAGATTTAAGAAGAAAATATAAAAGATGCACTGATTTCGTGCCAGCAAAAATAGATATATTGGATTTAATATCAGACAAATCCAAGATATCATAGATCACTCAAATAAGTATAATTTAGAAGGGGCAATTTTATTCTTAGATTTTTCCAAAGCTTTTGATTCGCTAGAGTGGAACTTCATGTATGAGACATTGAAGAAATTTGGGGTAAAGGACTCAATGTTGGGGTGGATCAAAACTTTATATACCAATATAAAAGGGTGCGTCATTAACAATGGCTGGATTTCTTCACCATTTAATATATTACGGGGCATACGACAAGGATGTCCAATAAGTGCTCTCATTTTTGTTTTTGCTGTAGAAATACTAGCATGTAGATTAAGACAAGACAATAATATCAGGGGGGGGGGGGTCCAAATAAAGCTAGATGGCAAGACACATAGCCTAAAACTAACTCAACTGGCAGATGATACGACATTGTTTTTAAGTTCAAAAAAGGAAATTTCTAGAGCGTTGAATGTCATAGAAATCTTTGGAACATGGTCAGGTCTTAAACCTAATCGAAGTAAAACTGAAGGTATATGGTTAGGCAAACTTAAACATTGTAAAGATAAACTTGAAGATATTAATTGGAATACAGATGTTGTTAAATGTTTGGGGATATATTTTGGGCACAACAAGCAAAAATGCGAAGAATTAAACTTTGAAAGAATCTATTCAAAATCTGAAAAAACACTTCAGGATTGGAAGAAAAGACAACTGACCATGATAGGGAGAATTACAGTTGTCAAATCTCTTATTTTACCAAATATTACCTATTTGGCATCAGTAATGGCTATAAATGCAACACAGGTTGACAAATTAAAACAATTGCTTTTCAAATATATATGGGATAGAAAGACAGAAAAAGTAAAAAGAAACATACTGTGTAAAGAATACCAAGAGGGGGGATTAAAAATGATAGATATAGATAAATATATACAATCAATACAAATAAACTGGGTTAAAAGATTAGATTCAGCAGTAAATAATTTAAACAATATCCCAAGTTGGGCAGTGATACCACTTTTCTACCTTAATAAATATGGACCAAACCTCCTTGTGTTCCACTTCAATGTTAATGATTGCAAATTGATAGACAATATAAAAGAAAACTTACCAGAATTTTACTTTCAGGTAGTTAAATCATGGTTTAGGGGAAAAAAAAATATTGATTGTAAAAATAAACTAAACTTTAGAGAAATACGACAGCAGGTCATTTGGGGAAATCAATTTATTAAGTTCAACGGAAAGTGTCTAAATTTTGCAAATTGGATAAAAAGTAAAATATATTTTATCAATGATATAATTGATGACAGGGGTATAATTTCTCAAGAACTTCTTTTGTCTAAATTAATCTATAAAAACAATTGGTTCTCAGAATATTCAAAACTGATTAAAAGCATTCCAAAAAGCTGGATTGAAACTTTAAAAAATGATGTGTCTATCAAAACAAAAGTAAAACCAAATTTAACATTGTCAATCAATACTAAAGATGGAAAAAAAAAGTTAACTGAAATGTCAGTAAAAGATACTTATCATTTACTGATAGACCAGCACCAAGAACAACCGCTTGGTAAAAGTAAATGGATAAACAAATTAAAAGATGCTAATATCAATTCAAAAATAACGGCAACATTTAAATTTATCTCTAAAGAAATACCTGTAAAAGACAATAAAATAAGAATGATGAGATGGAAACTACTTCACTTTATTCTGCCTTGTAAAGAACTACTTCATGTTTGGAAAATTTCAGATAATAGTTTATGTCCAATGTGTAGAGTCAAGGAAGACTATGATCATTACTTTATTCAGTGTGAATATTTTAAAAACTTTTGGGAAAAAGTATTTAAGGTTTTTGATCAATTGAAGCTTGGAAGAAATATAGTTAATCTAGAAAATATAGTTTTTGGTTACAAAATTTCTGACAATAGCTACAATGACATTAATTTCCTGCTATCTATTATGGTTTACAGCATTTACAAAACTTATCATTTGTCAAATGGGAAGGAAAAGAATGTGAATCCATTCTCAGTTTTCAAATATGAATTCAATAAAATGTATGAAATAATGTGCCACTCTCATTTACAAATCTCTGCTTTTATCAAGAAAACAAAATTTGCATTAGAGCATTTGTAGCAAAGGTGGTTAATAAGTTACGGATATTCGTATATTCATATAATAATATCTACATGTACTAGTATGCTTTACAAATGATATTTTTGTAAATAAGTATACTTCGGTTTACATCTGCATAGAATTAGTAATAAATTAATCATTGTCAATTTTCTACTTGTAGATGAAAGATTTTACATGGAATCATTTCAAAAGTTCTTTGATACCTTTTCTTAATTTTTATAATATCGAGTCAAATATGTGTAATCCTAAATCGAATATTTGTAAACAAACAACATGTGCTTCCGGTATATTTTACCAAGTTCCTTATCAATGACGGAATGCATGCATATTCCGGAAACAACCTGCAATAATTTAATGTATACTTGTATAATATCACTAACATTAACATGCTATTAATATTTGCTCAGATAATACCCTGCTTATCTGTGCACTAATATTACTGGGTACTTCGTTAATAAATGCTGTAATTACGAAGTCATTGTTAACAGCAAATAGTGCAATAAAAGTTATTTACTTGTTAAAAAAAAAAAACAAAAAAAAACAAAAAAAAAATATGGCTTGAGCTTGAGTTTTAGTACTGTAATGGCGGAGTTGATTACAGCGGTTGGAACGAACTATTTGATAAAGGTTTGTTTGTAATTATTGAAACAGATTTTTAAGACATCGAATGTACAGACATATCACACAGTGTTATTATAGTGCGACCCTTTTTTGTAAATTCAAGTAAAACGAAAACAGGAAAATATTTTTGACCACTTGGTAAATACAGGCAAAATCATGTTTAATTGGACTAAAAATGATTATAGTAAACAGTATAGCATGTCACCTTACCAAAGGTACTTTGAAACTGTTGATTTAGCAATTAGATATTTGAGGTTTTTCTTTACGACTGTTAAATTGAAATCAAACCGAACCTCCCTTTCATGACATAATGTAACAGTATTTGTAACCGATAACCTTCTATTTGTCGAGAAATATTAAGACAAAAACTTTCCTGTTTATAAATAAAAGCAACATTTTCCTTCTACCTTTTATTTCTCTGTAGATTCGAGAAGTAATAACCTGTGTATATACGTATGATGTGCACAAGTTAGTGTGCAAGAACAGTATTATCCTTGTTTGCACCTGTCGATTCCTCATTCGTCGTCTTCTCTGCAGGTAAATTTAAATACAATTTTTTGTAATACATACAACAATTAAATGTTACAGTAACACAAGAAATAATTTTCTTAACCAATAAGCGCAAAAATTTCCAAAACACTTATACAAAACCACGGGAAAACAACAACAAACACAGAACAAAACACCACATTAATAAAAACCTGTTACACGAACTTTCAAGAAAATGAGAGCAAACTCGGGTGCTTCGGAAGAGTGAACAGTTCCTGCCTGTTGCAACAGACCTGTTGTGTCGTTGGTAGTCAATCCAGGGTAATTTCAGTCTGGTAACGGAAGTAACTGCACACCTAATACGACAAACCGATATCTATGTTCATTTCTGACATCATTGCTAGTTATTTTATACAAATAGATGATGTAATTCATAAAATGGTTTCAGTGAAGACACTAATTTTTCAGCAACACACCCCGGAGTTTGTTGTTTCCGCATTGATTGATTAGCTAGATAAAGGATATCATGGTGTTCCCAACAATCTCCGAAGTAAAGTATTAGTTGAGAGACGTTAACACATACTGGAGGGGATGAAATGTTGCTGCATATAAAGAGAGAAATTACAATTGAAAGTTTTAAGTCATCACGTTTGTCCTAGAGTTTATTAGAAAGTTCTCATTGAGTGTTGATTTTGATATGTATATAAATACGAACCGGGCTTTCTATCAAGCTCTTTTGGATAAATAACACGAAAGCAGTTATGAAATCAAGGATTGTTTATTGAAAGAGCAATATCACTCTAAAAATATACTTAAGGCCTGATCGTGCTTCCGGTCTTTCTTACGGACTGGGCTAACTCTCGGTCTATCTTTTAAAACCTGGTTGTAAGAAGTCTGCATCATTTCAATGGAAGAACAAATCGTAATACCAATCGTCGTTAAAAACACGTCCAGCAACCTGAACGAATAATTTGTCGATTAGAAAATCAATCATTTTAATAATTTGCTCATCCGTGCATTTGTTTTTGTTAGCTGTAGACTAATCCAGTACCAAAATAACTCTTGACTATGACTGACACCAGATAATTGTATTAACTACCGCCAAATACGGATTGTTGACATTTATATTATATGTCCGTAACACTTATTTCAATCATCCTTTATAAGTTCGGTAAACGAGAAGTTTTATGCACTTATACCACGCTGTTATTGTCAAAACGCGAGCAATAAGACTGAAAATGTTCTAACTCTTACACTTTATTCCTAAATGCGACATTGAAAAAATGAAATTTTACAGTTCACATATTCATTGTAGTGTTCACGTGTGGTTTTGAATTAAAGTTTTTCTTACTTCAACGATGTAAATACACACAATTAAAAGCAAATACGCATTTTTTATTTCACAGGAATTAATCGATCACCATTTTGGAGACAAGGAGATAGTCAAGCTCTATGTGAGCAGTGTGGTGCCCATAACAGATTTAAAAAGATCATACCAATTCACATTCCATCCACAGTTGTCATTGTCATCAAAAGATATGGCTTAAACGAATTAGGAAGATTGGTAAAAGACAGAACACACATCAACATGGACATCCCAATACCCTTTCCAAATCATTCACAGTCAACAACTCCAGTTTTTGAACTTCGATAGAATAATCGATGAGAATACACCAGTAGACCGCGAACTCTTATTCGTTTTGTCCAATGTTATAAGCCCAACAGAGCAACACAATACGTACGGCGTTGGAATTAGTACACGCCACCTATATGTAGGATGCAATATTGTCACCTGCTTTCAGTCCCATATCTGGATAGTTGATTCCAGTGTATTATGTGGTAGAAATGAAATGCCTTGCATAAGTACCCCATGCGAAAAGTGTGCACAGGAGACAGTTACAACGAAGACCATTGTGTCCATTGGAAAGTCACTGTTAGTAGAAATTCACGAAGGAGTTTAACAAATTTGTTGCATGCAGACATTTGATTGCATTATGTGACCAGGTAAATATAGAATCCAGTAACAATGTTGTTACTAAAGGTGGAAGCACATTTCCAGAAATGTTTAATTGGAATTCCAATTTTGCAGCATTTGGAGTAAAACTCGATAAAAAGGACGCTGACATGGTAGACCAGTTTCCAGGTGGTATACATTTTAGAGGGCTCAGCATAGACGAAAGTCTGGTGAAGAGGTTTTTGTCAGGGTGATTGTCTGACATCCACATAGATTTATACTCAACTGCTATTTCCAGTTCACTTCAGTTATCGGATGTCAAAATTCTTCCAGCATCATGGTACCGCTTACATCTAAGCCCGGATAAGAGAACCATTGCGTATGATCATATTCGTACAGAAAAGAGGGTGCTTTTGCCAGTGAACATAAATGATAAGCATTGGATGTTGTTAGCTATTCTGATGGATGAACAAATAATAATCTACATGGATTTTTTAGGTAACATAAACGTTTTGAAATGATTTTTGAATTTGTTCATTATTTTCTACTACTTTAAAGTCCTCGCACATTGATGTAGCTGTTTGCCTGTTACTGCACTAGGGCAAATTTTAAAGCCAATTCTTAATTAGACCATGGATCGGCTTTAGCGACCTCGTTAGTTAATATAAGTACAATATGCCTCAATAGAAGTTATTTTATGGTATGTTTGTTGTAATAGATGATTTCTTTTATTTTAATAGGAAATTAATACCAGAAAATCGTGGAAGCCGTTACAAACTTTTTACAGCTTCAGTTCTATCTAACAAACAATGCTAAAATTGCACGAAATACATGGCAGGTGATTAATGCTGCTTAATCTAACAGTATCCCAAAACAGAGCGACAGTGCAAGTTGTGGAATTTATGTTTGTCTCTACCTAAGACAAATACTGACAGAAACACTTTTAGATTCTAGTTGCCATGGAAATGACGATCTGCTTCTTGGCAGAACAACAAGAGTTTGGATTGAAAGAAGTCACGACAACAGATGGTATAGATGAATTTGTCGAACCCGTTTTACTGGCTGCCGAATCCTCAACAGGTTTGGAATTCAACAAACATAAATTATTTCTGCAAAACCCAAATTATTTCCACAACAAAATGATGGTAAATTTTGGATCACAGTACTACACACCACAATCCGTAGCCAACATGGAACTTTACCTTTCCCGCAGATATTTTGCAACCAGACGAAGGACCAGACTAAGATATTTTCATTGAAATTTACCTACATGTATGTTAAGTGTAGCGAAGATGCGTGTTTGAAAAAAGTCCTCTTCAACAATATTATTTACGGTACAATATACATACGGGATGTTTAGTGAAAAAGGTCATGGTTTATATTTTGTTTGTTGTTCTTTATCTTTTGTGCGACGAAACTAACAGGCTATGCTCCAAAACTGAAATTTCCGCATTTCAGTACAAAAGAGATAAAAAAACTTAGTTTAAATTGGTATTGTGGGACCATAAATAAATTTTCGTATTATTATTAGTTAAAGATCTGTTTAGTTTTGTCATATACATTCGGGTTAATTGTTTTAATTTTAGCTTAGCAGTATGCAAATAATATTACCGATAAACATTGGTAATGCTGTGGCAGTTGTAGTAAAAACTTTGACTTCTACATTTACAAAGGTCATGTTTACTGTCTTGTTTTGTGCGATCTACTATCAATCAGATGGCGTGTCAACACTTAACAAACAGCGGAAGTGTAAGAGCCTGGTCTTTGCCAATAACACTTGATGACATTTCATAGCTAAAAATTTGTCAAAATTGGAGTAAACCCTTTTCATTTAAGACAAATCTTTATATTTTTTAAGCACAATGAATAGGTTTTAAAAGTTCTATGTTGAAACATGAAAAAAAGCAAATTACTAACATATTTTTAACATATATATTAGACTTGGCTTTTTTGGATCGCTGGTCTTTTATTGAGTTCATCATATTTTAGTGACAGTATTGTAGCTTTTAACTGTCGTGTCTTTGTCTCGAATATTATTTTCTATATGCGGTTTGGTGCGATTTGTTTGACATTATTGCCATTGGAAATTATACATAAATGATAGAAAAGAAATATGTATTACACAATACATTAAAATAATAATTTATATAATTTATCAATGTAATTTGTTAAAGTACACTTGTGTCAATTCAAGTATTATAATTCTCTGTTATTGTACATCAATTGAAAAGCAATAATTGTAAGTTACTTGTAAATTTTTGATTAACATTATTTTATTTTAATATTCTGTGAAAAGAGGGGGAATAACCAAACAGGTTTATACATTAATTGACCTTAAGTTTGTTTAATGCGTTGTTTTATAAATAAGTGTGACATAGTATAAGCAAACTAATTGAAACATTGACAAAGAAACTACACAGATATAAATACAGCGGCAAAAATGTTGATTATAATTTTTTGCATTTTGATAGAAAGTTCTCCGAAAGGTTACATTATGTGCGCAATAATCCTGTGAAATATTTAAGAAAGATTCATATGTCATGTTTAAGTTAAATATTAACTCAATATTAAGTTAGATACTCTAACTCAAATATAATTCTGAAAAGATTTTCGAACACAATCCCCCTTTTCTGCTGGTCCAAAATTAGTTGGTCTAGTAACACACCTCATCCAAATACGTCTAGATTTGTTTTCTGTTTCGAACTTAAGATTCTTATTATGACCTCAAACGTTTAACCATAAATAGGCATAAATAGACCACCTATATAGTCAGCAATTATTTCTCAGACATGACATATTCTTTTCTCTTCTGATAAAGATGGCCATGTGTCTCCTCTACAACGCCTATATAGTCGGTCCCCGTCAAGATCTCAAACTTTGACCAAAATCGGGCATAAATCGACCCACCCTATCTACATGTGTTCGAAATTGGGTTTTCGTTCCGAACTTTAGATTTTCGAACATGACCTCTACTTTTCTCTTCTGATAAAGATGGCCCTGTGACTCCTCTACATCGCCTATATAGTCGGTCTCCGTCACGATCTAGAAACTTTGACCGAAATCGGGCATATATAGACCCATCCTATCTACATGGGTTCTTAATTGGTTTTTCGTTCTGAACTTTAGATTTTCGAACATGACCTCTACTTTTCTCTTCTGATAAAGATGGCGATGTGTCTCCTCTACAAGGCTTTTATAGTGGGTCCCCGTCACGATCTGAGAACTTTGACCAAAATAGGGCATATATAGACCCACCCTATCTACATGGGTTCGAAATTGGTTTTTCGTTCCGAACTTTAGATTTTCTAACATGTCCTCTTCTTTTCTCTTCTGATTATGATGGCCCTATGTCTCCTCTACAACGCCTATATAGTCGGTCTCCGTCACAATCTCGAAACTTTGACCAAAATAGGGCATATATAGACCCACCCTATCTATATGGGTTCGAAATTGGTTTTTCGTTCCGAACATTAGATTTTCGAACATGTCCTCTACTTTTCTCTTCTGATTATGATGGTCCTATGTCTCTTCTACAACGCCTATATAGTCGGTCCCCGTCACGATCTCGAAACTTTGACCAAAATATATAGACCCACCCTATCTACATAGGTTCGAAATTGGTTTTTCATTCCGAACTTTAGATTTTCGAACATGACCTCTACTTTTCTCTTCTGATAAAGATGGCGATGTGTCTCCTCTACAAGGCTTTTATAGTGGGTCGCCGTCACGATCTGAGAACTTTGACCAAAATAGGGCATATATAGACCCATCCTATCTACCTGGGTTCGAAATTGGTTTTTCGTTCCGGACTTTAGATTTTCGAACATGACCTCTACTTTTCTCTTCTGATAAAGATGGCCCTGTGTCTCCTCTACAACGCCTATATAGTGGGTTCCCGTCAAGATCTCAAACTTTGACCAAAATCGGGCATAAATCGACCCACCCTATCTACATGTGTTCGAAATTGGGTTTTCGTTCCGAACTTTAGATTTTCGAACATGACCTCTACTTTTCTCTTCTGATAAAGATGGCCCTGTGACTCCTCTACATCGCCTATATAGTCGGTCTCCGTCACGATCTAGAAACTTTGACCGAAATCGGGCATATATAGACCCATCCTATCTACATGGGTTCTTAATTGGTTTTTCGTTCTGAACTTTATATTTTCGAACATGACCTCTACTTTTCTCTTCTGATAAAGATGGCGATGTGTCTCCTCTACAAGGCTTTTATAGTGGGTCCCCGTCACGATCTGAGAACTTTGACCAAAATAGGGCATATATAGACCCACCCTATCTACATGGGTTCGAAATTGGTTTTTCGTTCCGAACTTTAGATTTTCTAACATGTCCTCTTCTTTTCTCTTCTGATTATGATGGCCCTATGTCTCCTCTACAACGCCTATATAGTCGGTCTCCGTCACAATCTCGAAACTTTGACCAAAATCGGGAATATATAGACCCACCCTATCTATATGGGTTCGAAATTGGTTTTTCGTTCCGAACATTAGATTTTCGAACATGTCCTCTACTTTTCTCTTCTGATTATGATGGTCTTATGTCTCTTCTACAACGCCTATATAGTCGGTCCCCGTCACGATCTCGAAACTTTGACCAAAATATATAGACCCACCCTATCTACATAGGTTCGAAATTGGTTTTTCATTCCGAACTTTAGATTTTCGAACATGACCTGTACTTTCTCTTCTGATAAAGATGGTCATGTGTCTCCTCTATAAGGCTTTTATAGTGGGTCCCCCTCACAATCTCAAAACTTTGACCAAAATCGGGCATATATAGACCCACCCTATCTATATGGGTTCGAAATGGGTTTTTCGTTCCGAACTTTAGATTTTCGAACATGACGTCTACTTTTCTCTTCTGATTATGATGGCCCTATGAATCCTCTACAACGCCTATATAGTCGGTCTCCGTCACGATCTCAAAACGTTGACCAAAATCGGGCATATATAGACCCACCCTATCTACATGGGTTCGAAATTGGTTTTTCGTTCCGAACTTTAGATTTTCGAACATGACCTCTACATTTCTCTTCTGATAAAGATGGCCCTGTGTCTCCTCTACAACGCCTATATAGTGGGTCCCCGTCAAGATCTCAAACTTTGACCAAAATTGGGCATAAATAGACCTACCCTATCTACATGGGTTCGAAATTGGTTTTTCGTTCCGAACTTTTGATTTTCGAACATGACCTCTACTGCTCTCTTCTGATTATGATGGCCCTATGTCTCCTCTACAACGCCTATATAGTCGGCCCCCGTCAAGATCTTAAAACTTTGACCACAATCGAGCATATATAGACCCACCCTATCTACATGGGTTCGAAATTGGTTTTTCGTTCCGAACTTTTGATTTTCGAACATGACCTCTACTGCTCTCTTCTGATTATGATGGCCCTATGTCTCCTCTACAACGCCTATATAGTCGGCCCCCGTCAAGATCTTAAAACTTTGACCACAATCGAGCATATATAGACCCACCCTATCTACATGGGTTCGAAATTGGTTTTTCGTTCCGAACTTTGAATTTTCGAACATGACCTCTACTTTTCTACGAAATTGATATTTCGTTTTGAATTAAGGGTATTTTCTTATTTCAGTTCTATCAATACAAGGTATTGTTGAATCCACTACTTCAATGTCTGCATTAAAACACACTGCCTAAAGAGGTCGTACTAATATGTACTTATTTTCACCTTTAGAATTCGGTTTTATGGTGTTGAAAATAATATAAGATGTATTTGTTCGCTACCTATTTCTAATTGTTCGCTAGTGTTTAAAATCTGATGGTAGCCTGATGTCATTCGTTGGCTTTTAGTAATACATCCTAATTGTTCGCTAGCTCATTGTTCGCTGGCTTGAGTCTGGCAAAGGTAAACATGAGACACAGTGGTTCACACATTTACCCATTTTGTTTACTATACACCCACAGTCCATAGAATTAAGAATTAAACATTCACTGATGGTTCCGTTGCAATTATTTATCTCCCCTTATTTTTGGAATAGCAAACACATTACAGATTTCAATTCACATTTAATTAGCACTGAATTGACATTTTGTGTTAATGTTAATACAATTCTAATTTTAAAAAAAATTACTTAGAAGTTCCCATTTTAAAAGATAGTCAAATTAATATAAAGTAAATAAAAACTGTAATGAATATAACTTGATGCAGGTAAGTAATACTTGCTTGAAATTTATTAAACAAAAAAATGGCTGTTTGGAAATTTTAAAATTTTCGAGTTAATATATACGCGACATCGCAAGAAAAAACCTACAACTTCGAGATATACATAGAAAGGTTTCTATTTTTTATTACCATTGTGATCTTGAACTTCTGAAATAGCTTTTCATTGGGGATATTTAAATATGTTTAATGTTAGCTCTATGATTTTTAAAGCCATTAATGAATATCTTCTTTCTTTGCGTCCGTCGTCATTCACGTGCAGATAGGAGATGGAGATCTAATTGCAAAGTATCTTTTTGGTACTACCCTATTGTTTTATAACATGTTTAAAAAGTGCATGATTAAAACATCAATGTAGCAACCTTCTTATATTATAGCCTTATTGGATACAGTTCGCATCACGTCAATTATCCAATACCCCCAATACATTAATGAAAGAAAACGTTAATGTTAATGTTTCTTGTCTCTTTCTTTTGTTTGATAATTTTTTAAAAGTTTTTTCTTATTGTCGTTTGTTCATTTTCCGTTCTACTTTACATACATCTCTATGAGTTAAATGCGTCGACTATCTTTTTTAAAGATAGTTCTTGTGAGTGATTTTACAGATTGACAGCGTCGTAATCGTTTCATCAGAATTACATATTTTGTGAAGAAAGAATTTCGCATATATGATTTAGATCATCTATATGACGTAGAAACAGACGTGGAAATAATGTATATTAGAAGATTTAAGTCCGCACATATCTTTTATTTGGACTTTGAATACAATTACTAGTAGTAAGAAAACTGTCATACAAAAGTTGCATTAGATATTGGAAACAAATACTTAAAATCATATCCTATGATGTTCATATGATAATAGAATGTTTAATAGTCGATTTTAGATTGAAAGCTTTTATTCGACTGTTATTGAGTATTGTAATTTGTAGAAAATCAATATTTAAAATATATTATTTAATACGCAGTACATTATAACGTTATAATGTATAAACTATGCTTAGTGCTTGTATACATTTGAATGTATGTACCTCTTATTTTATTATGCATCTCAATCGAAATTGGAAGACATTGTTTTTGTCTGATATTTTACTCCCTCTTCTTTTTTTTCTTCTTTAAAGCTAATATTATGAACTAAATTTCTCTGAAATTCGCATCCTAATACACTTTTAGGATAAATTAGATAGGCATAACTGGTGGTGCGCTCCACTTTTAGGGAGGTTCACAGTGAGTTTTTGGTTTCAAAAGGATAAAGAGGGTCGCCATATTGTTGTGAGTCTGTCTGTCAGTCCGACCACAACAAATCGTGTCCGGGCTATAACTTTTTATCTTCAGGAAGGCTTTTGATATTTTGCATGTGGGTAGATTATAACTAATCGATCCATCGCTTCGCATGTCATGGATATTTTAACTTTGAACCCCAAAGGTCACATCGATGCTTTTTTGAGTGACGACTTCGTGTCTGCGGTATAACTGTGTTGTCTTTTCAGATAAGTCTCTGATTATTTTTTGCATGTTTGAATGGTGTTTAATGCGATTTCAGGAAATTGTTCAGCTGGATGCATGACGTCCAGTTTGTATTGGTGGAGGAAGCCAGAGTACCCGGAGAAACTCCAACCTTCGGTGAGATAGTTTTTCTAGACCGGTCACTGCTGTTAACTACTAACCTACTAAAACAAGGGTTTGTTGTACATGTACCTAGGTTGATGTTATCCCTCCAGAAGTTCTATGGTCGTAACCATGACTTAATTTATCGCTATTGGAAATAAATCTAAAAACCAATCGGACATTTTTGCTGAGTCGTAGGTAGTCTTTTATATTCCTGGATTTGATTTTTTCCTTGACATGACAATGAGTAAATCGGCGGATGTCTAATTAGAGGCAGGCACTGCTTACTCGTCCGGCGCACCTGAGTGCACACATGGTTTTGATTGAGTTCGGGTTAGTAACTTTCTGCTTTTGTGTTTTTTTTTGCGTAATATATGTTTTTGTATTTTTCGTACAATGGTTTTGGACCTTTGATCTTAAGTCCGATCACATTTTCGCATACTGAAGGACAAATGAGTGTCCGGAATTTAAACTTTTTTGTCTTTTGAGCTGGGCGTTGGATATTTGGGCATGTGGATAGACCATTAGAATTTAACATGTTTTATATTTATGTTGGTGACATTTGACTTCATACTTCAACCTTGACATGTTTCCTTTTATCATTACATATTCTTGCCTGGGCTATAAGTTGTTTTTCTTTTGTGATGTCAAATCATAATCGATTTACCAGAAAAATGATCTTCCTGATATTTAATTACTTTAAGAAATAAGCGGGTATTATATATTACTTTTCAGATAAATCACGAAAAGAGATTATTGAAACCCGGAAACGTTTGACGGTTTTCTAGATATGCGCGGCAAAAAGGAAGTAGTGGTCCAAAGGTCTTCAAATAGTTTACATGGATCGTACAATCCATTAATATTAATCACCTTATGAAATATCCAACCTTTCCGACTAACGAATGCCGAGAAATGTTTGACGGAATTTTTTAAACGTATATGGCGGGCAAACATGAAGTAGAGGGCACACATAACATACAACCTATTAGCAAAAAATAGCCATACCAAACATTCAACCATTCCAATTTACACAAAAACGAGAAATGTTCGACTAAACCCGAGTCTTTGTTGTGTAACTTCATGTGCCTACATGTATAATACGCGATGAAAATTATGTTTGAAGTTAGCTCAATTAAGACCAATTTCGCGTCTGTTTTAATGATATAATATTGTCATTTAGTGAAAACATATACATCTTACACGTTTTCCTTTTCAGTTTTTTATGTAAAAGATAACTGGAATTCTCAAAATACTTGCAACCAATAATTTTTCAAATATTATATATAGACATAGAAAGTCCCAGTGACACTTTAACATGACCTAATCATTCTTGAGATAACTTCTCATTTGTACTCTAATTCACTATTTGCATTTTCGCTCTGTGTCTTTATTATAAATTGTTAGCAGCCCGTTTGCCAAAATTCATACCTTATACTTGCAAGTTTACATAATATATTGATTTGCCCAGTAGATGTTTATGTTCGTATTGTTTCGTCCTGATAGTGTTGGGCCACACAGAATTCATTTCTTGTTCTTCGGACTTTAAATTTGAAAATAAGGAGCGAGCGAGCGAAAAAATTTTTATTAATTTTTTTTGAAATTCTGATTTTGTGGTGCGAGCGGCATGTTTTTAAATTTTTAAAAAGATTTTTTTCAGGATTTCATGGTTAAACTGATGCGAGCGAGCGATTTTTTTTTATTTTGAAGAAAATAACTGAAATTAAAAAAAAATGTATTTGATGTTAACCAAGTGTTTGTTCTCGGTGTTTTATGGCTTAACCAATTGATTAATAAATTATATAGCAGAAAAGAATTGTCTTGAAATGTTTTTTTCTCTTCTGAAAAGATGCTGCCTTGGCTTTCTATCAATAGATACAGACGGACCAACAACTCATACCACTATTCAGTTATGTCTCCAAATCTTTTTGGCAAGGCATAATTTATTGATTGATCAAAAAGAAATAATAAAAGACTACCTGTCTTTATTAACCATAACAAACAGTAAAAATAACACATATAAAAAAACAATAACAATATGTAAATATTTATAAAAAAAACAATAATATATTGAAAGCACATTCTTATATGCACAATCCCTGTATAGAATAATGCTAATATATTCTTGTAAAAAAAATGAGGTATTACAAGAGCATAGGACATTCTAATGCTGTATTTGGTAGCAGTACTTCAAACTGGGTGGCAACTGCTGCCACAACAACACACTTGTTTTCTGTCATTACTTTCGGTTTTGATTTTATAGGGGACTGAAACGGTATTTTAACCTTCTAAGTTATGAATGAATCTCCAGCTATCGGAGCACTTAGATGAAAATCGTAAAACGCGGAGAAGATTATTTTTTTTAAAGACAACTTCCGGTTCTGGACGCGGGCGGGTTTCCGGTTAATGCGGGCGGAAGAAATTTGTTTTTTCTTTCAGAAATAATGTTACGTGGGGCGGTCCGACGAACAAGTAATTAAATCGGCGTGGCCTTAATATAAAATATTTGTAAAATTCCATTGCTAGTTATGTTGTTATTTGCTGATGGCTTCGAACTCACTGGTAGCGGGTAAAGCATTATCGACATTTAACAAAGATTTCCGCTTAAGCCCGCTTCTAGGATTGTCTAAATTAGAGCGTTTATTCTGTGTTTAATGCATCACAATGGTTTTAAGATGAATTAAAACGCTTCTCCGTTGCTTATTACGTTTTCCATATGTTAAATTTGTGTCAAGAATTTATACACCAAGGTCCTATTGTAGTAACAATTGTGGACCTTTTGTATAATATTCAAAGATATACAGATATTAGTATAGAGTTATTGAAATACCCCATTTGGAATTATAAAACTAATTACTGAAGAAATTAGCGACAGCATTCAATCGTGTCAATGACCTTTTATTCGTCGTATCATTATAAAAACAGGAGCTGGTTTTTTTCGTAAATAAAAAAAAATTACTCAAACTTCTAATAAACTATAATTTAAAGAATATTTCTGAAAGAAAGTTAGATAAATGTTCTTTTAAACAAAAACTCTTAATATATAATATATTGTGCAAAAGCGTAAATTTTGCATTTATTTGTTAACATTTGTAACAGATTTTTAGATTTACTAAACTGTATTTACTATAGTGAGTTTTTACAGTAGCAATTCGAAAAAAGTCACATGTATTCTTATAGGTCTGAAATTGTTTAGATCTTTTTTCATCGTGTTATAGTACATTTCACAAAAATGATTGATCAGTGTGAACAAACAGTTTTAATTAAAAGTGGCGTTGGAATCTTTAAACTAGTTTAATCTTGCACGATGAAGGAGTTTGTATTTAAATGACATCAAATCGACTGTAATGTCTTTATTTATCTTGGCTGTTAGTTTATGTTTCTTTTTATGGATTATGGTCACAACTTGTAATAGATTGCAGTGATATATTTCAAGTGTACATGACGCACCATTGCCAAAATAAATTTATGTCTCTCGAGAAAGATTATTTTTAATATCTCTTAATTTAAATAATAAACTTTCAGTAGCAGAGTATGGTAAACGTTATTTGATTAATTTTTTTCAAACACATTGACGTTGTGTCAGAAAAAGAGTTGTATTGGTTTATGTGTTGCAGGTAAAATGGTAATTTTAGCGTTTTTTGGTTACACTCGCACGGTTTCCAGGTCTTATTGTGGAGGAAGCAGTATAAGCAGATAAGAACTTATTTTTGGCATACTGGCAACTTTTGAAATTAATATTGTAGTCGACAACACATTGTCTAATGTCAGGTTATGACCCAGTGTTGATATGTTGGTGATCATGACAAACATAACCTTCTGCGACCCACGTCCCTTAATACCGGTAATCGTGCATTAAGAGATACCTGGTTTATATAGACATATATTTTATGATTTGTTATTCTGCTTTTGTGTCTAGCGATTACTAGCTGACAATAACTGTTTCACAAGCCTTAATTCGGCCTAATGTACAGCTATGTATGCATTATCTTAATAAATGAGTTAGCTTTCATCTCTTTTTCATTAGTTATTTCTATAGAAAGGATCGAACCAAATACATCGGTAAATAGTTTAGTCACATAATCTAGACCTAGTTTACGTCTGTGACAATTGAAAGAGAAAAAATGTTATACTTTAGAATCAGTGTTAATAAATTGGTTATTGGGACCAACTAATTATCTAACTTTACCATACTTGTTAGAAAAAAAATGGGAATTATAATTATAGGTTTGTACTGGGTATTCCGCCGCCATCTACTATCTCAGGTCCCCTAAAATAATATACCTCAAAGCTCAAAGATTGCTGAATGTGGAGCTTCACCTAAAATAAACAAACAAAACATAATCCGAGTTCTGAAACTCCTTTACAAATTCTATTTGTTTGTGTTGACTGGATTTCAAGCATGGCCGCCATTGGAATCGTCAATTTTCTTTGTTTGTTTGATTGGTGTGTAGCCCCACTTTCAACAATATTTCAGCTATATATCGTACCGTCCAGTTCTTACTAGGAAGGAAGCCGGAGTACCTGAGAAAAACCCTTGACCCTTCACTTGGTCGACATCATCATTAATTATTCTGGCCAGATTTGTTTCATCTCCAGTTGTTTTGATTTTTTAACCGTTTACGGTGACGTCACGACCGCCAAGAAATGCAATTTTAACTAGTTTAATTTAATAGGCAGCAACAATATCAAATAAAAAGCTCTGTTGAGTACATAATTATACTACAACCAGTAGACAAGAAGGAAGCTGAACGAGGGTATACCTGTATTTTTATAGAAGTAATATGATAGAGAATATTAATTTGCTAAATCTATGACGATGTTGTTTTACACTAATAGCAGATGAGATTGAATTTTAAAACTAGAGGTTACAATAGACCGTAGACCGTTTTTCGCTATGTCATAGACTTCCTGAAAAACGTCATTATAAAACACATATAACCTACGCCAATATATTAAACATTTTTCTTTTCAAATCCAAAATTACTGTTTACCAACTAATTTATAGATAAGATGGTAAGATTAATTTCACTTGAAAAATTTCAGATAACGATTAGTTTTAAATTGATCAAGTGGTTTAAAAGTAGGAAATTTGTTAAAGTTAATAAATACCACCTCGATAAGATCGGATGTTATGGCTTTATTGGTTGTTGTTTTAGAAGAAAGCAACTATCGATTCTTAACATTTTTTTCTGGTCAAAAGTTCAATATATTATAATAATTCATATCAAATACTTTATAAAGTGTGTTTGTTTGTTGAACATTTATCATTGATAATTAATCCATATCACGGCCTCATATTTTTTTCAAGGAATAACAAGAGTACCACAATAAAACATTATTTTCCCAGGTTTTGGTTTGACAAAGATCAATCAGGTGTAACTGGTACTGAACTGGACACAATTTACACAAGTTTATTACACTAGTTTTTTGCAACATTAAATGTTATTTCTTTTGAAAGCGAACACAAACATTTCCAAGGGTTGATGAGAATTACTTTTCCAGTAGGATATTGTCTTCATCAATATATATTCGTCCCAAGGTGGCGGATAGGGGAAATCCCTTCGTTGCGATATTCAGGTCATAATACGGGAAGCCTGGCCGCGGACCGGAGTCGGTGACGTTTTTGGCGAAGGCCACGCTCCATACGAAAGACCATTTTTTCGTAGGCTGCAGCCCAATTGTCCGTCACTACCCAATGCTCCATATTGTTCTGTGTCAGTCAAATTTATACTCCTGATGTAATACACTCATTTCGTGTTGATTTATTGTTTAGTCAATTGTTCTCGTCATGAATATACCTGAAATAGTGCATGCTAAAAGTTAAGGAAACACTCAATCAAAATAAACAAATATCTTCATACAGTAAGTTTGTTAGGTAAAACAAGAACTGTTGATGTATTCCCGGTATTATTTACATTAAGATTATTCCCCAAGACTACATAATGTTATCATTGGGCTACAACAAGGATGCTGGCCTGCAAAGTAAGAGTAGAGTAATGTTATTTCGAAATTTTCAAACTTGTCATGTTACTTAACTTGTAGGTATTGTATCATCTATCGTTGATATGTAGCATATTTAGTTTGATGGATTGATTGGAGGTTTGCTTTACGTCCAGAGCGCAGTATTTTAGATATATATAGGACGAAAACAGGTTAACAATTAACAAGGGAAAAAAGTGTGGGGTGGGACACAGTAACACAATTTACACTGCTAATGGAAAATTATCAGAAGGATTATCAGATCACTGGACGTGATAATACTTGTCGAGCAAGAAACAATACTAATACTTTCTTATCGGTAATTTCCCAATCAAAATCCAGCTTTTTGATTTTGTTTTTTGTTTTTTGACATATTTTATTTATTTTTGCTTTGTTATAGTGTAATAGTTTTTACGATAAGAATCTATGCAATACTTCTTTTTTACATTTGTTATGCGTAATGCGATCTAACATGACATCACTACCACTACTACATTCAAAACGGCGAATGCTATTGAACCGGCGGAACGAAGATAATTTCAAATGAATTGAGTGGAAATTTCAACCTGTAACCAATTTCGGCTTTACGAAATAGTTTAAGGAGGTAGGTTTTTCTGTTTGAAAACTGTATTAATTTTTCCTCAATGAAGACAATGATTCAGATTTCTTTCTGACTGGTGATGTGTGCACGCCAGTTATTCAGTTTAAAACTACCGATTTTGATAAATTCATCATACTAATTGATAAAAAGATGCACAGAGATATATACCCAAATATTTATTGAAAATTTCAACATATATATCACAAAGTAATAAGTTGCCTGAAGGTCTACAGCCTACCAACTAGACATCATTAACGTAAAGGTGGTGAGGGGAGGGGTATTAAATGTATATTGTTCGTTATTTTATTTTAGGAGACTAATATGATGCTCTCTAGATAGTGATTGTGGGTTGTGTTTTATATTTTCTAACACTTCTTAGTGTATGGAAGGTCTGATGAATTGCAGCATAGATGTATTGTTTTTATTGTTATTTTTGTTTTTCTCAATATTCAATGGTCCGTGATACTCGATTGGTCAAAAAGTTTGACAGATTCTTCCGCAATGTCTTCGCGCATGACAAATGACCCACAGAAGATAATTATAGATTTATATTAGGGATAATTCAAATCGCCCAAGGTATCCTCCCGAGAACCCCATATCAGCCATAGACGGAGTCGAAAGCTATTAGGAAGTCCTCTGTCTCAGCAACGTCAACAAACCTTTCATTCTCAGCCATTGACAATTCAAGGTATCAATCAATTATACTAAAACAAAACGCTATGGGTGAGCCAGGTTTTAAGAAAAAGGGTAGAAAAACTGTAAGGTTGAAAGTTATTGGTCAATAATGATGGTTGTAATATTATATTTTAGAACGAAATTCAATGTTTGGTACAAGAATAAACAGTAAACGCATTTTAATGCATTTCAGAGTAAAAAATCGAGGAATGTGTCCATGGGAAACATGTGCCCCCGTTAAATGAAGTCCCAAACAGGAAGTAGTTGTCTTACAGGCCTGAAAGTGGCTTAGGACGTATAACTTCTGATACTGAACCCCCATGCCAAATTTCAAATTGTTCTCGTGTACGGTTTCTGAGAAAAGCTTGACGGAACTTTTCATAATCTAGTTCACATTTTTCATATCGGCGCAATCCCAGACAGGAAGTAGTTGTCCGACAGGTCTCAAAGTCGCTTAGGACGTACAACTTGTGATACTGAACCACCCTGACAAATTTCAAATTGTTCTCATGTACGGTTTCTTAGAAAAAGCTTGACGGAAATCCGTACGGATAAACGGACGGATGGAAAACTTAAAGCCCCCTTCATGTCGTCGCGGGGGAATAAAAATCAATCGAATTTTCAATACTTGGGAACACCTCTTGACAATTTGAAAAAAAGACTTCCTTTTTTACCCTCATTTTTCAGTCGGAAAAGCATATATTTTGGATAACACATAATAAACCATTTTATATTTAACACGGTATTCTGTCCAAATTTAACATTAAATAAACTTTTTCTTTCAACGAAATAATAATCGAATGTGGGTACACCTATCTGGAAAATAATATTCATAGGCCAATGGTTCTTTGTATTCTTTTAATATTAATGCACACGTACCGGGAAGTAAAGTGCACTCGAAAAACGTGATTTTCTGCACGAGATGTGCGTAATACGAGGTTCTCAGACCGGGGTGTTTAAATACGGGTCGGTCATTTCCAGTTATATACCATATGCAAAAAGACTATTATTTAGCCGTATGTAGATGATAATTTTTGATATACCAGTCAGTGTTTTACTGAGCATTGATACTAATTTTCTTGTTAGTAATTCAGCAAATAACAATGTAACCAATTACCGATACAAATATATATTTTACATACTATTATAGCAATACGTATTTCGATTCCTAGTAGGAACTCAGTATTTGATTCGTTAAAACGGGATCTCGGACTACCTTGAGGCGCTGTCCTAAGTCGAGAATCTTCTTGTGCTGATATTTAAAACATATGATTATTGTAATTTGGAAATCCACATCATTAAAATGTTAATTGGAACACGTGTCGAGTTTTTATACAACAAAATCAGCAAGCTGCAGAATTTGAAACTTGAATTATGAACAATCCCTAAAACGCTCTTTAAATACTGAATGCTTTCACAACTACATGCTGCCATAGTTTTGCAACGCACTAAAATAAAACTGAACTTGATTGGCTAAATTTGCAAACAAAAAATAAATCGAAACCGACATATAAATGGAATGCTAGCTATTTTTAGCTGGACTTGATAATCTATACTAAAGTAAGTTTTTTACTAATATTAAGACCCAGTTTATACATTTCAAATAAATAATATTATAATAAGTATATAAATTATAAACAAATATTCATTTATCAAATGTATTCATATCCTTACGAAATGTTTGCTATTTCATCATAGCTTAACAAGGAAGAAAGATATATATTCTATTTTTGCGACCGACGAAAACGTATTAAATCAATATAAATATTTTACAAATGTTTGCCGTTTAAACCGAAACAATAATCATTTTTTGAATTGTGTAACAGAAGTTAACGTTATCTTTCTTATTAATTGTGAAATAATATAAGGTATAGAAAATCAAACATTTAATATATCATTTCTGTTACAATTAGGCATTCATTTGAATTTTCGAACTGACGTTATAAAATACTATTTTGGTGTCATTCGAGTGCAATTTACCTATCTTTACTTTATCTATATCAATATTTCTCTTTGTAGCGAACTGGTATATTTTCCAAATTGTTTAGACGCTGTCGTATTTGGGATTATTTTATTTGGTCGGAAACAATGTGTTAAATCTCATAAAAAAGAAGAAATATTTAGACATTCGTCAAGGATAAAAGGTACCTAATTAGACTTCAACTATATGACGTTTTCTGCAAATGATACACAGTGTGTGGAAGACTACACACAGGAACAGTTAGAATTTGTTAATAGGTAATGTTAATTGGATTAAAGATAGATAAAGTCAGTAGCAGTTAAGCCGCGGAAAATACTTACGATTTTTTTGTGTATGGTGTTATTCCGATTTTCTAGACTGATCCCTGCTGTTGACTGCTAAAATACTCAAACAAAGGTTTGTTGTAGTTAGGTTGTTGTTATCGCTCCAGAAGTTCTATGGTCAGCACCATCACTTAATTGATCTTTATTGGAAATCAGTGTTTCAAATACGATCTGACATTTTTGTTCGCTGAGTCATAGGTAGTATTTCCTATTCCTGGATTTGATTTCTCCTCAGACAAGACAATGAGAAACTCGACGGGAGTCTAATTAGAGACAGGCACTGCTTACTCGTCCGAAGCACCTGAGAGCATCCATGGTTTTATTGGGTTCGGGTTACTCTTGTGTTTTATGTTTTTGGTTTTTGTGTTGTGTTTGTCTATATACGTATTTGTAACTGTCTTATGGCTTTTGGTTTTTGTTGTTCGGTCGTTTTTCTTTGCTATTTTCTTACATGTATAATATGCCTAAAGACTTAAACGAGACACGCTTAAAAATGAAACAGTTCCATGCCATTTTAAAACACATTGTCGATATTGAGGATTCTTGCCGTTTTTCATGTAAAAATTCTGTTGTGTAAACTCTTTTCAAAATACATTAATTATATACATGTATATACCTTTTTAAAGGACGTTGTCTTGTTCAACACGTATGTTTTACGATATTCTCGGACTGCCTCAATCGTCATTGACAGATGATGTGAAGAAACAATACAGAAATCTTTGCCGGAAACTCCATCCTGACAAAAACAAAGCCCCTGGAGCAGAAGACGCCTTTAAAAGTTAGTTATTATCATTTAAGATAAGACAGATAAAATACATTATTCTTTATTGCAATAATCATAAAAACATGCAGAATCCATTTAATTGTATCCTATTTTGGATAAATGCACCAATTTGAAATTTGTTTATGTAAAAACATCAAATTATATAAGATAGTTCTTTATGCGTGTTGTCTAGTAACAGTAATACTTTGTTAGAAGTCAAAGTAATGTGAAGCTAAAAATCTAAATACACTAACATATTAAATACTCAAAATAAAGGTTAAGAATGCTTTAACATCACATTTCAGTGATTTATAGAGCGTATTTAATACTGAGCGACGAAGAACAGAAACGACATTACGACACTGTGGAGCTACCTACTTTATTATCTGAAGTTAGACGACGGAAATTCCAGAAACCATGTAATTTATTATAGGCTCTATTTTAAAATTTACTTTAGCTGGTCATAAATGTTTAAGGTTTACCTAAAGTTTTAAAACCCCTGATTGCGGACAGTTATTACTCTCGAGTCCTTGCACTAATACTATATCAATATAGGCTCTGTTAAAATGAGAGTTCCGCACATTTTATCCGTCATGACGATACTTCTGAGCACCCTTACAGTACTTTCTGCATTCAAATTTGTATAACGACGTCACATGAATGTCTTTACAGGCTTTCTTTTTAAGAAAGCACAAATTGTAAGTTAATTTTATGGTAACACGCTATTATTTTTCTTCCAAAAGTGACTTTAAATATTATACTGAAAGTGTTTTTATTGAAATTCACTTCATGACAATAAGTTCTTCATACCGGACGAAAAAAATCAACATCAGCATATGGCTCATGGCTGATGATTGATTTAACAAAATGTATTTAGAGGGCCAGTTTTATTTGCAGATGCAACAGTAGCCTATTGTATTGATGTCTATATGTGCTGTTTTCATTTCACTCGTGGTTAAAAGTTTACTGAAAAAACGCATATAGTTTTTCAAACAATTTTTAAACTTTTAAAACGTTTTATATGTTTTTGTTGTTGCTTTCCAGATTCAGAAATGTATAAACCACAGAAACGCACATATACGTATTCAAATCCCGGAGCAGATATACAAGACAGAAACCATTACGGTTGGGTACGATATATTTACTATTTGAGGACAATATGTATTTGCAGTGTAACAACAGAAGGCATATACTCTATTACTACTTAATATTCTTGTAAAGTTGAATTTATAAGTAATTCAATTTGAACATAGTCAAATATCATCTTAGAAGAGGAAATTGTGTAAGTAGCAGTACACTTTGTTTCCGATCTTCTAGTTTTATCTATGTTGTAATGTCATAGCTACTTAATTTTCAGATTTTAACATTGTTTACAATAATTTGGTACGAATAGTTCATCTATTATCTGGTGGTATTGTTAGAGAAATACAGCTTTAGGCTCAATATTATAAATACTGTCAGTAGTGGAGGGTACTACACCACAATATCACACACAGAAAAGTTATCTTTTGAGACGTAGTCCAGGCGCTTACCCATTGTTCTTATCATAATTTAAAAGATTGTAAAACAAAACACAGAACGAGGCTTTTCATAATAATACGCAGGAAGTATTTTATCAAAATATTCACTAGTAAATTACCGAGTTTACTTAGAAAAACTTTTACCTTATTGTAAATAACTCTGCACTATTTGTTCGTCAGTGGGTGAAAGGAAACCTGTATTAAAGATACGGTAATAGCGTAGAATCCAACAGTCTGTCAAAAATAACACTATGAGAGTGCATTATTACAGCGACTTTTAACTGTCAACTGACAACTTGTAAAGATAAAGCTGCATAAAATTAATTCATAGACTTCCATCTCTTTCCACCAAAGAACCTTTTAGATGAAGAATATTTTTATCCTTCGGTTTTCCTGTGATCTTGACCAAAAATCAAAAAATAGGATTAAAAATAAAGAAAAACAATTGGCGTCCACACATCATCCACACATCATCAAGTTTTTAGTAATAGTCTGGCATGATACTGTTAGGGTTCACAGTGCTTAATCCACAGAAGTGTACAGTGCGTCCCAGCTGGCGGAAAAGGAATGGCCTTTCATTGGAGGATCGTCGAGTTATAATACGGAAAGCCTAACCGCGGACCGCAGTGAGTAGTGTGTTTGGAGAGCGCCATGCTACTTGCACGCTAAGACTCCTTTTGTAGATGTCGACAAGTGTATGTTAGTGTTGTTACCGCTATAAAATGCTACATTTTCCGCCCCTACCCGTACTATTCACAATTTTTTTGTTTTTTTATCCATCTTTCCCGAATTGATTTATTGTTTACTAAGTACTTCTCGTCATGAAAATAGCTGTAATACTGCTTGCTTAAGTAAAGCAAACGCCCAATCAATGAATCAATTAACTAAAAATATGAATATCTACGAATTAACTTATGGTACAAGGTGTAAGTATGAGTTTTCTGTTGTTCATACCTACCTACTCCTGGTTTAACCACGGGCACATATGGTAAGGACTAGAGCTTTTCTCCTGTCTCTGTCTTGATCTGTCTTTTCTAGTTCTTCCCAAGCCATCTGTTGTTTTTCATTTCTTTCTTTACAGTCCCCTTCCATGTAATCTTTAGGCGACCTTGCTTCCTCATCCCTCCAGTTGTCCATCTAAATTCTTTCCTCATGATTTTACTAGATAGTTTACTAAGACTATATAGAATGCAAAGCCGTCTCATTCTTATCAAAATAAAACCCATCTCTTCTGTATTTGCTCGTTTGTGAAGCTCGGAATTCGAGATCTTATTAGGTCAAACAATCCTCAAGATCTTTATGATGCATTCGTCTATATCTTTTTTGCTCATTCGCCAGCATTTTGCTCCATATTGTAAAACCTATCTATTGTTTATTCTAAATTAAGATAAAGCCACATAAAAAATTCCCTGTCAATGTCATTTGTCTTCTAGATGTTCTTGAGGTTGGTAAATGCAACTCTTGCTTTCACTATTGTGACATATATCTTGTCCCTCACTCCATCTGTTGCTACTATCCAGCCATGATAATATTATATTGGCTAAATTATTTCCATGTTATTGTATCCTTGCTGGGTGTTTTGTATTTAATGTCATTAATTTTTTTCACATTTATTAATATCTGGCCAAATTTACATTTTTTACTTTACTTTAATGTGTTGCCATATTTTGCATTTGTACTTTTAGACAGTAAGGCAAGGCCGCCTGTATAGTATAAATCTTCGCTGTTTGTGAAAGTGTCCATCTTATGCCTGTGTTGTAGCATATTGAGTTGATTACAATACCTAATCCATTGCTATTATGAAGAAGAGAGCTGACATCCCACCTTGTGTAACACACGCTTTCACTAGGAAGCATGTGTCC
The DNA here is from genome assembly GCA_944474755.1 of Limnoperna fortunei. Lineage (NCBI taxonomy): Eukaryota > Metazoa > Mollusca > Bivalvia > Mytilida > Modiolidae > Limnoperna > Limnoperna fortunei. The sequence goes on from OX104117.1 coordinate 65,241,795, forward strand.
GATTTACTACCTAGAATAGCAATCAATTTACAACAAACAATTGTGTTTTACCTGGGTGAGCATATACTCATTACACACCCTGTGGATGGTCATCGAGAGCAAAAATTTGACTTTGCAATCCTTACTGAGACATGGTATGAAAAACAACACCAATTTGAAACTTCTGATCTCAATCAAAATGGATACAAAATTAGCGTCTAGAAGCGGCGAAATAGAATTGGTAGCGGTGTTGCTCTATCGTGTCGTAATGGTGCTAATATGCGGAAACTGATTTCTGGAGCAACGCCATGCTTTTAGTATGAAATCCATCACAATCTACTGTACTGACAAAAATGACCTCCTCCCGAAACAAAAAAACCAGTCGGCGTACCGTCAATCCATTCTTGTGAATCTGCTATCTTGCGTTTAGTGAACGACATCCTGGATGTAATGCAACACCAAGAGTTGATTGCAATGATTGTTCTAGATTTAAGCGCTGCTTTTGATACGGTAGATCACGACATATTGCTGGATGTTCTAAAAAGTGAGTATGGTATTTGCGGATCTGCACTTCAGTGGGTGGAATCGTACTTGCCACGTAGTTGCAGATTTGCCGTAAACTCAAATGCGTCGTCTGTGCGTGCACTTGATTGCAGTGTTCCACAGGGAAGTTGCCTCGGGCCCTGGCTTTACCTAACCTACTCAGGAACAATTTTGGACATAGTCCCTCCATCTATTTCAGTGTATGGTTTTGCGGATGATCCTACTGCAAATATGCGATTTTAACCGTCAGTATCCGAGTAAAAGCGCTATTACTGGACTGTGTAGTGATCATTCTATTTGGCAGTAGGACACAACTTGACAAATGTAACACAAAAGCAATAAACATCTCTGATAAATTAAATATCAAAATTTTATAAGGCATCTCGGCGTATTTTTATACGAAACTTTGAATTTTAAAGAACACATAAAACGAAAATGTAAAGCTGCTATGTAAAATTATTTTAAGATCAAAAGTATTAGAAAGTATCTGTCTAAAGAATCTACTGAAACCCTTGTACTGTCTTTGGTTATATCTCATTTAGATTACTGTAATATTATATTGTACGGTGTTTAACAAACTGATTTGTCAAAACTTCAAAGAATTCAGAATATGTATGATAGTTCTGAACAAGCTTTATTCTATTTACACTGGCTTCCAATTAAGGCATGCGTTAATTCAAAAATATCAACTTATATGTCTAGCTGTTCTGTTGGTAACACACCTTTGTATTTTATTGAACTTTTGTTTAGTTTAAGATCATCTGATTCATGTGACACTTGTTATGTAATCCCTTTTCACAGAAGAAAGACATTTTCAGAAAAAAAGTTCTAGTATTATTGGTCCCAAATTATGGAACGATATATATGTTTGTACATTGTTGTTGATTGTGCAACGCCATTGAAATTTTACATAGAAAGTTTACAGTCTTTTATAGTATTTTATAATATATTAATATCTTCAATGAGATTTCTCTGTCAATGCTATAAAAAGCTTTCTCAAAGTCAACAAAGCTTACTATAAGCTTCCTTTACATTCTGTACGCTGCTATATAATATTTCGCAATAAGTATTTGGTCACAAAGGCTTTTTTTCTTTTCGTAAACTTTCATGTTACTGTCATTAAGTGCAGTCGTCTCAATGCTAAAATTTATTATTTTACTGAAAATCTTACTTAGTATTGATAATAGAATGATGCCACTACAGTTATTACAGTTGGTGAGATCTCATTCAATGATGCTTTCTTCAGACCAGGATGTTGGTAAAGTTATTATTCAAGATCTTGTTGGAAAGTGTGTGCAAAACTTAATCTTAAGATCTTTACTGTTGTCATTAGTTTTCAGTGTCTAGTGTAATCCATTTTTTTGTAAACCTGCTTATTAAACCCCAGTTTTTTACTTGCTTGACAAAATATATACTATACTTTTCCCCAATGCTCATCAACCGATTCCTCATTCTTTGGAAGAATAAGAATCTCTTCTTTAGTATTACTTTGAAGTCTTTTTGTCTCCGTTTACCCGTATCTATTTTAGTGTAACTTTCACAAGCCTATGCTGAATGATAGCAGAACCTAGTTGGTGATCGCTTACAACCTCAGCCCGACGTGTTACTCTTACATCCTGTAATGACTTCCATTTTTATTGGTAATAATGTGGTCAATTTCGTTTCTATCTCTTCCTCCACTTGACACTCTCTTAAGTTTATGAATTTCATTATGTTTATATGATGTTCCCCAATGACCACAAAATTATGCAAAATATTCTCAATGTTCGTATATGCATTACTTTCATGTTTATCCAAAACTCTTTCATATTCTGTGTTATCATTCCCAACTTTCGCATTGAGGTCTCCCATGATGATAATCATATCTTGGTTTGAATTTGTATGTAGTTCAGGCTGTAGAGCCTCGTAAAATTCTTGTTTAATCTAATTGTCTGCCTCACATTGGTTGGTGCATAAACCTGTATTAAACATGGTTTGTTACCAGTCTTGCTTTAATGATTCTTTCATTCACATTATGGTATTCTACTAATTATTTTGTGGCTGTTTTACTATACATGTAGGCTACTCCTTCATGACGGTAACTGTATCTTCTTCAGAATAATGCACAATAACTACACCAGTGCTTGTTACATTCTTCCCAAAGTTTAACCATCTACACTTTCCAATTCCTAATATATGTAATTTTCTGTTCTTCATCTCTCTTAATACTTGATTCAGCTTTCCTGTCTCATACATGGTGCGTTCATTCCAAAAACCGACTAATTTTGTTGTCATATTCAGAATATTTCTCTTGTGACCTCGCGGGTTTCGCTGCTCACAGTCCCACATGCAGTATTCTGCTGGTATGCTGAAGACTCGAGATCAGTAAAATATTTCTAGTTATTGTTTTGGTAATCATAATAGTTTGATGAGGAAATTCTCCTCGTTTGCCCAACCACCAACCAAGTGGACTAGAGATTTGTTGTAACTATTTCCTTTTAACTTTCTCTAGAATTGATGCCTGTCACAGCTTATGAATCCAGTTCATCCATGTTTTATATAAGTTTTCTTCTGGTAGATGAGTTACGATTCAAGGTTTACGACTCTTGTCTAGCCGATTAGTTACCAGTAGTTTGGACAAGGTTGATGAATGCTTAGGCATTTACACATATCGGTGGGCCTTCACACTGCATCTCTGAGACCCATGCTGCTCTGAGATTCTTTTTCAGTTTAGCTTGAGGTTGTATGTCTCAGTAACCGTTAATTGTCGAGAGGAGCAATGAGAGGAGTCTTGATAGTGTAGAAGCATTGTTCTAGCAAGGAATGATTTACGCACTCGACATTTCTCTTAAACCTACATGTAGGCAAGCTGGCGGCAGAATTAAACCTAAATGTTGGTCTCTATTGCAACAGACGCATTTCATTACCCAGTGTACTAATACTAACTCACTAGGTTTTTCGTTGTAATGTAAAAAAATTCTGAGATAAACGTTGATAAACATTTATCTTTATATTTAACTGCGTTGATTGTCATAGCGTGCACAGCTCGCAGTGGACAGCGAAGCTGCCCGCAAAGAACGATGAGCTCTACTGCAATTACATGTCACGTGATCAAAATGAAATCACGTGATCAAAATCTGCTTAATGCTGATATTTTGTTTGTCCGGAATATGATGTAGTCAAAAAACTGCAACAAATTGAATGGAGAAGAGCACTACAATTAGTTTTATAGAAAGACTTTGAAATAAAGTTGACATCGATAAAAAATAATTGTTATATTTAAAAATAACAACAAAAACTTCATACTATTTTTTGCAATCTTTAAATCGATCTTTAAAAACTGACAATCATATTACATTACACGTGACGTCACCATTACAAAGAAGACGTCACGTGACCACTGGAATTAAGAGGCAGTTTTATGGTGTTCGGAGGAAACGCCAATTATGAAATGCACATTGTATATTAATAATAAAGGACTATATTTTCTGTGCTCGCATTTTGGCAATGTCTACTCCATATATTAGTATATGGTATATGTAAGCTTAGTACTTCAATTTAGTGTAAAACATTATTCGGTTAAAGTCTGGAATGCATTTTGTTTCTCTTTTACAGGCAATTTTCTGTTTGTTCGTTCTACCTATTATCATAATGTGGACATTTCCGGTATTGTCCTATATATTCAGTTCAGAAGAGTACTTCAGGTTAACAAGATCAGGGTATGTATGCATTATATGCTTATCTGCTTCCTTGTCTTAAATAACTAATATTATTGCACCAATTGTCTTCCATCTACAGAACTTTCAATTGACTAAATGTGGCTATCTGTTTCTATTTACAGAATAACACTTTATTAACTAATTGTGTCATTCTTCTTCTAAACTTGAATGGACTAATTGTAATTATCTGCGTTCATCAACATAACCCTCGAAAAAGATTATTGTGTTTATCTGCGTCCATCAACAAAACTCTTGAATAGCAAATTGTGCTTATCTGCGTCCATCAACTCAACACCAGAATAGTTAATTGTGCTTTACTGCGTCCATCAACACAACACCAGAATTGTTAATTGTGCTTATCTGCGTCCATCAATTAAACTCTCGAATAGCTAACTTTGCTTATCTCCGTCCATCAACACAACACTAAAACAGCTAATTTTGTTTATCAGCGTCCCTCAACACAATTCTCCAAAAGCTGATTGTGTTAATTAATCAGCGTCAATCAGCACAACTTTACAATAGCTTATTATGTTTATTAGCGTCCATCAACACAACTCTCCAATAGCTGGTTGCCTTTATCAACTTCCATCAACACAACTCTCCAATAGCTGATTTTGTTTATCAGCGTCCATCAACACAACTCTCCAACAGCCGATTGTGTTTATCAGCGGCTATCAACACGGCTCTCCAAAAGCCAATTGTGGTTATCAGCGTCCGTCAACGCAACTCTCCAACAGCCAATCGCGTTTTTCTGCCATCAACACAACTGTCCAAGAGCTAATTGTGTTTATCGGCGTCCATAAACACGACTCTCCAACAGCCGATTGCGTTTATCAGCGTCTATCAACACAACTCTCTAATGTTTATCAACGTCCATCAACACAACTCACCAACAGCCGATTGTGTTTATCAGCGTCTATCAACACAACCTTCCAAAAGCCAATTGTGTTTATTAGCGTCGATCAACACAACTCTCCAACAGCCGATTATGTTTATCAGCGTTAATCAACACAACTTGTGCTCATCTTTCTTCATCAGCACAACTCATGAATGGCTAATTGTGCTTAGCTTCGCCCATGAATACAACTCGCGAATGATATATTATGTCTATATACTTTTACTTACATAACACTCTAATGGCGATTGATTCTTGCAACTATTATTTCCATAATTCTCAACAACTAAGAGATGTCATTGTAGAATGAATTAGTATAATCTACAATTGATTCTAATCTGCGAAGATATAAACTAGAAAGGTTATCTCTTATAACATATAGTTGTAGCTTTAAAACTTATCGCCGGCACAGTTACCCCACCATCCTCCCCAAAAATTCTTTATGTAATATCAGATACCAGGAGGAAAAAAGATAACACCCGTTCATTGTGCTAATCCCGTTTATTTTATCTTATTGTTGCAATTGTATCGTTTACTTTTACGACAGATAAACATTTTACTATGTGTGTATGTTTTCACTTCTTTTTAGAGAGTTTACTGAACAGCGTCTTACAAGTTACCGCAGAATTCCATATTTTGTGAAGGAAGGATTTAGTGTAAATAATATTAAAGATCTCTATAAGTTAGAAGACCACGTGGAAAAAAAGCATGCAAGAAAAACTCAATGGTTAAAGGAAAAGTATAGATACACATATACTATTGTATGAATCAACAAGTCTTTTGTGATAGCTCTAATTATTGAACTTTAAATACTGCTATGCAAAAAACTTAACTGCAATAATTAGTATCAATATAGAAATAGTAGCTGCTTACTCGTCTGTAGCAACCGAGCGCACACATTTTCTTGCGTTTTGGTTACTAACTTTTGGTTTCGTTGTTTTGGGTGTTTTCTTTCTGTATTGTTTCTTGATATTGTCACCGTTCTATTGTTTGTATTCATGTTGACAGTTCAGTTTTCAGTAAATACATTTTAGACATCTTGTATCAAACAACGCTCTGTTGTACGTTTGAAACCGATGAACCTTCGATATCCTCCATCATACAACCATTAAGATCCCAGTTTAACGGAAAATAAAAATTTGGTCTATTACGGAATTGATGTTGTTTGTTTGTTTGTTTGATAGTGTTTAACGCCACTTTCAGCAATTTTTCAGCTATATCATGGCGTCCAGTTTTTATTGGGGGAGGAAGCCGGAGTACCCGGAGAAAACCCCCGACCTGCAGTAGGAAAACTGAATATGGAATTGATATGCTTGCATTATAGTTCTTGAACTATAAGCGTGTATTTTACGCTTTTTTTAATTTACGTCTCAGCATTTTTTTAAATAACTTTTTGGAAATTGTTTGCAATTTGTTGCTTTAACATTTTTTTTCATTTTTCTCAGCAATCTGCTATCCGGTGACTGAAAGTTCTTGTTATGTAGATTGACAACAGTGTCCCTATTATATTTTATTAGATTATATTATTGATTTAGTGTAAATAAACCGCGGGTCCTATTGCATTGTTCTACAATCAGTCATTTTAATACTTATAACTTATTATGACATCCAAATCGGCACTACATTATAATGGTTGAATCTTTTTATATTTTTGTTTGTATTAATGGTATTCCACCGTCGTACAAAAAAGGGAAATCGCCCACTGTCCTTCTCTAACACCTTCAAAGTGTTCCATATTTGATATAGTGTATTTTTGGTGTATGTTTAAGAGTACCTATTAGACATTTGTATAAATTACAGGACGATGTGCACATTTTCAAAAAATAATATGAAATACAGAGATGTAAAATTAATAACAACGAGACCACAATCCTCCCTTCTGCAGTTCTCGGCAACGAAAGGTTGACAATATCAATGAAATAGCGAAAAAACACTGTCAACCTTAGGGTTAAGGTTTGGGGTTTGAATAAGGGATAGGGTTAACCTGTTAGCCAACATATCCTTACACCATCCAACTTTTTTAGTTGACATGTTAAATAAAGAAATACACATTATCAACTTGAGGGTTAGGGTTAACCTGTCGACCAATCAAATCTTCCATCATTCAGTATGTTAACTTGTATACAGGTCAACCCTCCTTTCAATCAATCTATTAACTTTTCATCCTGTCGATCTGTCAACCAGTAAAACCTTTCGATCCAGCATTCAAAAGGTCAACTTGTCGACCCATTGACTAATCAACCCTTCTACAATTCACATTGTCAACTTGTCAACCTGTTGTTGCCCCTGCATTTAATCTCAACGTCTCAACCAGTAAACCTTCTACTACTCATTTTGTGAACCTTTCGAACTGTCAACTAATCTTATTCATGAATTCAGGCAATTCACAAATTCCATTTGAAAATTTCGCAGAAATATGTGATGTTATACAAACAGCTAATTTTTAAATAAAGATGCACTTATGAGTACATGTGACATAGATAGGCATTCCACATAATCTGTGTTCACCGAAATTACTGTGCATTTTATCCTTATGCCAGCTAGAAAAAAGGTGTGCCAATAGAGTGTTGCGAAAAGAGTCCTCCCGACAAATTTGATTACAATTTATGGCACTGAAGTAGATTCTCACAATATGGAATATCTTATCCATTTAGAAAAAAAAACTGGAAAAACGAGAAACGTGTTATATACAAAGAAAGTTACACTGAAACAGCTCCAATGCGTAATAGAATTACAGTAAAACCTCGATAAGTCGAAGTTTGTGGGACCGTAAAAAATATATTGAGTTAACCGAAGTTCGAGTTAACCGAGTTTAGGTTGTGACGTCATCTTCATTATATGATGTTTTAACAATCAAAGGGTATTTATTTCGTGTATATTAGTTTCAAAATTTCGGGATCGTTTGTATTTGTAGCGTGCGATATATCAAGTGTTTTGTTATATGTCCATTCAAATAAATCGACAAAAATAAATATTGTAATGTATTAACTTTATAACGAAATCGGGGAAAAACATATCAAGAAATCTTTAAGATCGTAAACATGCCAACATTTTCTTAAAGATTAACAAGAGAAGCTAGGGATAATTTAGCAGACTGGAAACTTTGAGGTACGGACAAACTCCCCCACCCCCCCACCCCCCCCCCCCACTGGACAAAATCCATCCCGCGTAATTTAGTTAGGCGGATAAAATCCCCTGTAAAATCCACAAGGCATAAAAAATCCCTCCTGAGTAATGATAGCGATACCGATAAGTATTGTTCATCTTGTTCGACAGTTTTCTACGTGGCACTTGTTACGATGAATAAGACAAAGATTAAGACATTGTTATATTTTTCACGGGGACACACAGAGTCGATATTAGTACAATATGTTTTAATTCAAAATCTTGTTTTTTGTAAATTAATTTTCAACGTTTATCTCTGTGTGTACGAGACTTACAGTGCAAACATCCAAAATGCATTTTAAAAAATCAGATTCGGGAGGGATTTTGAAAATTTTTCAAGGGGGATTTTGTCCGCCTTGTAAATGTAAAGAGTGTGAATTTTGTCCACCGTATGCTGAATTTTGCGGAAGGAATTTTACCAGGGCAAGGGGATTTTTTCCTACATTCAGAAACTGTTTATTGATTCTTTTTATGGCACATCGGCTTGTCTAAGTGAAACTTTGTATCTTCTGATCATTTAAAAATATCGCACAAGATCTACGGTGGAGTGAGATCAAGGTAAACAGCACATTGAATTGTGAGATCAGGGTACACAAACAATGGAGGAGTGATATCAAGGTACACAGCTCATGGAATTGTGAGGCTCGATAATTCTGCTGGTACGTTGGGCCCTATGTTTAACTATGCTACACGTTGTGGCTATCTTTGTATCTTTGATTTTAATTAGCATCAAAAACGCAAAATTAGTAGAGGACCATAGGAGATATATTTCTACCATATCAAAATTATTTCGTCCTTTTATTAGAATATAGAGTTTGAAATTTTAGCATAAGTGCCATGTTGAATTTTCATTCGGCACGACAAATTCTACATTATAAGAAAACTATTATGTTTTCATTCGCCTTGTGTTCTATTTTCCACCGTGACGTTCATACTGTATTTCGGATCGGCACAAAAAATCTCTACAGGACTCATATCCAAATTTTTCGGACAAATGTTACGTCAGGAGGTTTTTAAAATTTTAATTAATAAGAACACATTAATGTTGCTGGTAGCCATTGATGAACAAATCATTTAGACATACTGTTTTAAAACTAAGTCAGTGTGTCGAATAACTTTTAATGTACCTAATCATATTATTGCCAGTAGCAATGCACAGTGACATGTCACGTGTTCAATTTCTAAATTTAATAAAATGCAATATGGACAACTATATGTATTATTTTAAAATATCAACACACTACAGAACAGCACAGGAACCTATACTAGTCCCAGAACAACATAAACAAAACAGTAAACTAACTAGAACAAATATATGGAACAATATTTCCGCCAACACAAAACATCCAACTGTAACTGGAAATGGTCCATAAAAACCAGAGGCTTTTAAGATCCTGTACTGCTCACCTTAGAACGAATAATCGTACCCTTGCTTTTTTGGCGTTTATCCGACAAATCAGCAAACTAACTTCGGTTTATAACGACAGTAAAATTTGACCTATGCTCACCTAATTTGGTAGGCAATGAAGCTGATGGTAAAAAATGTTCTATAATTTTTTTATTTTCTACTGGCATAAATAACTTTATCTTTGTTAAGACCATCCAATGAATCTTACTGTTTGGTTTCAACAGGTACAATAGTGTCAGATAGTAAGCGACTTTAATATTATACTGTATAGGTTTCTACTGTATGTTTAATTAATTCCTACATTATCCAACATAAACTGTTGAGAGAACGATCCGATAAACACTCACATATAATATGGCTTGAATCAGATTAGCAATTTCAGAAAAGATGGAATTTCCAAAGAGTCCCTTGTTAAATTTTATCTGAAAGGGTAATGTAGCACATTTTAATGTCTTACTGTTGTAAAAAAAAATTGGAGGACCATCTGATAATATTCCTAATAACTTTTGTTTTGCTTGGTGTCAGGGAGGAAGCCTTTAAAAAAAAATTCCCGTATGATCCCGTCCTGTGGAGGCATAAAATAACAAAAACTTTACATCCAAGCAATATTGCTATTAAGTTTGTTTCGAGTGGTTAACCAGTTGCAGAGAAAAAGCCTTTTAAAATTTTTTCCCGTTTTTAAGTCCTGCGGTGGCAGCCGTTCTGAGTTTCCTAGTGGCATAAAAATATAAACTAAAAGTACTATCAAAACAATATTGCTAGTAAGTTTTGTTTTTATTGGTTAAATGTGTTGGATTAGAAACTTTTAAAAAAACGTTTTCCCATAGAGTCCTGTGTTAAAGTAAGTTCTGCGGTGGCGGCCATTCTGAATTTCCGATAGACATAAAACAATAAACTTTATAGAGGACTATCCAATAAATACTTATGATAAGTTTTGTTTCCATTGGTTAGCCAGTTTTATAGAAAAAACCATTTTAAACTATTTTCACATAGGGTCTTGTGCTAAACTAAGACCTGCGGTGGAGGCAATATTAGTTTTCCAATCAGTAATAAAACAAAAAACCAAATCATACATAAAGAATAAAAGTTTTTTTTTTTTAAGTTGAACTTTACAACAAATAGAAAACATAAGCTCAGTAGAACGTTTAGCAAGGTATAAAATACAGTCAAACCAGTCAACGCAATGACATGACATACCGTAAAACTAAGTTACATAAAATACAGTTACATATACTAAAATGCAAATTAAAGGACATATACTAAAACATTTCCAAAACAAATACTTAAGGGCAGTAAAATGATCTTGGCTTATGTTAGATATAAAACAATGATTTGGCATAGGCCAAAACTCAATCAGAGGATATTAAATATAGGGTTAAGACTTATTAAGCATAAACTATGTTAGGGTCTATCCAATGAACATTCTGACAAAGTTAGGTTTTAATTGACCTAGTGGTTTTAGAGAAAAAGATTAAAATGTAAATTGTACAGATGACGGACGCAAAGTGATGACAATTGCTTACTTGACTTGGTTATCTGAGCTAAGAAACAACTCCTTACTAATATAGAACACATTCCAAGCGCATAATTATTTATGAAAATATAAACTTGTTAACTGACAAACATTTTAAAACCTCCGAATATAACACATTTAAAATATATTTTCTACTATAGAAAGCCGTATGTGAACGTGCCTATTTTAGGTCATGGCACATTTTTTTGGTCATTATAACAAAAGGTTTCAAATAGAATGGTAGCGACACTGATCATAAATTTATGCATAATACCCGAGATGCAAACTATTCTATGCAATAATCATTTTAGAATATTTGTCAATGATTTTCGCAATGAAAGTAAGGATTTCTCTCTCCCTATCTCAATTACAATTACAGAATACAGCTTCTGCAGATTTTAAGTTACTAGTTCTATGATATATATACAACATTAAAAAGATTTATGTACCAAGTATAACACAGATATTGATTGTATGTATTTAAGAGTACAGAAATTGTGATTTTCTGTACTTGAACCATCAGCATTCTGCTTTAATAAATATTTTGTGAATATATTAATAAATTGTTTACATCTATTACGCTTCATTACTTTATGTTGACACTGTAGCTTTATGTAGCGGAATAGGCAAATAAGATACTCACAAAATTGACAAGGTAAAAGAAAGAACTGAGTGCAAAATAAAAAAAAACTAATAAAGGACTATATTTCCTGCGCTCAAATTTGAACAATGCTTACTTTATTCAGGGTGCTTGCAGTGAAAATATTTAGATTTATAAATAGAAACCCACTTGCCACATTTTATGATACTAGACAATATATCTTTTCATGAAAGCAAACATTAAACAACATATCACTGAATAAACACTTGTCAAAAAAACCTCTACTAAAACAAATTTAACTTAAATTCATTCATCAAAACAATTAAAATTAAAACACAAAACTCAAAAACAAAGCATAACATATTTTGTCTATTGAAAGAAGTTCCAATTATTTTCTCTAAAATACTCTTGAAATTATTAATGGGTACACTAATATACCAAAACAGAGCCTTGAAGTTTGTCAAAAGTATTTCCTATGGTACGCCAACCAGTTTACATAATAATAGTATTTTGAAATACAATTATACAATAAAGAACATACAATTCAATCAGAAAAAGAAAATCTTTAAAATGTTTTAATATTGTTACACCTACAATAGTGTACAAATAATAACAAAAGTTATAAATTTGAAATAAACATTCAGCCTGTCTTAGTACATACTAATTCATTCATCATAACACTTTCTCTTGCAATACAAAATAGATATCGTAATAATAATTACACACACACGATCCTTTCAGGCAAAAATGACTAAATGTAAATAGATACATGTACAATCATTTGCATGTATGTCATATATATATAAGGATAATTGGGTCTAGTCAATGGGGAATTACATGTTACAAATTTCAGCATTGGTGCAAGTAAAATTTTGAAGTAAAACAAAGAACCAGTTACAAAGTTTAAATACACACACACATACCTTAAAAACATAAACAATTAACGCAAAATGTATTGGATATCTGGACAAAACTTGTACCACTACATGGTTTGCATCCTGCAAACTGACCATCTTTGCATGACTATTTTTGTAGTTACTATATTTTTGGCTATTGGTTCTCAAATTTGCCAGATACTTGGACTGATTTGTAGAGGTGCCTTGAAAGTGGACTTGGTGTTCAGTTTTTTTTAATACCATCTTTTCTTAGAAAGTTGCATTAAAATCAAAATTCCTTGCTCAAATACACCTCATTATGTGTACATACAACTGCTGAATATAAATGATAGCCAGAAAGACGGTACCTTTATCTCTGGTCTACAAACAGACTCTCTATCTTTAGTTTTAAGAATATTTGACAAAAATCAAAATCATATAGCCCAAAGTGTGTTCAATATGTGTACAGCATTTAAATGATGAAGTTTAAACTGTAGAAGGTAGCTGGACAAGCATGCACCTAATCCGGATGAACATACATGGGTTAGTTAATATTCACCCCCCTTCTAACTTTTCGTCTCAGGGGCATACAAGGATTAAAGTTTACTAAATATGCAAAAGACTCTTTAAGAGGGCAATTATGTTAAGTATAAGCTACAAACTAATATAACCATAGCTCAGAGCCTGTATGGCTAACCTGATGTTTATAGGCAATGAAGATGGCATTTTCCTTAATGTTAAACTGTCCTGTAATTTTAAATTTTCTGATGGCATATACAGCACTATCTGTGTTCAGATCTATCAAATGAAAATTGCTGCTTAGTTTCAACTGATTCACTAGTTTCAGGGAAGAGGCCATTTTAGACATTTTCTCATGTTTTATAGAAAAATTACTACAAGGGCAGCCATTTCGGCTTATTGTAAACTAAATACAAAAACAAGCACTTTTAAGAGTACCATCGAATAAACATTCACAAATGACTTCAATAAGCTTTGCAACTTAAGAAAAGATAGCATTTGAATATTATTCAAATAGTACCCTTATAAACTCCATAATGGTGGCCACTTTAAATGTTTAATAAATATTGCTGATCAGCTTTGCATTGATTGGTTAAGACGATTTTTTTTAATTCATATGGGTTCTACGTTAAAATTTAGTCATGCAGTGGCAGCCATCTTGAATTTTATACCCGAATAAAAAATAACTTTTCAATAGAACCATGCGATAAACATGCACCTACAACATGGCTTTAATTCACCTGGACATTTTGAATTTGGATTGGAATTAAAAAAATAAACTTATTGAGGACCATGCAACAAATACTGGTGATAAGTTTGTTAAAATTTGTTTACCAGTTTCAGAAAGAGAAAGAAAAGCCCATGAAACGATCATTGTGACCAAGTGTGGTTTATATTGACACAGTGGTTTCAGTGAAGATGTTTGAAATGTAAAAGTTTATGACAACGAATTAGACGATCACGATGCAAAGTGATGACGAATGCTCACTTGGCCCTGGGTCAGGTGAGCTAAAAAATCTGTATTCAGAGTTTATCGAGTTTCACTTATGTGAACATTCAATAGTTCAAGTTACATGTATGATTATTATATTTCTTCTATTTTTTTACCAACATAATTGAGTACCAACATTTTTCCCTTTCTATTTAAATTCATTCTGAGGTTTAGTTCATACTTCGTTTTTTTTTTTATTTTTTTAATCTGTAAATTTTTTATCAAGGTTTTCAATTTTTTAATGCATTTTCTTTACTATTTTCTTGTTTACGTGTAGAATATGTTTTATTATAATGTGATTTTTACAGCGCTAAGAGTAATTGATTTATTGCATTTGTTGCTTATAAATATTATACAATGATAATAATAATAATAATGAAGTATGTTTCCATAATGCATTCACTATTTCTGTATGACCTTTCATTGATGCTATATTCAAAGGTGACATCCCATAATTTGTACACTTATAAATGTCTGCTCCATTGTTAAGTAAAATATTAACTATTTCGATATGGCCTTGCAGACAAGCTATAAACAAAGGGGATTCCTCCTTTTCGGTACATTTATAAATGTCTGCTTTATTGTTGAGTAAAATATTCACTATTTCTGTGTTACCTTTATGACAAGCTATAAACAGAGGGGATTCTCCTGTATCTATACATTTATATATGTCTGCTTTATTGTTAAGTAAAATATTAGCTATTTCGATGTGTCCTTGCAGACATGCTATAAACAAAGGGGATGCCTCCTTTTCTGTACACTTATAAATGTCTGCTTTATTGTTGAGTAAAACATTCACTATTTCTGCAAATCCTTGCTCACAAGCTATAAACAGAGGGGATTCTCCTGTATCTATACATTTATATATGTCTGCTTTATTGTTAAGTAAAATATTAACTATTTCTGAATACCCTTTCAGACAGGCTATAAACAAAGGGGATACCTCATTTTCTGCACACTTATTAATGTCTGCTTTATTGTGAAGTAAAATATGAATAATTTTCATATGGCCTACCTGACAGGCTATATAAAATGGGGATGCCCCCTTTTCTGTGCAATTATTAATGTTTGCTTTAAAGTTGAGTAAAATATTTACTATTTCTGTATGGCCTTTTTGACAAGCTATAAACAGAGGGGAATCTCCTGTATTATTACATTTATCTACTTCTGCCTTTTTATTAATTAAAATATTTACTATTTCTGTATGACCTTCCTGACATGCTATAAACAGAGGTGATGCCTCCTTTTCTGTACACTTATTAATGTCTGCTTTATTGTTAAGTAAAATATTCACGATTTCTGTATGACCTTCCTGACAGGCTATAAAAAGAGGGGATTCTCCTGTATCCTCACACTTATTTATGTCTGCCTTTTTGTTAATTAAAATATTTACTATTTCTGTATGACCTTCCTGACATGCTATAAACAGAGGGGATACCTCGTTGTCTGCACACTTAGTAATGTCTGCTTTATTGTTAAGTAATATATTCACGATTTCTGAATGGCCTTCCTGACAAGCTATATAAAGAGGAAATTCTCCTGTATGTATACATTTATCCATGTCTGCTTTATTGTTAAGTAAAATATTAACGATTTCTGTATGACCTTTCTGACAGGCTATAAAAAGAGGGGATTCTCCGGTATCTATACATTTATCTATGTCTGCTTTATTGTTAAGTAAAATACTAACTATTTCGATGTGTCCTTGCAGACATGCTATAAATAAAGGAGATGCCTCGTTTTTTGCACACATATTAATGTCTGCTTCATTGTTAAGTGAAATATTCATGATTTCTGAATGGCCTTCCTGCCAAGCTATATACAGAGGGGATTCTTCTGCATCTATGCATTTATCTATGTCGGCCTCTTTGTTAAGTAAAATATTAACTATTTCGATATGGCCTTGCAGACAAGCTATAAACAAAGGGGATGCCCCCTTTTCTGTACACTTATTGATGTCTGCTTTATTGTTGAGTAAAATATTCACTATTTCTGCAAAGCCTTTCTGACACGCTACAAACAGAGAGGATTCTCCTGTATTTATACATTTATCTATGTCTGCTTTATTGTTAAGTAAAATATTAACTATTTCTGTATGGCCTTCCTGACAAGCTATAAACAGAAGGGATACCTCATTTTCCGCACACTTATTTATGTCAGCTTCATTGTTGAGTAAAACATTTACTATTTCTGTATGGCCTTTCTGACAAGCTATAAACAGAGGGGATTCTCCTTTTTTTATACATTTATGTATGTCTGCTTTATTATTAAGTAAAATTTTAACTATTTCTGTATGGCCTTCGTGACAAGCTATAAACAACGGGGATAGTCCAATTGCAACACCTTTATCTACATGTGCTTTATTGGCAAGTAAAATATTCACTATTTCCGAATGGCCTTCCTGACAAGCTATATACAGAGGGGATACCTCCTTTTCTGAACACTTATTTATGTCAGCTTTATTGTTAATTAAAATATTTACTATTTCTGTATGACCTTCCTGGCAGGCTATAAACAGAGGTGATGCCTCCAATTCTGTACACTTATTAATGTCTGCTTTATTGTTTAGTAAAATATTCACGATTTCTGTATGACCTTTCCGACAGGCTATAAAAAGAGGGGATTCTCCTGTATCCTCACACTTATTAATGTCTGCTTTATTGTCAAGTAAAATATTCACTATTTTTGTGTTACCTTCCTGACAGGCTATAAATAGAGGGGATTTTCCTGTATCTATACATTTATCTATGTCTGCTTTTTTGTAAAGTAAACTAGTAACTATTTCTGTATGGCCTTCCTGACAAGCTATAAACAGAGGAGATACTATGTTTTCTGTATACTTATGAATGTCTGCTTTGTTGTTAAGTAAAATATTCACTATTTCTGTGTAACCTTTCTGGCAAGCTATATACAGAGGGGATACCCCCATTGGTGCACACTTATTTATGTCTGCTTTATTGTTAAGTAAAATATTCACTGTATCTGTATGACCTTCTTGACAAGCTATATACAGAGGTGATATAACCGGCTTTTTTGTACACTTATTTATGTCTGCTTCATGGTTTAGTAAATTAATCACTATTTCTGAATAGCCTTTCTGGCAAGCTTCAAACAGAGGGGATTTTCCTTCATCTGTACATTTATTTATGTCTGCTTTATTGTTAAGTAAAATATTAACTATTTCTGTATGGCCTTTGTGACAAGCGATATACAGAGGGGATAACTCCTTTTCCGCACACTTATTTAAGTCTGCTTTATTGTTGATTAAAATATTTACTATTTTTGTATAGCCTTTCTGACAGGCTATAAACAGAGGCGATACCTCCATTTGTGCACACTTATTTATGTCTGCTTTATTGTGGATTAAAATATTTACTATTTTTGTATAGCCTTTCTGACAGGCTATAAACAGAGGCGATACCTCCATTTGTGCACACTTATTTATGTCTGCTTTACTGTGGATTAAAATATTTACTATTTTTGTATAGCCTTTCTGACAGGCTATAAACAGAGGCGATACCACCATTTGTGTACACTTATTTATGTCTGCTTTATTGTTAATTAAAATATTAACTATTTCTTTGTGCCCAGTGAAACATGCAACATACAGAGGGGATCCCTCATTTTCTGCACACTTTGTTATGTCTGCTTTATTGTTGAGTAAAATATTGACAATTTCTTTACAGCCTCTCCGACAAGCTGCCAACAGAGGTGAAATGCCACCTTGCATACAATGGTTAACATCTACCTTGTAATGAATGCACCAGTTTACAATGTTGATATCCGCAATGAAACAAGCAGCAATGGGAACAGTCATTTTTGAACTATCTCTATCAGTTTTATGTGCCAATGTCTTCTGAACAGGCTCAGGTAGTGATTGTAAATGACATAAAATCATTTGTCTGAAGCTTGAATCATTCATATTTGTGTTAAACAATACATCAATAACATTTTGTTTAAATAGGTCATCAATCATCCTTGTGATATACAACTTTTGATATTTAGTGTGAACAATGATAACATATGGATCACTATTTGTTTTCTTTTGAAACACAAATCTTTTGCTGATGAATGAAGAATTTGCATTTTTAATTAAACTTGTGATCATTACTTTCCCAAAGTAATACGCTATAAAATCAAACACCTTGCCATGAATTGCACTGTAAATGTTTCCTTTCTTCTTAATAAATGTGTGCAACATTGAGTCGAGTTCGTCCCTTAAAATAAGTCTGGGTGTACCCCTATTTAGTTTACATGCTTCACATGTATTCTCTATAACTGTTTTAATGTCGTTATCAATTTCTTCAGTCATCCATTCCTCATTTAAAATATTGTCAAACATTACACAGAGAGCCAGAGCACAGTACTTGCCAGTACCTTCTTTCAGTAGCTTATTAATTTCACCTTCATAAACAGAATAAGGATTACTAAAGAACTCTGAAATGCCTAGTTTTGGGTTTTCCTTATACAACTTACAAAGGAGTGGGAAAAAATCATACAAATCATGATACTCCTTTACTTGAGTTGCATTTTTACCCAGGTATTTAGTAGCTATGGAGGTTTTCTCTGTTTCTAGCAAACAAACATTTTCTGACAACAAATTACATTCACATGATCTAAACAGAGAAATCAATTCAAATTTGTCATCTTGATAAACTTGCAATCGACATGACACAATAATTTTTGTCATGTTATCTTTCAAAAATTGTGCAAAACGTGGTATTTGTAATTTCCATTTATCTGTATCAGTGTGATTTAAGGAATACTTGCCACATAAATCATCTACTATAAACAAAGTTTTCCTATTTGGATTGTAAAACATAGAAATGTCTCGCGGATCTATAATGTCTATGATGTCATAACCATCATTCGCCATCTGTAATGCCACATGTCGGACAGTGGCTGTCTTCCCTACCCCGGAACTTCCTGTAACTGTAACACAATTACTTGCTTGAATACACTTCAGTACATGTTTGGCTGCTCGGGTATCAACAAACATCTCATCATTCTTCCTCCATGTTTCTACTGTCTGTTGGATTTGCTCTGAAATACACATACACATTCAATTATAGACAAACTTCATTTGTTTAAATTTAATTACGTTATCAGTTCTTATTTTCAGTTTCTGAACTGGACACATTTAATTCCATTTTTTAAATTACATTTATAGTCAAAATACAATGACCTATCAGGTATTTTCTACCTATTGCTCAAACCATTCTAAAAATAGATAGCAGCTGTTTTGAAAAGTGCTTCAATCTGTTTTCTTTAAAGCTCTTAATAAGAAAGAGCTAGACATTTCAATTACAGCCATCCATGTCTGTCTTAGGTACATTTCCAACATCTAACTTGAAGATTGTCATTTGGTACAGTGTTAGAGAACAAAGTTAAAAGTTTTCATTCACCCGAGTCGTGCATGAGTAGCTGCAATTTAAATGTCTAAGCTCTTACTGAGTAAGAGCTTTAAGAAAAACAGATAGAAGCAGTTTTCGTAAATGCTGTTCTCTTTATTATGAATTGGTTGACCAATAGGTAAAACAATACCTTACAGGTCATTGTATTTTTATTATAACATCTGGTCTAGAGGAACTCAAAGTTTGGTTCAATCTTCTCAATTCAATAAAAGGTTTTCACTAAACCATATAAAGAAAGTGAATCAACCGATTAACACAATAATTTATTAATTAATTGAGCTGGCAATCTTGAAAGTTTAATTTGCATAAATTTGCATCAAATAAACTTGTCCATCTCCAAGACATTACTCTTACAAAATTACACTTAATTGGCATTCTATTTACAGAAACAAGTTTTTAATTTTATCAAATTAGAATGATGCATTCACTGGTGGAGATATTTGATGTTGCTTATAGAATAAATTAAGCATGTTATATACATATTATATTTTATTTAGTACTGCATATCACTGTTCATTTAGATTTGTAATTTCTGAGGAAACAATTTGAAAATGTTAACTAATAATCAGAAATAAAGCTTCCTCATACAAGTCTTGTTTCAAGTCCAAGCAGGCAAATTAAAGAAACATAATTAACTGCAATCCTGTCAAACTCTAATCCATTGAGCCAATCAGAATCTGCAAGGGTTGCCCATGAAAAACATGTTATTAGATTTGATCATAAAAAAACAACCATGTTTTACGTTTGATACAGACAAAATAAAGAATCTTTTTCCAGGAACCCACATACATCATTTGTACAAATGTACGAACATTTAGGAGATATGTACTTTCAGAGACATTTCATTGTAAATTTTAAAAAAATGACTCTACTTTCAGACAAGATTGTTTTTTAATTTCATCATATGGCAGTTATATTTAATTTTTTTTCACATACTACACAAATCATTGCACAAAGTAAAAAAACAATTATGTCATGACCATATACAGATAAGAACAAGAGCTATACACTTCTTGGAGGATTAATTCTAACTACACTTATGAGACATATTCACATCTATCAGAATATACAATGCCCAAAATTTATAAAAACAAAGACAATTAATAACAGCTTTCTACTGAGTACGAGTTTGAAAACTATAATTACCCCTGTTTTGTAAAAGGTTCGTAAAGTATAAAAAATATTAATTTTACCAAATATGAAAGGAAGTTCGTATCCATCAATGAAAGCGTTCTCGTGTTATAGTCTGAAAACTAAGCCAATCTTCTTTATATCAACAACGACCCATAACTCTTTAATGATAAATAAGAAATTTTACCAAAAAGCTTGAATGGATGAAAATAAATAAACGTTGACGAATATTCATAAAGCATTTTTCGTTTAGTGTTGAACACCAACTTATACTTATCAAAGGTTTCATTTGGTCTGCTATAACAACTGTGTTCAGTTCGACGAAAATCTGTTAAGGCATTCTCAAGAAACAGTGCAACAGGCGTATAACACACATTTCTGGCAAAGCTTAGTTTCAATTGGTCAAGTAGTTTCAGAAGAAGAAATTAAAATGTGCAAAATTTACAGATGGACAGACGAAGGACACAAATTTGTAGAGATAGCGTCAGGTCTGCTAACATTATATTCACCTTCCCAAAGGTCCTGTATTGAGAAACCTAAATACCAAATATTGACACACTACTATGCATAGTAACGGAGGAACTGGTTCAATCCAAAATACCAACATAAACCAAGTTTTGTCAATGAACCATACAAAGTAACATATGAACTGATCTAATCTACTAACTTTAAAACTGTAAAATTAAGGTCAAGGTCAAGTAACACCTACCAGTCCATCATGTACTATACATCAGGAACCTATGTACCAAATATTGTCATCCTATATAATGACATAAAACTAGTTTTGATCAAAGAAAACAAGTTTGGACACTAAAGATGTACACCATACATGACATTCAAATATTCTTTGGGGATATGTGATATATCGCAATATAGCTAATAGAGCAATATGTTAGTTTTTGAATTAGTTAAATGATTTTTTAGTAAATACTACACAGAAACAAAAGAAAATAACATTTCTGCTCATCACCAGATACAGCTGTACTTATATGCTAAGTTAGAAGTGTGCAATCCTCTTTGCATGCTAGACTCCTTTTCTAGCATGTAAAATGGTATGCATGATAAAGAGACTAAAAAGACAAACTCTTCCGGCGCTACCCAATACTCCATACTTTAACAGGGCCATTAAAAATTATTTGAGCATTTATTTATTGTTTGTTAAGTTTTTCTTGTTATGAATATAGCTGAAAACCTGCTTTCTGGACGTAAAAAATCGTTCAGTCAAATAAATTTGAAGTTAATTCATCCAGCAGATTTTAAGTTATATTTAGAGAGAAAAATATATTAAGAGATAATTCTACAATTACAATTATCAGGTTAAAGATATTCTCAGGACACAACTATGAGAGACATACTTTTTTCAAACAAGAAGGAAAACAAACTAAGGAAGATTTATGATAAGGATGAATGTGACATTTCCCTGATGTTAAACGAGACATGTAATGTTTCATTTTCTACTGCCATAAATAACATTATTTGTTCTGATACCATTCTATTATTAACTTTTAAGAAAACCATCCAATGTGGCTTCAATCAGCTTTCAGCTATAGAAAAGATGGCATTAGAAAATTCTTCCTATAGAATCCTGTGTTAAACTAAGTATGAAAAATTCACCCTATAAAGATTTCTTACCCCAACATTTTATCTGGTTGAGAAATTCTACGGCAACCTATATCAAGTCAGTAAATGTATACTAGTGATGCCTAGCGAAGGCAGCTGTTTGAACTAGGAATTCCAACACAACAATAAATTTGGACTAATTATTATATTGGACCATTCAAACCTGGAATCAGTATACCTTCAGGATAAGACACAAGCTAAGTCTTTAAGTATATGTTAACAAATCCTATTACATGTAGATTTTAAACGTTATTTCAAATACCAGAATGAAACAAAACCAATCATGGTGCAAAATGCAGGACTGAACGTTTTTATCTATTATATCTAGATATCTAAGAGATATGAAAAATATGTTGGCACCATAAAGAATGCCCCACAGCTGAGAATTAAAGGTTAAAATGTTAGTGGCAAAGTTGTTTTTAGAAAGTCAGACACAACATGCCCCCGCCTGACCCTTGAACATGAGCATTATATTCTAACATGCAGAAATTTTGAGAAAATTGAATGCAAATCAAAATCCAGTGGTCTTGCACACTTTTATTATGTGTAGAAACATCCTCGAAAATATAAATACTTTAGCTCTAAAAATGAAGGAGAAGATAGCCGAGAAAGACATGTTCCCCAACCTCAGCTATCTGAACTGCAAACTGACAACTATCTGTAGTTTTAAGAATATTTAACGCAAATCCAAATCCTTCAGACCTGCACCCGCCATTATGTGTTCAAATATCCTACTAAAGATAAACACTATAGCCTCAAAGATGAATGAGATGATAGCCGGACAAGACATATACCTCTCTCAGCTATCTGTTCTGCAAACTGACCAAGTCCAACTATCTGTAATGTTAAGAATACTTCACAAAAATCAAATTCCTTTGGCCCTGCACTCCTCCATTCATTATGTGTTCAAACCTCATACACAATATAAACCCTACAGCTTCAAAGATGAACGACAAGATACCTGTACAAGAATTATACCTTAGTGCAACTATCTCCAATTTGATAAAAAATTACTAAAAATCAAAATCCTTTAACCCTGCACATCTTCATTGTGTATACAAACATTCTGCAATTATACATGTTGTAGCCGTAAAACTGTAGGAGGAGAAAGTCCGACAAGCTAACCCGTACGGACGGCCCACGGACAGACAAGGGAAATTAATATGCCTTGACATATCGTCACGGGGCATATAAACAGTCTGATAAAAAAAAAATTTTCTTAACTGTAAAAGCAATCATGTTGCCCATATCTGAACTCATTTAGTGAGGAATAAGGTTTTAAAACCCCACAATAAGCTAGATAAAAAGTATGCCCACACAGCTAAGAAATAAAGTTCATATTTGTAACAATATTGTTTTTGAAAATTAAGTGGATCTGTTAGACACAAATTATGCCCGGCCTTACCAGCGATATTCAATGGCCTGCAAACTGACTAAACCCAACCATCTTTAGTTTTAAGAATATTTCACAACAACAAAAGTTCCTTGGTCCTGCACACCTCCATTATGAGTTCGAATATTGTACTAAAAATATTGCTGTAGCTTTAAAGATGAAAGATGACAGCCAGACAAGCAATTTACCCTGTGTCAGTGATCTAGTCTGCAACTGATCAAGTTCAACTATCTGTAGTTTTTAGAATATTCAAAGAAATAAAAATTATTTGACCCTGCACCCCTTCATAACACTGTAGCTTTTAAGATGAGGGGGTGAATTTGTTTGTTTGTTTTTACAATTTTGCAGCCATATCATGGCGTCCAATTTTTATTGCTGAGGAAGGCAGAGTACCCGGGGAAAACCCTGCACCTACAGTGGGAAAACTGGCCCTCCTTGTCAATTAGGATTGGAGTCGACTACAGTATCCTGCCTGCAGTGAGAATCGAACCCGCAATTTAAGTGTTGACAGACCAAGTAATAAATAGTAGAAAAACTACCTTAACCGCTCGGCCACTGAGGCCCACAATGATGAAGGAGAAGATACCTGGACAAGACATGCACCCTAATCTCAGTTATCTGGTCTGAAAACTGTCCAACAATCTGTATCTGTATTGTTAGATACACCAATTAGTGACTAGTGGTATATGATAGCTATCTCTTTTAATCAACTAACAAACTCAAATACTACAATAATGGAAATGGGAGGTTGGGCATGCCATAAAACTTGGTTTAACAGATCATTTCTTTTGAAATGTCTGTACCAAGTCAGGACCATTGCTGTAGTAACTATATTTTTTATTGTTGGTCCTGGATTTGCCGGTTTCTCGGCAGATATCCTACCAAATATAAACACTGTAGCTTTAAAAATGACGGAGAAGATAGTTGAACAAGACATATATCTTTATCTCAGTTATCTGGTCTGCGAACTGGCCAACTAATAGTAGTGTAAGAACAGTTCACAAAAATCAAAATTCTTTGGTCCTTCACACCTCCATTATGTGTTGAAATATACTACCAACTAAAAAGGCTGTAGCTTAAAGGCTGTACAACAAGATACAATGTAGCACGACAAAACAAGGACCTTTAACGGCATACTAGAATGCATGAACCTTCAAACTGAGGAAGCCCAACTGTTTCCAATTTTATGGACATTTAATGAAAATTTAAATCAAATCCTTTGGCCTTGGCACAGTACACACGGACAAACTGATAGATATATGGACGGAAACAAATATGACCAAGTGTAAATTAATGTGGATAACGTTTCATCGCAAAGGTATAAAAAACATAAAAATGTTTGAGTAAAGTGGTTTCTTAAATTGTAAAATTCAGAAGGTTGCTTATGAAATATTAAATGCTTAAATAAACAATATTTTCTTCTCATATTTCAGGTCTATGAAAAGTTATGCTACAGAGAGTTTCAAGAGAATCTACACAACAAGAAAGTTTTAGCAACAGAGTATACATTATATGTAGTCGAGTCCGTAGTCCTATAGTGTTGTGACAGGAATAGCATTTTCCATAGCCCTGATTTATTTATGATCGTATCTTGCATTATAACTTTAAAAGAAGAAATTTATCTTCAGTTACTTGATAATAATTGCAAAACAAGAATTTGTTTTTGTCTTTTACAATTTCTACATATTAACTCATTTTTTCGTTGAAAGGAAATTATAAAGCAAAGATGATGACAATATAACATTTTCTGACATGGATATTATTGTAAATGGTCTTATCAATATCTGTAGTTGTATAATTGTATGTTCTAGTAAGCTGATAACATATTTTTCTGTGTTAAGGAAGTAGCAAACTTTATAATTATTGCCATTTCTATCTTAACAGTGTAGGGCTACTGACGCTACTATGTATGGATATTATCCTTCGAACAATATCTATTAAAACAAGTCAGATAATTGGCTTTTTTCGAAGCTAGTAGTGAATTTCCCCCTGATTGTGATTCAACCGAGTATGTTTTATTTCAACTGGTTAAACGGTTTTCAGAGAAGAAGCGTTTTTTCCCTAGGTTTCTATGAAGAATTAAGTACTACATTGAAAACCATCTTTGATTTCTGAACAAAGTAAAACAAACAGAAACTCTCCATATGAAAAAAACATTCATACACACCTCATTTTTAAGTAAGCTTTGTTGTTTCCTTAAAGAACACTTTCTTATATAGATCTATGCTTAACTAAGTCTTGCAGAAAAAAACATTATCTGTTATATCTGATGAACAATGCTGCTAAGTTTTATTACAACTTGTCCAACCATTCTACCTTGTGTAAACATTTTTTTAAAAGGCTCCTGTGATAAACTAATTCCTGATGTGGTAATCTAATTGCAATTCAATCTTTCCCTTGCTCCTCCCTTTTTTGCTATGTTTGCTGCGTGCCTAAATTCAAATAAATTGTAATTGCTTGTCAGAAAATGGAAGCACTTACAAAAATATTTACATAATTGTTTCAGCAAAACATGCCATATATTACTTCATTGTTGAAATAAAAACTGAAGTTTATATTTTATTAATTTAGCAAACATTATTTAGCAAAGTTAAATTGGATGAATTATAGATGTATAATATTCATAACAATAATTACGTAATTCTGAGATGTTATTGCTATAATTTATTATAAATTTAGAAGGATATTTTGTTCTTTAACAGAAATTGTGATTTTAATGTTTAATTTTTCTAGTGCATAAAAACCACATTTAAACCCTGTTTTCTTATACAGTTTGATTTTTGCAGTATCCGATAATTTTTTTCCATACCAAAATTATCGGGTTTTTTTATTGGTTAACATTTGTATTTCCAACACTTTGTTTTCTTTTATAACAGTAATCGTCTCAAAGTTGAGATATTATAATCAAGATTATTAGCCCAATCGTCTATACAGTCATGTATTTGCTTTCCCATACAGTCACATGTTTTCTCGTCGATGAAAATCCATGATAAACCATTGCTAAAAAATCCTTCGTTGCCATGGTAGCCCACGATTTAAGTGTATTCTTTTTAGTATTAACAATAATAATACTGTTATCATAAATTTTGTTCATTTTATATATGCAGAAAGCTTTATTAATATAGGATTAAACGCTTAATAGTTTATGAGTGAGTCGACCTCGTTCATACACCGATGAATTACCGAAAATAAGCGTTTAATCCTTATAATTCTTCCAAAATTGTTTTTAAATATTCACATTTTTCCCCACACAGAATTGAATTATAATTGATTGACGCGTAGGAATATACACTACGAACTGAAGACGAGACGAAGACGTGGTCGGTTTGAAAGGAATAACTGGCATTGCCAACAGATACATTTTACGATTTGCCGAGAAGATTATTACTAAAAACACAAGAAGACAGTACAACACTATTCCGTATACTAATGTTCCTCGTTGTACCCGCGGTTTATATGTTACGTCATGTCTGTTTAAACGCAACGTAAACCTAGAAAGACGTTCTTTCTCAAATACGAACAGGAAAAACAATAGTTGTCGATTGTTCGATGGATTTATCAGTAAAAATTATAAAAATAATTTCTTGTATGTATTTCTCTAAACAAATAATTTCATAATAATAATATACAGCTGCTTCAACTGAATGACATCGCTCAAGATATTTTTATCGCCAAAATTCGAGTGAACTGGGGGTACCGAAGCGCACATGATACATGACCGGATCTGGGAAGTACTGGTTTTAGGTCTTTTGACCTATCAAAAATTACTATAAACGTAAACGAATGTAAGATAAGAATTATACTAGTCTCGATCATCCAGACGCTTAATTACATTTGTGCGTCTGGATTCAGCTCTATATTAAACTCGTTACCATTACGCCCAAAACTGGGCGTAATTTTTGATTGGATGATATTTTTATTGTCCAAAAAATTACTTCCGTTCATATCAAGAAGTGTACAACAAATTGTACCAAAGATTCAATTTGAATATTTTTATAAAATATTACTTTATCAATTAATTAAACAAATAATTATTGTTATGCATAATCAAGAGTGAATCTTACTGTGACGTCATATTATAAGTATAGATATGTTTGCATGGTTTTCCTGGTTTAAAAATAGGGCTATAAAAATAGAATCATTGTTTGTCTCCACCTATTGGTAGCGAAATTAAAATAAGGTGATCCCAGACGCTATTATATATGCGTCTGGGTGATCGAGACTAGAATTATACTGGATTCGAATCGATTTAACACTTGTGAAAGTACGAAGCGCCAAATTCATATTGTGTTACACTGTACATGTGCACGCATGTAACGAAGTTCTGGTAAATATCTTTCATACATACTCATTAGATTTTTATATTATTATATTTATAATAATTAAAGCATTCATTTCAATGAGCAATGTACATGAAATTTGGTATGATACTTCTCCCTGTTTTTCAATGTACAAATGTATGGAAAGCCATAACGGACATTTTTTTATATACATGTATATTTGTAATTTTGGGTATACTTATCTCATACCGCTGTTTGCTATTTTTCAAACATAATTGGTTGTTTCTGATAATTTGATGTCATGTTCTGTTCCATTTTTTTTTTGTATTTTATGCATGTACATTTTTGTAATGTCTAGCATAAGAAAATGATTGTTTTTTGTTTGGTTATGGTAGTTTTTACCGTTTTCATCCAATTAAGACGTACTTTTTATTGGTTGGTTATACTTTCTGCAGCAAGGAAGAACGTGTATTTTGCAGATAGGAAGACACCAGTATCAATAAGTTCTTGACTATAATTATTTTACCTCTGACATTCCATGGAATCGTGTCTTTGTTTGATTCCTTCAAGGTCTCCATTTCCTTTGCCATTTCTGTATTTCTAGTATATAGAACAGTGTAGGAACTTTCCAAATTTTTAATGGAAAGTTTCATGTCATCAATTCCAACAAGAGCACATTTGATTTCCAGCATCATCTCCTGAATTGATTTGTCTATTATTTTGGTTTTTAAATCTGTGCATTCTTGCAGCATTGTATTACCACCTAGCCCGCCAATTGCCTTAAAAATAAAATATTTATCAAATGTAGCAAAAGTAATCTTTATAAAAGTATGCAGTGCATGAAATATGTCTCCTGTTTATTGCCGTAGTTTTTTGTTCTATATATAGGTCCATATCGTCTTTACCATTTATGCATTATGATTCCATTCCATAGAGCCTGTGGAAAAGTCTAACAATTAGACCTATAGAGCAAAAAGATTTAAAGTTAAATTAGTTAATTAACAGTAGAATCCCTTTATTTTAAACTCAAAAGAAACAGCTGACATTTTCTAAAAGCCATCAATTTCATACATTTATTTCATATCAGTAAAATTATTTTTGTTTCACTTGGATATTACAAGGTAAACTCATATTAATGAATCTGCAATAATTTAAAATGGGTGCATAATCACGCCATGATAACGCCCTCTCCAGTAACAAGCAACATAAAAGTGTTTACTGTCATGTATTTATATAAAAATATATGTACATGTATACCTAAATGATGAAAAAATGCCTTAACGTTTAGAAAACTAACTGTTTATTGCGTAATAATGCCAAACAATGATCTATCATGAGGCTCACATTCAAAATCATTCAGCAAGCAGCTAAAAAATAAGATAATACAGTCTTAAACACATGGTTTCTTAGTTCTTCAATGAAACAAATCTAATAGTTGCTTATATAGCTCCCATTGGCATGATACTTGACAGCACTCGAAACAGTGGTATTGCATCTAACATTGTTTCGAGCAATACCACTCTCCCATGTGCAGTTAAGATATCATAACATTGCCCTCTATATAAGCAAATATTGTATAAGTATTTCTTTCTGGACCTGAACCATTGAGTTCTACAAATAATAATTAATAATGATAATTATAATGAATCCTCAATATAACATGACAACACTACATATGAACTGTTTTCATTTGAGCCAAAAATATTAACTTGTTTGTATGAGATTCATTATCAGAAATAGCAGAAATTTTGCTGATTATCAATGTTTTGACTTGGTTAAAACAAAATTTTGAGATATTGTGTCTTTCTTTATATATGTTAATTTGAAACCTATTAATAAATATTTTAACAAATAGATATTTTTCTGGCTATTAACAAAGGTCTTTGTGGCAGGATGGTTCACGTAGTCATCTATTATTGATCATGTGCCTACCAACACTGATGCTGCTGAGATTGTAGTAGCCTTTAGTTACTACAAGAAGGCTGTGCTAGACTAAAACTTTAAGTGATAACTAGTTTTCCTGCTGAAGGCTGCGGTTCTCACTAGTCGCTCTGGCTTTCTCGCAATAGAAGCAAGACCCCATGATATAGCTGAAACTACTTAAAATGGCATTAAACCCATGCAGTCAAACGAATTAAACATAGCTATTAACAAACAAAACATTTCTACTGCATCTGGACATTGTTATTACAAGTTATTTCCCCCGAATTATTTTTGATATTCTAGATTTTAAATTGGTCATCCTTAATCACAAATTATTGGTTAATGAACAATTAGCGCAAAATTTAAATACATACAAGATGATCCTAGAAGCCTGGACCGCTCACCTGAATCTGAAACCAATTGAACAACTATACAATTCTTCTTTTTTATCTAGCTTTCTCTTTCCAATAAGGAATTCAAACACTTCTCCAAAACGTTTTAAGGGGAATAACTCCTAAATGAGTTGTCTAACATGTATGTATGCAATAATAGTTTTTGCAGATCTTGTTGAGCTGAATTATTTTGTATAGACTAATCTCTAAGGGTTTTCAAGATATTGATGAGAAATTAAAACAAGAGGCTCTCTAGAGCCTGTATCGCTCACCTGATTTATATAGGCAAAGAAGATGGCATATCCACATTGTCAAACTAAGTCCTGTAACTTTAAATTTTTTTCTGTTATAAATAACATGATCTTTGAGACCATCCAATGAATCCTGCTGTTTGGTTTCAGTTGATTCAATAGCTTCAGACATTTTTCCTATATATAGGTTTGCATGTAAAATTGATTCCTACAATTGCAGCCATTGTTGATTTTAGATCAAATGAGCAAGCATAAACTTTTAAGGGAACCATCCAATAAGTATTCACATACAATAATATGGCTTGAATCAGCTTTGCAGTTCAGAAAAGTTGGCATTTGAAAAATATTCCTATAGAGTCCACTGTTAAAACTTAGTCTGTAATGGTAATGGTAAACACAAGTAGACCACCTTTACTCGTGTTAGCTAAAACAGTTTGTTGACCTTTAAGGGGCTATAACCAATTTAATTAATCACCCGACTACATCAATCCAATTTAGACTATTGTTTACATTTATTAAAGGGCCATAACCCCTATAAGGGGTCATCTTACAATTTCGACCTAATGGACAATTTTGTAGAGCTCAATTAGCTGAACATATAATTAACCAAAACCTTTTCTCTATCTTCTATCTTTCACAATCTATAAGGCTAAAAGCAGTATTTTTGGCATTTAAGGGGCCATAACCCCTATAAGGGGTCATCTGACAATTTTAATCCAATGGACAATTTTGTAGAGCTCAATTAGCTGAACATTTAAGCAAGCAAAACCTTTTCCCGATCTTCTATCATTCACAATCTATAAGGGTAAAAAAACTATTTCTGCAATTTAAGGGGCCATAGCCCCTATAAGGGGTCATCTGACATTCTTCAAAATTTCAGGGTAGGTAGATCTTGACGTGCTGATCACTTTTACCCTGTGCCAGAATTTTGATATCTGTCAACGTTTTTGAGTTATTTGCAAAAAACTGCTGTTTTACCCCCCTGTCCTATTTTTAGCAACGGCGGCCATGTTTTTTATCGGATCAATTTAAAATGAGGATCGTTTGTAGCCAACATGTCATTTATAATTCCTATCAAGTTTCAGTCAAATTGGTTCAGTAGTTTCAGACAAGAAGATTTTTGAAATTGTTAACGGACGGTTCGCAATCTATAAGGGTAAAACCACTATTTCTGGCATTTAAGAGGCCATAGCCCCTATAAGGGGTCATCTGACATTTTCAACCCAATGACAATTTTGTTGAGCTTACTTAGCTGAACAATATGCAATTGAAATAACTTCAATATCTTATATAGTTCTTGAGATATAAGACAAAATTAGTGCAAAACTCAGAAAAAATCAAGAAAAGGGGCAATAACTCCCACATGGTTTGTTGGAATTTCTTCAAAATTTCAGGGTAGGTAGATTTTTACGTGCTGATAACTTTTACCCTGTGCC
The DNA here is from genome assembly GCA_944474755.1 of Limnoperna fortunei. Lineage (NCBI taxonomy): Eukaryota > Metazoa > Mollusca > Bivalvia > Mytilida > Modiolidae > Limnoperna > Limnoperna fortunei. The sequence continues at coordinate 65,273,822 of OX104117.1, forward strand.
AGAATTTTGATATCTGTCACCGTTTTTGAGTTATTTGCAAATAACTGCTGTTTTACCCCCCTGTTCTATTTTTAGCAATGGCGGCCATGTTTTTTATAGGATCAATTTAAAATGAGGATCGTTTGTAGCCAACATGTCATTTATCATTCCTATCAAGTTTCAGTCAAATTGGTTCAGTAGTTTCAGACAAGAAGATTTTTGAAATTGTTAACGGACGACGACGGACGACGGACGACGACGGACGCATAGTGATGGCATAAGCTCACATGGCCTTCGGCCAGGTGAGCTAAAAAGACCATTTTGACAATCTTGGGAACCCAATAAGGCATAGTTGCACAACTTTAACTCGATGGAGTTTTTGATGCTGAGGAAGGAGGGTGACTTCAGATTTCCATTATCTCTTATACTTTTTTAACGTTAAGCCAAAGACTATATCATGACTCCTTGTTCTTTCTTTAGCCAAGGCAACCATATTGGTTGGTCAGCTGTCATGATTTGTGCAATTTTGGTAGAGAACATCCTAAAGATGATGTGTGAAATGTTCAAGCAGTCCTTTCAGTTGTGTTAGAGGAGAATATTTTTTGTAATCAATCAAAATTGATTTTAAAAAACAGTTCAATGGGAATAACTCCTAAACGATTGATCAGACTATTTTGACCCTTATGTCATTTTTGTAGCACTCATAGTGCTGAACAATTTAGCAATGCTAACGTTTTCTCTAGTTCTAACAATTTGTAAGATTCCGAAGAAACTAGAGGCTCCTAAGAGCCTGGAGCACTCACCTGAACATGAAACCAATTGAACAACAAAGTATGCAATTCTTCTATCTAGCTTTTATTTACTATAAGCACTTGTTCAACAATACTGCAAGAATAATTATTTTGTCCTTTTAAGGGGAATACCTCCTAAATGGAGTTGACCATGACATGAACATCAATAATTATTTTACAGATCTTGATGCGCTGAATAATATTTTTATGGATAAGATTTTTTATAGCTCTAACGGTTGTTAAGAGATTGTGGAAAAATAACAGAAATCATTTTTAACGATTTAAGGGCAAATAGCTTATAAAAGGCACTGTCACACAATTTCAACTCAATGGGGAATCATTTAGAGCTTTTGATGTTGAGGAAGGAGGTTCACTTTAGATTTTTGTATCAATTATACTTTTTTAACTATTGGCCAAAAACTATATCTTGACACTATGTTCTATTTTTAACCAAGGCAGCCATGTTGGTTGGTCAGCTGTCATGATTTGTGCAATTTTTGTAGAGGACATCCTAAAAATGATGAATTAAATGTTCAAAGCAGTTCTTTCGATTGTGTTAGAATTTAAATTGATTGCAGAAACAGTTCAATGGTAATAACTCCTAAACGGTTGATTACACATAATCATGACTTTTAAATCATTTTTGTAGCTGTCATAGAGCTGAACAATTTAGCAAATCAGACTTTTTCTCTAGTTCTTATTTTCAAGATTTTGAAGAAAAAATCACAAAAGTCTGAAATGGCCGGTAAGCAAAGCTAGTGACTTTATAAATATGAAAGGGAATGGTTTACAATTTGTTGGAAGAAGGTAATGGGTCTGAGTAAAAAATGTAGGTACCGTCTTCTGCAAATGTTCTGAAAAATAACTATGTTCCCAAGGCAGGGAAAATAGGTAACAATCCTGGACAATTTTAATTCATGTTCATTATTTCTGTTAAGCTGCAGAGACCTGGGTTAAAAACTGTAGGAGGGGTTGATTACACAATATAGATACCCAATTGTCCCCGGCCGCCAGCCCATCCGCCCGCTGCCCGCCCGACTTCACCATACTATAACCCAGGTTTGCACTACGCGCAACCCGGCAAAAAATTGCAAAAACAATCAATTTTGATTATTAAGGGGCAAAAACTATTTCGAAGGTTGTCGTACAACTTCAACTCACTGGCGAGTTGTAGAGCTTTTGATGCTGAAGAAGGAAAGTCTATCCTGTTTTCCTGTATCTGTTTTACTTTGTGAACTATATGCCAAAAGCTTTATTTTGACCCCCTGATATATTTCCCATGGCAGCCATTATGGTTGGTCTGTGGCAATGATTTTTCAAACTTGCTAGAGGATATTTTACTGGTGATGTGTGCAAAGTTTCTATGCAATTCATTTCGTGGTTTGGAGAAGATTTTAAAGAAAAAGTTAACGACGACGGACAACGAAAACGGACGCCAAGTAATGGCATCAGGTGAGCTAAAAATTGACAAAAATCATCAATACTGATGACTAACAATCCTACAAGGGGTCATCGAAAACTTTTGACTCAATGGAGAGTTTTGTAGAGCTCTTGATTCTGAAGAAAGAAAGTCTCTTCAGTTTTCCTGTAGGTTTTACTATTGGAACTTTAAGCCAAAACTATACTTTTACCCCCACCCCTTTTTCTCCCCTGTTCTGTTTTTATCGACTGCGGCCATAATTTGTGAAATCTTGGTAGAGGACATTTTACTAATGATATGTCAAAATTTTCAAATCAATCCTTCCTTGGCAATGGAGGAGAATATTTTTAAAGAAAAATTGACAACAACGGACAACGACGACGACGGACAATGATGGATGCCCATCGATGGCAATATTTCACATGACCCTTTGGGTCAGATGAGCATAAAAAATGCTGCGAAAAAACCGTGTCAGTTTTTACTATGGAGTAAGTTTGAAAACAACAGCCCAAATTCATATGTTTACAAAGAAAACAAGACCATTTCCAATCACCAATTTTAAATAGACTATCCAATATACTAGTATCTATGTCATATACCTCCAGTCATGCACTCAATGATATCCATTTAATCATTTTTATACGTTATAAAGTGCTACACTACATATAAAGATATAAATTTAGAAAACCTTCACGATGCTGTCTCTCCTGATGAAATTATACATACTGGCAAATTTTAAATTATTCCTTTGCTGTCATACTCCAATGTCGGGAATAAACATTTACTGTTGGATTAAATTGTAATAAATAACTGATGCAATAGAATAGCTCTTTAATTAAAAGTAACCCAAAGTATCCAAATCAGAACTATTGTATACAAGTCTGTTGACAAAGATATGTTACACGCAGTAGTTTCTAGGTACTAAGGTCTGCAACCTTCCAAAAAGAATGACTCTTTTCATTCCAGCATCTTGTTTGTTTAGTTTGCAAGTTTAATGTATTCATGCAAGGTGAAGATACTAGTTTCAACCAGCTTCAGAATCGCTTCTAAGAAAGCTTCTTTTTATTGTTTTTATTCGTAATGATTTACAACACTTTTTTAAGTAAGAAATATTAAAATCAAATAATAATAACTTTAATTTTAATGAATATTTGAATTTCTTACTAATTTTTGTTTTTTAGTATTATAATATCACAAACATTCACACAACTATTTACAATTTGCAGTCATAATGACTGAATAATCAATTAAAGTCTAATAACAATTGTATAACTGCTGTTGTGGTTATTATTTATGTAAAAGTAAGAAACAGGCAGAATTTTTAATTACCTGCATGGGTCTTACTACGTTCTACAGAAAAGTTGTACCTAAGAAAATAGATGGTTGTCAATACCATTATGGCATTTTAAACATCCAACTGGAAAACAGAATTGTTTACAGCAATGACAGTGTGGTGTATGTCAACTCGCTATAAGCATATACATTATCTATAGCTTAACTCACCTCACTTATTTCATCCCAAGCCTTACTAAAGAAGGTGTTGTCTATCTTATTGTCATTAACATGAGCAATATAGTTTCTGTAGTATTTGATTCTTGCCAAGTCAGCACAAGGAGTTGTTTCCGTTGAAGGTGGAAGTGATTCAAATCCTGTTGAAGGTTGTACCAAATTTGTAAAATGTCGTATCAAGCAGATCATTAAGGTGACATCAAATGTCTTTGACTCTACATTGCCTAAAAATTATAAAAAGATAACACTTATAATCCAGTCCTTTAATTGTTATTGAATGGAAGAAAATGTGTTCCTACGTTATTAAACTAGTCGAAATACAACGAACTTCAGTAATTTATACCTTATAAGGTCCCTGTACAGACAATGTAAAATTTCTGAAGTTTCTTGCTTTGCTAGGGGCTCTCAAAAGCCTGTATTGCTAAAAAAAAATTGTATAAGACGTGAATTCCCTTGCAAACTTTGATTTTAAATGCTTAAGTGAGCTGGTTTCTAAAAAAAGCTTTTTCTCTGCATTTTTATTATGGTCCCATGTTAATTAATGCAATGTTCACTGTGGGTGCCATGTTGGATTTAGAACTGGCAACAAAAAGAAAATATTGGTAAAGGACCATCTGAAGTACTTTTCCACAATATCACAATTCTTCCTCACAAGCCGTTTGTCTAAGAAAGAGTAATACAATTTCAGTCAATCAGAATAATTTATATTCCATGGCCTGTAAAACATCCTGGCTTCATTTAGCATATTTGGGTTTGTATGTTTTTACCATAGGGTTCTAATTAAATTAAAGAATGTTCCACTGGGCGGTCATCAAGATCTGCAAAAAAATCCAACTCTGAAAAGGACCATCTAAGGTACTTTACCACAATATTACAACTCAATCTACCAAGTGTTTTGTGAGGAGAGGTGGGTCCGGGGGTTATTAAATGTATTGTTTTAAGCTGTTATATAAATTTACCGGTAATGCAAATGTGGTGGACTAATGAAACCTGTCAATTATCCAAACTACTTACACAAATAGAAATATGACCGATTTCTAAAACCGTGCATTATTGAAACCAATTAACTCCAATTTATGTAGTGTTTTGATAAGTTTGTTCTGTTGGTTATATTTGCAGGTGTCCGGTTTGTTTCTGCTAGTGTAATACATATCTGTAATATGTCTGTACAGTATTGTTAGCTAGGCTATAACATTTAACAATAAAGGGATGGCTTGAGTACCCTTTACTTAGTCCGGTCACATAATTTATTGTGGGACTGCATGTTCCAAAACAGTGTTTTATGTCCTTGTTTTGTATGTCCTTTCTGTGTTTCCATCGTTGAGAGATTACTGGAATTGTTAGGTTTCTGACTGGTTTAGCTCATTTTCGAACAAAATAAACCATGTGATACAATCAACATGTAATACCTTATTGTATAAATTATAATTCACTTACCAGATAATGGAAACAAGAGTGTGTACTGAGCTTGAGTAATTACTCTCTTTGTCTTTAAATCAAACAGCTTGTTACATTCTTTTTTTAAAGTCGCCTCTAGACATACGGGCGCAAATTCTCGATCAAATAATGCTCGAACGGCTCTTGGAGCAACACCAGTCATTAATAAAGCCATTCGGACATAATTTTCTTCTTCTGGAGAAAGAGCTGCCATGGTTGCCATAACCTGAGAAATTTAGATATTATGTCTATGTCCTTTTGTATGTGAGTGGAGGAATATTGATACACATCTGATGTCTAAAATAAATAAAAATATTAAAACAGTAAAGAAATATTTGTGCTTATTCTACTTATAGAAGATATACATGTATGGTGAGACACAAACCTTTTATTTTCACTATTTAATGTTATACAGTTTTTACATTTGTTAATATTGATAGTTTCCTTGATGTCTGCCATTTTCTTGAAAGTCTACAATTTAAATTAACAGAAAGTTCAAAATAATTAAAGAGTACCTTACTCGTTCATAAAAAAAACTTAAATCAATTAACAAGAAGTGAAACTAGAGGCTCTCAGAAGCATATATCGCTCACATGAAATTTAAACCAAGCAACTCTTTTTATCCAGTTTTCCTTTCCTATAAGGAATTGTCCAACACTTCTGCAAAAATCGTTAATTTTGACCTTTTTAAGGAAATAACTCTATAAAGAGTTTTGCAGCGTTTGATGAGCTGAATAATTTTGTATGGGTAAGATTTTCTCTAGCTTTTATGGTCTTCAAGTGTCTGAAGAACAATAAACAATAGATATTCGTGTAGGGCTTTTGATGCTTAGGAGGGAGGTTCACTTCGAATTTTCTGTATCTGTTATACTTTTTTAACTATCATCCAAAATCTATCTTGATTTGATCCCAGTCCCACCTTTTCTATTTGAAGCCAAGGAAGCCATGTTGGTAGTCAGCTGTCATAATTTGCACAATTTTAGTATAGGACATCCTAAATGTGAAGTGTGCAATGCATCAAAGCAGTCATTTTATTGGCTAAAGGGGAGAAAAGTGGAGAAGATTTATTAAAATCAATTTAAATTAATTGAAAATGGGTCATCAGACAGTCTTTACCCTAAGCCATGTTTGTAGCTCTCATGGAGTTGAACAATTAGGCAATGCTAACTTTTTCTTTAGTTCTAATAATTTTCAACAATTTTAAGAAAAAATGGCACAAATCCTTAATATTGACGATTAAGGGGCAATAACTTATACAAGCAGTCGTCGCACAACTCAATGGAGAGTTTTGTAGAGCTTTTGATGCTGAAGAAGGAAGGTCTTTCTGTATCTGTTAAACTTTGTGAACTATAAGCCAAAAACTGCATTTTTACCCCGTTCTATTTTTAGCCATGGCTGCCATGTTGGTTAATATGCGGCAATGGTTTGTGTAAACTTTGTAGAGGACATTTGACTAATGATGTGTACATATTTGCAAAGTAGTCCTTGAGTGGTTTCAGAGGAGAAGATTTTTATATAATCAATTAAAACTGATTAAAAAACGGTTCAAGGGGATTAACTCCTAAACGGCTCATCAGACAATCTTGACCGTAAGTCATTTTTGTAGCTCTCCTAGAGCAGAACAATTAAGCAATGCTAACTTTTTCTCTAGTTCTATTGATTTTCAAAATTTTGAGTTTAAAATGGCAAATATCATCAATTTCGAAAATTAAAGGGCAATAACCTTCAAGGAGTCATCATGCAACTTCGTCTCAATGAGGTAAGGCAGAGCTTTTGATGCTGGGAAAGAAAGGTCTCTTCCGGTTTCCTGCATCTGTTATACTTTTTGAACTGTAAGGCTTAAACTATATTTTGACCCCCTTGTTCTATTTTTAGACGAGGCGGCTATGTTGGTTGGTCTAAGGCTATGATTTTTGCAAACTTGGTGGAGGAAATTTAACTGATCATATGTGCAAAGTTTCAAGCAATCTCTTCAGAGGTTTTAAGTAGAAGATTGTAAAAAGATTGGTACAATATTATATCATTGCATTACATGTATAATGGGTTTAGCCTGGTGGTGGATGTTACTGGATATTAATGTATTACATGTATAATGGATCTGGCCTGGCAGTGGATGTTAATGTATGTTACTGTATTATTTGTATTATGGGTCTGGCGTGGCGGTGGATGTTAATGTAAACTGCATATGACTGTATTACACGTATTACGTGTATGGGTTTGGCCTGGTTATGGATGTTACTGGATATTAATGTATGACATGTATCATGGGACTGGCCTGGAGGTGAATGTTATTCAGAATGATGTACTTTACTTAATTGTGTCATTTTATGACCGGACGTGGCATTTTGTATTAGCAACGGAATGAAAGTCCTTAACAACCATATACTTTTTGGCTCGGGACCACTTTCTTTACTCAATTAACTCATTTTATGACTGGAAGTGACAATTTGTGCCTAGCAAGACACAAAATTGCATAGCATAACATACATTTTCTGTCTTTAGAGGAACAATGAAAATAAGTTCCAAAAAATAATGACGAAGGAACTTGACAATATATTAAGAGCTATAGTGTTGGTTTATGCTAACTTACAAGTAAATGTTTAATTTCCATTAAAGACTGACAAAATGCTTTAAGGTTAATTATTGTTCCTAACAATAACAATGGTGGCTTTTCTTTAAAAGAGTTGTCGCCTTATCCGAGTCCACTTTTGTCTCGACGCTGTTTTCATTTATATATTTCAATAAGATGTTACCAAACATATCGTATCGCTTGCTCAATAAACATTTTAATATACTGTTTCAATATAGACCTTTATCAGACCTGGTTTCGTTTAATATATAGTCTTGTTTATCAAAATGTAACAGTTTTTGTTTGAAGTAGAAATTTACCAACAGTCTGTTAAAAATAGATTTTGTTGATATGTTAAAAATAATGAATATAATCGTCTTAATTGTCAGTTGTTGGTAGATTTTTTTCTGCTTTTGGGATTTTGGTTTTATATGTCTTTTAAATGCATACTTATTTTATGGTAATTGGAAACTATATTTTTTAAGAATATAATTAAATAATATACTTTCCTCACGATATGTTTTATTATTATATAGTAATATTTTTCCCCATTGTATTTCATATAGCAATAAAGTGCAGTATATTTTCATATTTTACACTGAATCTCGGCCTTTTATGTAATTTCCGGGAAAAGTACAGATGTGTTCCGAACATCGGCCTTTTATATTTTACTGTTGTTTGGTAAACAAACATGGCCGAAAGTGACATACATGATACTGCTCTCGAGCGGAAAATTTGCAAAACCGCTTGAAACTGAACAAATGGAAGTGAATTCGATTGTAGACCAACAAAGGAAAAAAAATCAAGTGTAAACTGTACAAAACGGGATTTAAATATGATGCACAAGTGGCTCGTTTCAAAGCAGAAATTTATGCTAGTAGTAGTACACTCGAATTTCGGCGATGAAAGTGTGTCGCTTTAACGTACGTTAATTTCGCTGAAACGCATTGTATATAATTATTTAGGAGTCATTTGGTTTGAGCAATAAATGCAAGATATTTTAAAAGTAATTTAGCCTTGGGATCATTGTTTACATTGCCGAATGAAGGGTAATCGCCAAATTTCGAGTATGGACGAAATTCGAGTGTGTGGCCATATATTCACAACAATAAGTAGCAACAAATAAAAACACAAAATTGAAAATAAATCTGTTTTTATCATATGTAAGTCTACATCAAAATATATATCTGTAATATTGACCAAGTGAAAATATGATAATATTGGACCTGGTAAAATATTACAAAATAGCAAAGATAATGAATAATCACTTGAAAGCACAAAAAATATTACTATATAATAAAAGGGTTATTGCATGAATATTGGAAAATATTGTCCCTCGCAAGATGCTATATTGCACTCGCAAGCTCGTGCAATATAACACTTGCTTGGGACAATATTTCCCAATATTCATGCAATAACCCTATAATATATAGAAGGGAATTTGTGTAATTATTTGTATAATTGTAGAAGACAGCTTATTTTCTAAATTTTGTAAGACCGTGTCATTTTAAAAAACTCTAAAGAAAAATTAAACACATTGTAAAAAAAGGTATTTTTCTAATATCTGTACACTAATTTATCATTTAATTCAGTCAGTTCAATTATAAGAACATGTCCATGTTAGATGTTAGGAACTTAAAAAAAATAATTAGTTTTAAATATGAATTTTCAAAATAGCGACTTCTTTAAGGTACAAGTAAATTTCTTGGTTACAACATTTTAACTATGAAATTATGCAAATTATCGGCTTTTAATGGGATTGCAATCCTCTTCTTGATTCAATTTCTTCGATGGTCGAACTATTGATTGATTTATTGATTTATTGGATGTTTGCTTTACTTTCATCGAGCAGTATTTCAGCTATATTCTGGACGAGAACAAGATAACAAGCACTAAATCAATTCTGCAAAAATTAACCTAAGGAGATAAATTTTGAATATCACTGGAAGAGTTTGCAATATGGGTAGGGGTGAAAAGTTAGCCTTTTGATCCCGTCTGCAGTGGATACAGTGAGCCTACTATTATCAGCATCTACAAAAGGGATTTTTTAACGTGCAAGGAGCGTGGGACTCTCCAAACACGTTACCCACTGTGGTCTGCGGTCAAGCTTTCCGTACTATGCCTTGACACTCTCAAACGCCACCTGGGGACGCACTGGACAGCTCTGTGGGTCGAGTATTTTGAACACTCACAGTATGTTCCCAGTTGAAGGTCAAGAAAGAAGAAAAATAGATTCAAGAGGAAAACAACAAACTAACTTTACCACAAGCGTATTGACAACAAGTATAAACCTTTTGTCAACTTTCCGTTCATTATACAATTTTCCCTCAGCCTCGGAGTATGATTTTTACAATATAATTTTTACGTCATGATACATGAACTGCGAACGCATTCCGTTTATTTATCAATTGGAGGCATTCAAGCTTAGATTTTCAATATACAAATATCAATGAGCATACGGACAACAAAACGGGTGTCTGTGCGCTACCTACCCTTTGTCTAAACGGAATTATTTTGTCTTGAAAACTTGGAAACATAGTAAAAGAACTCTGTTATTAAGATGGACGTTTGGTCTGATATAGGCATGTAAAATCTTCGAAATTTCGAGGAAAGTGCGGGAATATGTCCATATGTGACTGAACCCCCTGAACCTGTTAGGATAGAATTAAGAAAAAAACATAAGCGCTATAAATATTAAGATCAGAATACTTTATCATGTTACAAAAAAGTCTCTAAACTTCACAAATTGTTCAAGTTGGCGTCATTTGCATCTTATACTTACATTATTACATATAAAGATGGTGAACTAAAGTTAAAATGCCGCCTTCGGCAACCTATAACCATAACCGGAATCTTTCCGCAAAATTTACCGGTCCGGATTTCATGAAGACGATTTTTTCTTTACCGGATAGATTGCGCAAAGTTTACGGGTGCGGTAACTTAATGTATAACAGTAGTAAATGTGTACCAGTAACAGGTTACCAGATTGTGTACACTACATCAAGTCAAGTCCTACCGGTAGCATATTCAGTACCTCTAGTTTACTTGTAAATTGTACGTAGTTGGTATGCAAGCCATAACATAAATGTGTCAAACTAAACCTTCAATAAAAAATAAATTAGCACCTACGTAGGTTAAAACCCCATAAAATAAAAACGGATATCAACATATGTATCAGATATACAGATATACAGACTTTGCAAACTTTTGTCGAATAAGAGTGTGCATTTAAAAGCTCTTAATTGATAAGTATACAAAATATGGTTTAACTAATGAATGAAAAAAAGTTAACTAACTGAAACACTTACAAATATCCATAAAAGAAAGAGTATTTACAACAAATCAATTCACAAAACATCCAACTGTAACTAGAAATGATCGATAAAAATAAACGAATCCCTACTTATAGCCCCAAATTTCATTGTATCGCGGTACTTAACTTATGTCGGGGAAAAATATAAATTGACTTACCTTTTATTGTGATTTATTCTATTTATTAAACACACCGTCTCAATCAAATCCGCATAAAAGTTCATACGATATTCCGATGATTTACAAATGTGTTTGGTTCCCAAAGTCCGCCATGTTTCGAATAGCCAAAAGGAGTTTTCCATTAAATATTTTTATTCGCCAGCTCAACCGAATATAAATAAAACTCAGTGGTATAGCATCTTTAATATGCAATACATATTCAAACAATATTTATCTAGGTCCTCAAACTCTTAGCACTACACCACATTCAACCTATCTACAAAATAAAATGAAATATTTAAAAACATAACATCATACTGTGATGTTATATAACAATACTGTCAGTATCATTTTACGGGTTGGAGGGAGGACATAACACATATTACAACGACTGTTACTACCAGAATGACGAAACAACAACAGGTAGATTTGTTATTGACAACAAAAACACGTGATCACATTCACCTGTGCTCCCGCTACCTTTAATTTTTATTTACCTACTCACCTAAATATAAACACAGAAATTGGATATGTTTCCCCTGGTGTAGCATCTTTCGAAAGAAAGAGACTGTTATAAAATTACTTAGTACAACAAATTAAATACCTAAATTTTTAGCTGCAGACAATTAATGGATCAACATGTTTGTTTACATAACCATAATTTGCCGTATCAGAAGCCCATCTCTCATGTTTCTTAAACAGTCGATCATCTACACCGGCATTTGCAACTCCATCTGATCGAAGGCTAAGCAAGCCAAATATAGATTTATCTAAGCGAAAACTGTCTAACATTTGTAGCAAAAAAGCCCTTGTATAAGATAAACACTACGAACCTCGTAATTTGTACGTATTAGATTTTATACAAAATAAAAAACTGATGAAAATTAAGCCAAATGATTCTAGTACACATGCGTATTTGAGATATGGTTCTAACATATTAACTGGACAATCAGATGAATAAGTTCTAGAAATTAAAACATCCGTTCCTTCTCTTAAATTATCCGTCTTACTTTTCTTTATAAATAATGAAACATAAGATTATTAAAAACAGCTATCTGCTCTCAAAAACACGTACAACACGTTTCGTCTATCATATAGAAGATGAATCATTTCCAAATTCGGTTAAATGTGGTTCACAAAATATTACTAGATATAGGATCTTTTTTGTTAGCAACTGCATGTCGTACTATTGGCTCCTTCTCTAGGATTTCAAGTTTTAAGCAATCTTATTTATATATAAGACCAGTTAATAGCGTAAATGCCTCGTCAACCTTGGAAATATAATTATGTTTTTTGAATAAATGAATTAATTATTAAGATACATAATAATCAGATGCTGATAATGGACTAATATTATGACATACACCTCTAACAGATCTCTAGAAAATGTTATAGGCGTTTTTATATTTTCATGGTGTCAACATTGGAATGAAGACAGTACCTTGGAGGTATTGACAACAACTCTTGCAGATCTTTGTTACAAGCAGGCAACTCCTTCCACAATCTAGAACGGAAACGTCTGCAAATCCTAATAAGTGACACAAATTACAACAAGGGAATTGTACAAGACAATAAAGTACGACATTACCAGTCTTTCAAAAACGGTTCTTGTCGTTCTCAACTTACGCCAGTCTCATCATCAAAAAACCTCCTCATGCTTACTATATATATCAGAGTACTCAGACTTAGATATAAAACAATCATACAAATGAAGCATTCAACTTCACAGCTTTAACAAATCATTGAAATTCGTAATTTTTAATAAATATTCTAGTCTAGAAGTCCGCAGATGGTCATTTAGGAACAATCAATGTACCCTGAGCTCTACCATCTAATGAATGATCAATAACCTGTATAATCAAAGAAATTGGTGGTATAAACCAATTATTTTCATTTCTCTAGTCTTGCGAAAATGCGTCGATAGCACCTGTTATTGATCCAAAACATTGAATTAAATTGCCTTGCTACCCCTTACCGACCGTAAGCACACTTGTATGTGGGACAATTCGAAAAGCATTCTCAATGTCAGTTTTGGCCATGTTACAGTATCAACCATAAAGTTTTACTAATTGCATAACGTGGTCCATAAAGTCATAATTTACTGCTGAAAACTCAGCAGCAATGCCAGAGTTAACCGAGTTTCCTGACTTTCTGGGGAAGGATAAATCATGACTGTCTGAATTTTCCATCAGACTTTGGAACTAATCATAGTTGAAAGCAAACAAAAACATTGAAAGGTCTGGCTTTGTATGGACCTGCAATACGACCAGCTAACGATTCTTTGGCAAGTTTTTGATAAACTGCCTCAGGATTTTGTAAAGCAAATGCATGATTAGTGCAGGACAAATTATTGGCTACACCCTTAAAACCTAATTTAAAACCAAATGTAAGACCATCAAGAAGCTGTGTAGTGCTGGCAAATGCCCTTGCAATTCAAAATTAAGAATATCAACCTTTATTGTGGTTGGGAGACTTTTTGTACCTGTTTGGGGTGGCTGTTATAAGCTAGATTTATATCTGAACATTGAAACCGTGGGTGGTACTATTTGCAGAAATGGCAGACATGTCTGTATGGACGTTTTAAATTTTTGTGTTGCTGTTTGTGATGTTGTGGAGGTAGAATGAAATATGTGTTTTGGTTGCAAGTATCTCTCTTGTTGGGGACGAAAATAAAATTGGTTTGTTTAGATTTCCCACTTGAGGTAGATGAATTGGCCACCAGTTTTCCCCAAGGCAATTTAACAGATTCACGCAATTTTCTAAATCTCTCATCAAAAAACCTCCAAGACTCCTCCGCATATAATTCAAAAATTTCTCTTATAGTATCGCAATATTTCAGTAGTGCACGTGATTCCTCTGGTATTTTTTCTATATAGATATCAGCAAAAATCAAAAAGGCTGAAGTCCATTGTTCGATAGCTTGCCAAGGTTACTCAGAACAATACTTACAAAAACTAGGCCGCTGGAGCTCTAATGCTTTATAAGGGTACATTAGGATAAATTCAGTGCAGCTTTGAATCAGTACTCAGGCGTTCAGTTGTGGCCTTGTAATACTATGCACTTCTCTATTAAATACATTTCCAACATCAGAGTCGTCCCAGTAATAACACATTTTAACTTGAAGAGGTAATATTATATTATCCTTATTAATAGTCAAGGTTGTTTATATTGTAATATGTTTTGTATGGTAAGGATGTCAGGATTTGCCTGGTCCTTATATTTCCATATCTCTTATGTCAACTGTTACGTTTTTGACTGTTTTATGCTTTGGTGATTACTTTATGGATACTAATACAAAAGAAGGTCAGGTTTTGCCTGCTACTACAAGTCCTCTAGTATTGGGTTTACATAGCTGACAATGTATTTTAATGACATAGTCACTATTAGTGTACAATGAACAATGTTCAACAAAATCATTTCATACATGTAATTATTTTAGTTTTACATAGTGGCTGTTATCTGCTGGTGACTTACTATTACAACGTACAAGGCATAGAAGGTCAGGTTTTGCCTGCTTCTCAATGACATTGCATATCTATATATATTAAGTTTATAAATTAGTTGCTATTTGCTGATGTCTTAATTTACAATTACAAGGCATAGAAGGTCAGTTTTTACCTGCTTCTCAATGTCATTGCATACATGTAACTCTAGTTTAATTTTTCTCTGCTATTGACCTTATTACATATACATTGTACAAAATGTGGAAGGCCAGGTTTTGCCTGCCTCTACAATATCTAGCTACAATGTAGAGATATTGCTTTTCATATTTTTTTAAATATATGTATTAAGAGAACATGATTATAGTGTTTGTTGTTATTTTGTTTTCTTGTTCACTGATTTTTCCATTAACAGTTTAAGCTACTTGTTCTCAGACTCAGCTTGGGATGGCGTGTGCTCTTCAAGAATTGCTTTCATTCGCTTTGGCCATTTTTGTACGCCACTTTTTTGTAGGCTGGCTTTTATAAGGGAAGATTAGTCTTAAATTTGAAAATATTCATATTCTTTTGTAAAGATTTTCTCCCTTTGCTTGTTAAACTGTATTTTAGTGAAAAGCACCGGTATTGGTACTTGGTAAATATTTCTGTATATATACATGCTAATTTATATTGTCTTTTAGTTAGAAATTTTGTGGTTTGTTATATATTAAAGGCTTTTAAATGCCATTTTTGTACGCCACATTTTTTAGGCTTGCTTTTATAAGGGGAGATAAGTCTTAAATTTTTAAAAATGCATATTCTTTTGTAAAGATTATCTCCCTTTGCTTGTAAACTGTATTTTTCGTCATCTATAATAAACCTACAAAAAACTGAGGCAGCAGTGTCTGAGTAACATGACAGGAGCAAACATAAATATATTTTTTCGTTTTTATTGTACTGCCCTTTTCAATTATTGATTGCCAATTCCGGCTATCAGTAGGCCAAACAATGTTTACTTCTTTGTTACACTAATTTGAAAGACTGCAAAGCAAATTAAATTGCTTTCAACTCTCTCCAAGTTGAGCTCATAGATCTCTCTAACTGAGAACAAGTATAGTGAAAATTGATTTCATGAACGTCTTTTCTCTATTTCCAGATATAGGAAACGGGTCATTAAAAAGATCAAATCCACTACTACAAGAGAAATGGATATAATTTTTCCCGTGACCTTTGCAAACGCGTTCAGTAAATACAATGGAAAATCCTTGGCAGTTTTTAAGAATCATGTATTCGCTCCTCTGTTATTCTCAAGGATCCCATACATGTTAACATGTCGATGTTGTAACCAAAAAATTTACTTGTACCTTTAAGAAGTTGCCATTTTGAAAATTCATATCTAAAAATAGTTAAAATCTTATTATAAAATTTATAACACCCTAAATGGAGATGTTCTAATAATTACACAGACGGAATTAGTTGAAAAACTACTGTACCATAATTAGATAATTACCCAATTTACCATATGTATAATTCTTCTTTACAGTTTTTTTTAAATTGCATGGTCTTACAAGTATTTAGTTAATAGGCTGTCCTCCACAATTACAAAATTGAAATTACACAAATACTCTTCTATATATTAACAAAACATGCATTACGAAAGTTTATTATTTTTAATTATATTTTCAAAGAATATAGTTTCCAATTAACATGAAACAAGTAAGCGTCTAAAGGATAAAAGAACACAATCGCAAAACGAAAAAGAAAACCAATTGTCATTAGTAATAGTTAGCATAATAGGTAGGACAATCGTCGTCAAGATTTAAATAAAATTTCTTATTTCCTACCTTTTGTGAATGTATCAAAATAAAAATTGTACCAAAGTTTTAATGAATGTTCATTTGTGGTTGGTTAACCACTTAGTATTCACGTAGAAATGAAATACTGTTCAGTGCAAAAAGGTAGTAATAAACGTCGTCGCTGCACTACGTATATTGACTAAACTGGTCAGTTGCTATCTCGGAAGAATGACAAATAAATATGTTAATTTGTTTTCCTCTCTCAACAACAGATAAAGTAAAATAATGCTGCGTGTTATACCTCGTACTGTCATAAATTCAAATATACGCATACTACTTATGTGTCTGTATTATTCCAAAATATTACAGAGGATTTATTTTAGTGTAATGCGGTGTTTTTTTCATTTTGATAGATCGATTTTCCATAGCAAGTCAGCCATTTTGGTTTCTAACAGGATCTAATATTGTTAACAAAAGTTCGTCTGTTTTCGTGACGTTCAATGGTATTCGGACAAACCGCGAGACTTTTCCCGCCATAACTGCAGACGACTTGACCTGAAAGATTTTAAATAGACAACAATCGATTGTTCCTAAGGTACACTTCCAGTCTAATTAAGGTCAAATTTACTATGGAAAATCGATCTATCAACACGAAAAACACTCCGCATTTCTTAACTCTGAATATTTTGAGGAAATAATGGTTGATTTCATAATATCATTTTTCAGATTTGCGTAAGGAGCGTAAGCTCGACCTTACCCGGAAAGCAGTTTTTATTTGTCAAGCAAAAAACCTACACCAAATCACACCGATATTGACTATAATTATATTTCAGTGAATGAGGTCAAAATCGTGTAATCAGTCGTGCAGGATTATACATAAACTATCAAGGAAGAAACTTGAACACTTAGAACCAAATTATTTCTTCAATACGGCAACTTTTATGTGGACATTTTGCTTTTTAGTTCGAACTGATATGTACCAAAATGTTTACATTTTATATCTTTTAAAATCAAGAAAAACAAAACAGAAGCAAAAAAAGGAAAGTGAGAACGGAGAAAAACGTACATAAAATACAAAGAATTGAATAATGTTATAAATAGTTTAGCAATGCGCAAAATGTTTTTGCGCATTGCTACGCTTTGTGGTGACAAAAATATAATGCAGAGCAGACTTTATCTTGAAAATTTGTGCAACATTTTTTATTCTTAATAGGTGTTTTTCCTGCTTGAGATAAAACAAGACTAATAGGACCTGATTTATATGTCATCGGTATTGTTTTTTTTCAAATCTCATTAGCGCCTTATAGCGCGCCTGGCTCGCATCGGCAGCCAATCTGTCCCCAAAGAGCGGCGAGCTCTACAGCATTCTGTATCACGTCATCAAAATCTTCCTTATGTTGATTTGTTTTTAAAAAACGGTCACAAAGTGAATGGAGAAGACCACTTGAATAAGTTATAAAGCTAGGCTTAAAAATAAATTTGACAAAGAAAAACAATGGGTTTTCTTGTAATTACAACAGAAATTTCAGACGATTGTTTGCAATCTCTGAAGACATTCATTTGGCGTCACCATTTCATATTACTAATCGAATTCATATACACTATTAGGTGCTCAGAAGTAGCGTCAATTATGAAAACATCATTTAGACATACAATTGTTTTTAACTAATTCAGTTTGCCTAATAAAGTTTGTCTAAAAGTATATAATCATGATCATCACCAGTAACACTACATAGCGACAGGTCCTGTGGTTCAGTTTCTAAATTTAATAAGCTGTATTATTACCGAAAAGTAAAGTAATTTTCATTTTATGATATTTATTATTTTAAACTTTACACCATAAAATGTTCAATTGCGAGGCGATCTATTTCCCTTTGTTCTATTGCCTGCTGGCCTTACACCCTTTTCTAATTGGACAAATAAAGGTCATATATATTCGCACCTAATCGCCCAAATCTTTTTATGACTATTCTGAATAGGAATTTAAAAAATCATTTATAACTTACCGAAATATTACAGACGATAAACTAAAATGGAAAATAAAGATTTTGACCGAATTTTCGATAACAAGGATTCACAGTGTGCTATCAAAGAGATATGTACATACATGTATTTGTTTTTCCTCAATTTTGGACACAGTTGAATTACTTAGATGTTAATACAAGTTGAGTTGAAAATTGTTTATTTTTTGCCATCAGTGACAGAAATATAATTGCCATTGAGTATCTAGAAATTTAGTACAATCATATTTCATTTCTATGCAAATGCATATGGATTAGTTAATAAAATAGTTATTTAATGGGTAGTCAGGCAATAGACCAGAAGTATTTTCCCTCGGTACTGGGAATTGTTAAGTGATCTATTGCCCCCATTCGTTGGTTTAGGGCAGTAGAACACAAAGCTGTTCTCAGTACCTTGGGTAAAATATTCTAGTCTATTCACCCATTAAGAACAGTATAATATAGACGATTACATTCATTATTTAAAAATATCAACAAACCCTAGAAAAACATGAACAAACCGTAAACTAACTGGAATACTTAAAAATATCAAAAAATGGAGCAGTTCACAAAACATCCAGCTGTAACTGCTAGCGATTCACAAATACAAACGAATCCTTACTAACACCCAGAAATTCCATTGTATCGTTGTACTTAACTTCTATCGTGGAAAATATATAAATTTACTTACATTTTTATTGTGATTTATTTTATTTATTAAACACTCCTTCTTAATCAAATCCACAACAGTACAAAAGTTATTCCGCTGTTTCACAAATTAGTTTGGTTCCCAAAGTCTGCCTTGCTTCGGAGTTTACCAAAAGGAGTTTCCCATTATATTCTTATTCCCATGCTGAACCAGAAGTAATTTATAACATAAATAAAGCTCAGCGGTATAGCATCTTTAATATACAATATATATTCACATAATATTTACCTACGTCCACAAACTCTTAGCACTACACCACATTCAACCTACCTACAGAAGAAAATGAAATATTTTAAAATATAACATCATAACAATACTGTCAATATCAAATATAACAAAGTACAACGAACACTGCTACCAGCGTGGAGAAACTAATCCTAGTGTTCTTATAATTACCAAAACCAACGAGTGCATGAAATGCGCGAACGCGGAAACTCATACACCCATATCTTAAATATTACTAATTGCAGTATATAGAGAACAAATAAAAACATTCTATTCTTAATGGGCAGTTCTAGACGGAAGACAGTGCTCTGGAATTATTGACGACAACTCGTGCAGATTTGTGTTACAAGGTGGCAATTCCTTCCACAGTCCAGACGCGAAAACGCATGCAAATTGTAATAAATGATAAGACTCAAAACTGAACAAGTGAATTGTACAATACAATCTTCCATAACTGTACATTTTCGCCAGTTTCGTCAACAAAACACCTCACCAGCCTTACTGTATATATCCCAGTACTCCGACTTCGATATAAAACAAACATACAAAAGAAGCAATCAACCTCACAGCTAACACCTAAAGAGGTAAAATAGTCAGAATAAAATATCGAGTTTGTATTCATGCCATGCACAAAAATGTTCAAGTTTGAGAACATATTGAACGGTTTGTATTCGTTATTTTAAACAAAATTCCAGTCTAGAAGGGCGCAGATGGTCATTTAAGAATAATCACTGTACCTTAAGCCCTACAAGCTTGATTAATAACCTGTATAATTAAAGAAACTGGTGGTACTAACCAATTAGTTGCATCCATCCAGTCTAGCGAAAAAGCGTCGATAGCCTCTGTTCAAGTATTTCAAACTTCTAACTAAATCTTTTTAGTTTAAAGTTTCACTCATTTGCAAACCTGTCAACTCTGAAAGTGACCCATATATCATTCATAAAATTGAAAAATTCAAGGGTGTTCCCCAAATGTTCAAAATGAATTATCTTTACAATATAATCAGCATTGCTGTTTTCTGACCTAGGAATCCATATTATTTCCATTGTAATATTGTAACAAAATTGGAATATCTCATAGGCCAAAGTTTGAAAGATTGAAAGAATGCAATGCTAATTGAATTGATTCAATTCTCTTTAAGTTTAAGTCGTAGATCTCTCAAATTGAGTCCAAGTATGGTGAACAAATTTTTCATTAACGCTTGCTGCAGCGGATTTTATAGTAAACTTGGATGAAAAAATGAAAAAACCTAGAACATAACATAAGAATTTAAACTTCTTTTTCTTTACAGACCTGGGATTATCTAACCAATGTCTTATTTCATTTTTATTATAACAATCAATGTTATAAAACAATCCCATAATGGTCTTTTCTCAATAATTTACGGAAAAAATTAAAAAGGTCAAATCCCCTACTACAGGAGACATGGATATAATTTTCCCGGTGACCTTGGAAAATACATGAAAAACCCTTAAAATGTTTACGTATCGTTTATTCCCTTCTCTATTATACTCAGGGATTCCATACCATACCGAGTCATTCTAGTATTTGAATAGGTTAAAAAATAGATTTCTTCAAGTTAATTAGGTAACATGCTTCTTCTAGTGATTTTTGTACAAACAAAGAACCATTTTGAAAAAATATTTCACCATGAGCGATTTAAAAATCGTCATCTAAATAAAGTATAATGTTTATATCGTTTCTTCTCCAGTACTTTTATAAAGTCTTTAATCATTTAGTAAACAAATACGGCGCAGAAGAGACACAAAACGCTAAACTGTAAAACAATAAAAATTGGCTTTCCACTCAAATCCTAAATATGTCTGTTGTTGTGGACAGATATTGTAATGAAAATTTATACATGAAACAATCTTAATCTGCAGTGTATCAACATGAAATGTATTTCATTGATTGATTCGATGTTTGCTGTACGTCCAGCGATCAGTATTTCAGCTGTATTTAGGACGTAATGTATTACTACTAAATATTCTTGTAAATGTATATTATATGTAATCATCTTGTCATACCGAAGATCCGGGTACTCTGGCTTCCTCCCCCAATAAAAACTGGACGCCATGATATAGCTTAAAAATTGCTGAAAGTGGCGTTAAACATCATTCAAGCAAACAATTCATCTTGTCATATTGAACAATATCATCTTAGAACAGGAAACACTATAAGTGGTAGTCCACACTTGCTTCCCATCATCTAGTTGGATCTATGTTGCATTTATACTATTGTTATAGCATCTTAAATTTCTAATAGAAATATTGTTTATAATAATGTTATACGAAAATTTACGTATATTATCTTGTGGTATTGTAGAGCAATAATACAGTAGGCTTAATATATATTATCTGGATTTAGGACAACACTGTCTTCACAAAAATGCATTGGACGTACTTTTAAGAAAAACCATTGTGATAAACTGTCTCAGAAAATAGCCATATAAGCATATTTAAATATTTTAAAACAACGTCGGTTTCTCTAGCAATGTCCAAGCTTAAAGGAGTAACTACGCCAGACGCCTGACGTAGGTTTCGTCAATTAAAGATAAATTAGTGGCGCTTAAACTCCAAAATATTTCCCGTTATTCTTATCTAAGTTTAAAAGATTGTAATCATAAAACACAGAATGGGGAATTTCATAATAATACGTAAAATATTCACTGGTAAATTAATGAGTTCACTTAGGAACACTTTTACCTAACTGTTATAAATCTGCACTATTAACACGTCATTGGATGGATGGAAACCTCAAACATTATGTCAAAAAAATACCATGAGTGTGTCTCAATACAGCGACTTTTAAATGTTAAACTATATAATAACTTAAGATAAAACCACATTAGTTCATAGATTTTCATTCTCTTCCACCCAAAAGGTTTAAAATGAAAAGTTTTTTATCTTTGGGGTTTCATGTGATTTTAACCGAAAATCAAGGGTTGATAAAAACAATTAATGGGCTTCCACACACCATCATGTTTTTACTGAAACCATACTGTGAGAGTTCACAGTGCTTGACCCACAGAGCTGCACAGCGCGTCCCCAGGTGGTGGATAAGGGATTCCACTTTCGTTGGGAGTTTTCAAATCATAATACGGAAAGCCTGACCGCGGACCACAGTGAATAACGTGTTTGGAGACTGCCATGCTCCTTGCACGCTAAATTTGCCTTTGTCTTTGGCAGTCTGTTCTGTTTTGCCCACGTGAATCCTTTGATTTTCATTACTTTATCTATACTTGATGTTTAGGCGACCTTACTTCATCTTCTCTTCAGGTGTCCATCTAAATTCTGTCCTTATTGTGAAGATAGTTTTGATGACATATTATTTTCTAATGACATTCACAATCCAACGTCATCTCATTCTTGCCAAGATTGTTTGCAACTCTTCTGTATTGCTCGTTTGTGAATCTCGGAAATGGAAATCTTATTGTTTCTGGTAATGTCATTTGTCTTCGAGATGTTCGTGGGTTGACGAATGCACCTCTTGCTTTGCCTTGCCTGAAATATGTCTTGTTCTGATTCAACATCTGTTTTACATACTGCCAAGATAGGTAAACGACGTTGTATTTCTAAATAATGGGTGTTTAGTATTGAATGACATTGCTTCTGTTTTTTAATTAATTTTTAGGCCAATTTTACTTGCATTGTATTGTAATTTTGTTGACTCAGTTTACATATGCTTTTCTAGATGTGACAGTAGTTCCAGGTCGTATGCATAGTCTAATAATATTCGAGGTTTGTGAAAAGAGTCCATCTGATTTCTGTGTTGTCGCCACAGAGAATTCATGACCCAATCTACTGCTATTATAAAAGGAAGAGCTGATATCACACATTCATGGCTAACACCAGACCTTTCTAGGAAGCATGTGTCAGATGTACTACCTACAGTACATTTAAATTCTACATACTAGGAAGCTTTAATCAAGTTTGCAATCTTTGATGGTACTCTATAGTGTCTTTAGACCTTCCATATATTTTCTCTGTGAATGTTATAAAAAGCTCTCTAAAAGTCATTACAGCTATTATAAGCTGCCTATTATACGCTGCTCTATAATATTTCTTAATGTACAAAACTGGTCACAACAGCTTTTTCTTTTCTTTTCTTTTCTAAAACCTGCCTTTTCCGGTCATCAAATTCAGTCTTAATTCTATCGATTATTATTTTAATCAAAATCTTATCTTATAATTGATAGTAAGGTTATGCCTCTACAGTTATCACAGTTGGTGAGTTCTTCTGTCATTGGGATTTTTTATAATGTTTCCTTCAGACCAGATTGTTGGCATGGAGTTATTATTTCACATTTTATTGAACAGTGACTGCAAAATGTCCTATGCTATGTTTGGATCTGCCTTAAAGTTCTGCCAGTAGTTGGTCATTTCCAGAAGTTTTGTTGCTCTTGGGCGAGGTTATTGTCTTGTATATCTCGCCTTCAAATGGTTCTTCCGTGGAGATTTCCATAGCGATGTAGGATTCTGGTAAATGTGCTGGGTAATTAGGTGTCGGGCGATTCACCACTTCCTCAACATTTTCTCGCCATCTCTCAATCTCTTCCCTTTCTAATTTTAAAGGATTGCCTTGCTTGTCTATAACAGGCAATGCTTCTTCGTCCAGACGACTTTTTGTTATCTGATACAGGTCTCCCATTCTTTTCTTAGAAGCAGCTTTCTCAGATTCTTTTGCAATAACTTCAATAAAGCTTTCATAATCGTTCTATGTTGCTTAGTCTCTCTTTTATTCTCATTAAAAATGTGTTGTACATAACTTAATCTTAAGATCGTTCCTGTTGTCAATGATTTTCTAAGTGTCTGGTGTAATCCATTCTTTGTGAACCTACCTTGTAAACCTTAGAGTTTTTTGCTTGCTTAACTTAATATATTATAGACTTTTCCCAGTGATCATCAGCCGATTCCTTATTTTCTACGTCACTTTATTTGATATCTTCTTCAGTTCGAAGTCGTAAGAGGTTTTGTTGTCTTTTAGTTTACCCGTATCTAATCGTCTAATATTGCTTTTTATGTTATTTTCATAAGCATAAGGTTGATGTTAACAGTACCTAGGTGGTGATCATTACAACATCACCCTCTTCCGTCATTAAAGGGTCTTCTCCATTATCTATTGATCATTTTATCTCAGTTAGATGAATTTTTGTATGATTAAATAATGTTCCCCCATTTACCATATTATAAATTCTGCAAAATATTCTCCATCTTCGTTTATTGTACTAAAGCCATATTTACTAATACTCTTTCGTATCCGGTGTTATCATTCCCAACTTTCCCATTATTATAGTCCAATCTTGTTTTGGAATTTTATGTATTTCAGCATGTAGAGCCTCGTAAAATTCTTGGTTTAACTAATTACCTGCCTCATTTGTCGTTGGCTAAACGTGCAATATAGATGTTTGTACAGGCTTTGTTATCAGACTTGCTCTTATGATTCTAAAAATCAGTCCTTGTAGCATTATTTTCAAAGTCTAGAGATATCCTCTCAGTAAAAATATTTCTAGTCCTCGATTCGGCAATCATTATGGCTCGACGATTTATTGATTTATTACTACCCCACCCAGGCTCCTATTTTGTATGTGTAGAGTTTTAGAAAAAACTGCAATCTGTTTTGCTAACTTGAAATTTTTTTTGTTTAAGAGATAACTACACACTTTACTCCGCCTTCCATTTGCTCGTCTAATATTCTTGTGCCCTCATCTTCTCTGGGTTTGAAACTTTGTAGTGATGATTATAAGAATGTTATTTGAGTAAAAATATAATTAGATAGACTTTAACAAAACAAATTAACAAGAAAAAAAGAAACAAATTAAATCAAATGCATTTCATTTGGGCCAAATAAAACAATTCGCAATATCACATAAAGTACAATTATTACATGTTATACGGAGAACATTATTTGTTAGTTTTAACCGTGGGCATATCGTCGCAGTTACATCGACTACTTTATAAAGTCACATATAAAAGTCAAACATTCTTCATTAGGACAGAAATTGTAATTGTACTTTTTCACCCCCATTTAAATTAATAAAATTATAATTATAAGAATAATTATGGTTATTTGATTGATTGTTGCTTTACGTCTAGCCAGCAATAACTAATCTCTTTTGTATTTGTTTATTGATTTATCAATAAAAAAGTATTGTTCATCTTCTATGGATATTATGATACATATGTGTACCTGTACATTAGTTAAGTTGTAAAAATATTCAACACAACAACGTCTTTTTATTTACAAATGACCGTTTTGAATCCCCGTTAACGATATTTTAAACAGGAGTGTCTGGTAAGCATAAAAAATATAACAATGACTTTAACTCAAAGTTTAACTACAACTCTAATTCTAACTCGAACTTGAAATTTAACTCGGATAATAAGCTCTAAATAAAACTCGAATTCCAACTTGAAATCGAATTTTACTCGCACTCTAACTCGATCCACCACACCCCTTATTGTGTCTATCAGCTTCAATTATCTAATGACTAATATCCCTTTCCATAAAAATAACTCTGGAATAGCTTACTGTGTTTATTTGCGTCCATCAGAGCACCTCTCAAATAGATTATTACTACATGTATTATCTGCGTCTATCAACACAACTGTAGGAATAGCTAATTGTGGGTTCATCTGCGTCCACCAACACAACTATCGAAGGTCTTATGATGTTCATCTGCGTCCATCAACTCAACTCTCGAATAGCTAATTGTGTTCATCTGCGTCCATCAAAACAAATCTAAAATAGCGAATTATGTTTATCTGCGCCCATCAAAACAACTCTCAAATATATATATATATATATATATATATATATATATATATATATATATATATATATATATATATATATATATATATATATATATATATATATATATATACAAACGTCTAAGTATTGTGACAACCATATAATATATCTATCCAGCGGATTTCTGAAACATCAGAAATACAGGGTTAATAT
This sequence comes from Limnoperna fortunei, assembly GCA_944474755.1. Classification (NCBI taxonomy): domain Eukaryota; kingdom Metazoa; phylum Mollusca; class Bivalvia; order Mytilida; family Modiolidae; genus Limnoperna; species Limnoperna fortunei. The sequence goes on from OX104117.1 coordinate 65,300,113, forward strand.
CAAATTTTTTTTATATATACTTCTACAAATTAAGCCCAACACTGTTTGAATAAAACTTTTAACACTGTCAAATTTTCGTTTACCCTCAGCGGGATTCGAACTCACACCGTTGACACTGTGGCACCAAATCGCCTGCACTATGTCCAGCGGTCTAGACCCCTCGGCGGATAGCGGATTTGGCCGAGGGGTCTAGACCGCTGGACATAGTGCAGGCGATTTGGTGCCACAGTGTCACAACGGTGTGAGTTCGAATCCCGCTGAGGGTAAACAAAAATTTGACAGTGTTAAAAATTTAATTCAAACAGTGTTGGGCTTAATTTGTAGAAGTATATATATATATATATATATATATATATATATATATATATATATATATATATATATATATATATATCCATCAAAATGACTCTCGAATAGCTAATTGTATATTAACACACGCTCGAACGTCTTATTGCGTTGTTCTACGTCCATCAACACAACTCTCGAACAGCGAATACATTTTATCTGCATCCATGAACGCAATCCTCAAATAGCTAATTGTGTTCATCTGCGCCCCTCAAAACAACTATGTCCATCAAAATAACGTTCGAATAGCTAATTGTGTATATATGTGTCCCGTCCATAAAATAACTCTCGAATTGTTCACTGTGTTTATTTGCGTCCATCAGAGCACCTCTCGAATAGATTATTACTATTATCTGCGTCTATCAACACAACTGTAGGAATAGCTAATTGTGTTCATCTGCGTCCATCAACACAACTATCGAAGGTCTTATGATGTTTATCTTCGTGCATCAACACATCTCTCGAATAGCTTATTGTTTATCTGGTTTATAAATACAACTCTCGAATAGCTAATTATGTTTATCTGCGTCCATCAACACAACTCTCGAATAGCTTATTATGTTTATCTGCGACCATCAACACAACTCTCAAATATATCTTTTGTCCATTAAAATAACTTTCGAATAGCTAATTGTGTTCATCTGTGTCCATAAAAATTACTTTCGAATTGCTTATACTGTGTTTATATGCGTCCATCAGTACACCTCTCGAATAGATTATTAGCCAATTGTGTTCATCTGCGTCCATGAACACAACTCTCTAAGCTAATTGTGTTTATATGCGTCCATCAGTACACCTCTCGAGTAGATTATTAGCCAATTGTGTTCATCTGCGTCCATGAACACAACTCTCTAAGCTAATTGTGTTTATATGCGTCCATCAGTACACCTCTCGAATAGATTATTAGCCAATTGTGTTCATCTGCGTCCATGAACACAACTCTCTAAGCTAATTGTGTTTATATGCGTCCATCAGTACACCTCTCGAGTAGATTATTAGCCAATTGTGTTCATCTGCGTCCATGAACACAACTCTCTACGCTAATTGTGTTTATATGCGTCCATCAGTACACCTCTCGAGTAGATTATTAGCCAATTGTGTTCATCTGCGTCCATGAACACAACTCTCTAAGCTAATTGTGTTTATATGCGTCCATCAGTACACCTCTCGAATAGATTATTAGCCAATTGTGTTCATCTGCGTCCATGAACACAACTCTCTAAGCTAATTGTGTTTATATGCGTCCGTCAACACAACTCTCTAATAGCTAATTGTGTACATCTGCGTCCAACAACACACCTCTCGAATAGCGAATTATGTTTATCTGCCGTCCATCAACACAACTCTCGAATAGCCAATTGCGTCATCAACATAACTACGGGTCTCGGTGGCCGAGTGGATAAGGTAGTTCGTTTACTACTGATCACGTGGTCTGTCAACATAGTCTCGATCACCCAGACGCATATATAAAGACGCATATATAATAGCGTCTGGGATCACCTTGTGGTAATTTCGCTACCAATAGGTGGAGACAAAACAATGATTCTATTTTTAGGGCCCTATTTATAGATCAGGAAAACCATGCAAACATACTAATAAAATGACGTCACAGTAAGATTCTCTCTTGATTGTGCATAACAATAATATTTGTTTAATTAATTGATAAAGTAATATTTTATAAAAATATTCAAATGTAAACTTGGTACAATTTTTTTTATACACTTCTTAATATGAACGGAAGTAATTTTTCAGACAATAAAAATATCATCCAATCAAAAATTACGCCCAGTTTTGGGCGTAATGGTAACGAATTCAATATAGAGGTGAATCCAGACGCACAAATGCAATTAAGCGTCTGGATGATCGAGACTACTGTCAACACTGAGCTCATTGCAGGCAGGGTGCACTCGACTCCAACCTTAATTGACATGGATTGCCAGTTTTCCTACCGAAGGTCGGGGGTTTTCTCGGGGTACTCCGGCTTCCTCCCCCAATAAAAACTGGACGCTATGATATAGCTGAAAAATTGCCGAATGTGTCGTTAAAAACCATTCAAACAAACAACCAACATTACTCTCTTATGATACATTATGTCTGTTTACTTCAACATACATAAATATGGCGAATGATTCGTTGCAACGATTATTTCCTCTATCCACAACAACAAAAAGATAACATTGAAAAATTTTAATTTAAAATCTGTTAAAATATAAACCAGAAAGACAATATATTAAAACATTTAGTTGTAGCTTTTAAACCTATTGCAATAACAGTTACCCCACCCTCTATCGCCGGCCCATCCCCGGTCCCCCACCCCCAAAAAATGCTATATGTAATATCAGAAACAAAAAAGAAAAAGAAACTACCTTACTACTGTGCTTTTCGTTATAATTCGTTCCATGTTGCAATTGTATCATATACTTCTATTTTTCTATATATTACCATTAGTATATTTGTTATGTCTTCAACAATACATTTCATTTTTTTCCAGAGACGTTACTGAACAGCGTCTTACAAGTTACGGCAGAATTCCATATTTTGTGAAAATAATATTAGACATGAGTAAGAAGAACACGTAGAAAGAAAGCATGCAAGAAAAATTCAATGGTTAAAGGAAAAGTATGGATACACATATACTATAATATGAACTAACAAGTCTTTTATGATAGCTTTAATTACTGAACTATAAACACTGCAATTCAAAACGCGTAGCTGCAGCCTATATATTATTAGTATTTCTATTCTCATAGTAGCTTCTTACTCGTCTGTATAAACCGAGTGCACCCCTGGTTTTTCTTGTGTTGGGTTTTTTCTTTCTGTTTTGTGTCGTCTCAGTTTGGATATTCGGATATTATCACCGTCCTATGGTTTTGTATTCGTGTTGACCGATGAGTTTTCGTAAGCAATTTTTGAAGACATCTTTTTAGACATGATGTTTTGAAACATACGGGGAAAAGCAACTTTCTGTTCTACGTTTGTAAGCTATAAACCGTTCTTATATCATTTAGCATACAACCATTAAGATTACGTATAACGGAAAGCATCATCTATTACCTTCTGAACTATAAGACTGACGTGTATTTTATGCTTCTGATTGCGACTCGGCATTTTCTGCTTTCATGTAGTAGGTTTTGTTATTAATGTGAAGTTGAAAACAAATTAAAACATCGATTTTTATCAAACATTTTCTACTGAAACCTAGATGAATATGACCAGTTATTTATTACATCTGTTTGTGAAGACAAATGCTTGCTAGAGTTATATTTCTTTGTGTATGGTACTTTAAAAATTGATATACGTTTTTATTTAGTTTTTTATTCGACAATTAGAGTTAGATGTTTAACAGGGGCTTACAAGTAAAATCAAAATTATGTCACCTGTTTTGTACTCCAATTATAATATATAGGTTTACAAAAAACATTGAGCTCTAACTGAGCCTGTTTTCTTTGAGTATCTTATAAAGTTTTCGGTTCACTTCTCTGACTAAAACAATCGTTTAAATCTGAATAAAAGACGTCACAACTATAAGGCTATATTACATATGGTTTATGATTCTTACATTTTCATTGGATTATTTAGTCACGTGGTCCCCCAAAATATTCTGTGTATATATTCTATTTCTAAAGCATATTTAAGGCTTGTTACTATTTTTAAAGCATATTTAAGGCGTGTTACTATTTATAAAGAATATTTAAGGCTTGTTTCTAAAAATAGATCCGGATATGTTACTATTTATAAAGCATATTTAAGGCTTGTTTCTAAAAATAGATCCGGATATACTCTTCCGACTCATTATTCTAAATTTAAATAAATAGAGAAAAATTCATATGCAATATAACAATTAAGGACTTTTTACTCTGTCAATACGTAGTTATATGGACCTGTAGAAAAATATTGACCTCGGCTTCGTCCTCGGTCAATATTTTCCTCCACGGTCCATATAACTACGTATTGACCTCGTAAAAAGTCCATATTTGATAAATAGCGCATAGAACGCCCGAGTGCAGATTCAAAGGAAAATAACTCCTATTCGAACTTAAAGACTGTCAACAAGAGACATCAATTGGAAAAATATATTTACCTTTTAGGAATACCAAAAAATAAACAGCTCTATATTAGGCTTACTGCATATAAGGGACCGACCATTTAACTTGCAGGGGGCCTTGTTTTTTCCTAAAAACAATATTTTGAAAATGATTTTTTATGAAAAAATATTTTGGAAGCAGAGGGTAAGAAAAAATATATTCTGAAGAAGTATTTCTGCTATATAAAATAAAGCTATTAATGAAAAAATATTCTGTCGAGATGCCTTCAAAAAATAAATATTTTCTGACCACAACAAAAAACCAAGCCCCCCCCCCCATCAAATTAAATGGTCTGTCCCTAAATGACTGTAATCAAAACAGTAGTTTAATTTGTAAAATCTAACGTCAACCTGTTATATTATGTATGTTGTACTGTTTCTATTCAATCTATCTGAAGAATTAAGAAGTCTATCTACTCGGTATTTAAATGAAATATTGATTAATTATTATTATTTTAGACATTAATTTAGTTTGTGACTACTTAAAAGTCCGTCTTAGCAGAATATAATTGAAAAAAAAAATAAAATAGATGAAACTTCTGTTTAAAATATTCTAATGGTAAATCGTTCACTTATTTACTGTAATTTAATTTCAGTATTAAAATTAAACAAATAAAATTCCATATTCCAAATTCCAAATTCTTTATTGGTCCAGTTAAGGTCCCACAATGGGAAATGACATATACAACAATTATAATTAGGTGTACAATACTTACATTACAATTAATAAAATGAATACAATTAGTGTATACATTGCATTAATATGAATGCAATATATATGTGCATATGTTACTCATGCTATGAGGAACATTTGTTCTACCGAGAGAACGAGTAAATAAAGTATCTGTTGAGTGTGAATGATAAAATAGAGAATAAAAAAATAAAGGAACAAATTTATACGGATTATAAGATAGAACAATAAGTAAAAAAATAATTTATTACAGACAGCTTGTTTGTCTGCAAAAGACACAAAGGGACGGTGCTTAAGGATGTGTGTGCAATGTACGCCCACTCCACCAGACCAGTGCAGACCGACAGTTTGTCAAGTATAGAGACCTATATGAACAAGTAATAAGTTGATCTGATTGCAGGTCAACAAATGAAGGTAAATACCGAACATAGATGAAACTGTCAAAAAAGGCATTCCATATATCAAAGTCCGAAAAACCGGAAACTCCAGAACCAACAACGAAAAATATAGTAACTAAGGCAATGGTCCTGACTTGGTACATGCATTTAAAAAAAAAAGACACAAATGGACTGTGCTAAGGGATGTGTGTACTCGGCTTAGCAATGTGCACACTCCTCCTGTCGACTAACAATTTCTTGTATAGAGCGAAAATAAATTTTAAAAAATGTGTATAGAGCTAATTTATATATCTTTAATATTCATCTCCAGTTCATGTATATGAAATTACTAAACCCCTTTATAATGTTTACATCTGCACAATTCAATAGCCAAATTAACTTTTTTAAGTCGTCGAACAGTGCAAAATTGGCACATGATTCAATAATTAAGTTTTGTAAGATTAACCTGTCATCACTATATTTGTGACATTTGAATAGGAAGTGAATTTCATCCTCTATCCCGCATGAGCCACATTGCTGACAGAGCCTTTTAACTGAGGATGGATACCCTGGTGTCTACCTACTTCTATTTGCAAGCGGTGTGCTGACATTCTAATTTTTTTCAGGCTTATCCTATACTCAAAACTCTTTATAATATCAAGGTACTTTATAGCAAAAATTTGACTGCACGTAAATATGTTCTAAGTTTTCCATCCGTGAGCATTTGGACAGATTATCGTCACATGCTTTTATGTTAGATGATCTTATGCATTTACTTATGTCTGGTTAATTTTTTTTTCTTAACTAAATTGTTTTCATTACTTAGGTCAGTGAAAAAATTGTAATTTTTTAAATTCATCCATACCAGGATAATTTACGTTGTGCATATAATTTCTTGGAGTGTTAATAGGCATGAAGTAACGGTGGAAGCTTGGTATGGTCATGTTAAACAGGGCTTAAACAATTTAAAAATGTATTGAAAAGTGACCCTAAATATTGCACAATTCTTACGAGCATGTCTTCGCCCATATATGCATGTTCTGTTCGTGTGTGGTTGTTTGTTTGTTTTGTACGTTATTTGGTTGGAGCTGAACGCCAACTTTTAGCAACTTTCACACTTGTAGTAAACCCGACACCTGTAATTGCTATAACGTAGCCATTTGTAACACGTGAAAAAATTCGAATTGAAATTGTAAATAAATGTTTTTAAATTTATGCGCATGTATATATCCACGGAAGGATTTTAGAACGGCACATTAATATGGTCTTAAGAATAAAGGAATCCTAGTAAATAATGAAAGTATAACTATGTATTGTATCGATATGTCTAAAACATTTATTCAAATTAAAGAAATACACAAGTATGATTATATGTTTGGATTGGGTTTAATATCTCCGACTTCCGGCAATTTCAGCAGCTACAATGATATTCATCATTAGTATTGGGGTCCGAAGCCGGAATACATCTGAACACCATCGACATTTCACATGAAATGTGACCGTGATTGTCAATTAAGGCTGGAATCGAGCGCACTCGGCTTGCATTGAAAGACCCAACAAGTAGAAACTTTGCATTAAACTATAAGTATGAGAATTAATGCATTATCTAAGATTCCTTTACTGATTTTCACGTGGTATATCTTTTATAGTTGAAATGATGTACAATAACACTGCTACGGAAACACTGTTACTGTACATATGTTCATCCTGTGATGGCTACTAAACATTCTTCTGGTCGTGGATATTTTATCTTTATCTATAGAAAAAAGTAATTAACATAGATTTTGTTGAACAATATACTACTGACAGGTGTATGCATATTCTATTCCACTGACCTTTTGCTCCGCCAAAATGCTAGAGTTGTCTTTCTTTGTTCGTTCCAAAGAATGTTCTTCTGTATTTTAAAATTCAGTTTTACCAAATAACTTGATCTTCTTCCTAGTATGGTTTCTTGTAAAATATTGAAATTCTGCATAGAAGAAAACTAAATATGAAGGTTTTCATGCAATTTAAATTTACACATTAGATCCGACAGCAATGGAGTTATTAAAAGTTAAGTGTAGGTTAAAGGAAATTGTCTTCTAGCTTACTGACTTCGAAGGTCTACATCCACACAAAAGACGGTATACTTAGTTGGAAAAATATAAACACTCAGCCTGGTTGCCATTACAAATTCTTTGCTGAGTTTTTTTTTCAAAATAAAAACTTTTGATTTTCTCTGTTGTCATTCTAATTCAGAAAAATTATCAGGCCGATCAAATTATTTTTACTCTAATCTTTTTCATGGAGCTGGGGTCTGGTTTTTGAGAATATAATACTGGGCCCAGCGCGCCATAAAACCTACTTGAGTAAAAATATTTTGCTCAGCATGAGAATTTACTCAACTACCATGACAACAAGGGAAAAGGATAGATTGGATTGGATGAAATTGAGAATAAAAAAGTTCTCAGCAAAGAAAATGTTTATGGCGCTGGGCCCAGATTTAAAAAAAACTATGAATGCTTTCCATTTCAGAATTTTGCAGATCAAAACAGTATATTAGGCTAAATATATGACTGGTCGCTGGTTATAAGTATATATAATATATCGATAATAAAAGTCATTTAATTTGAAAGGTCACGTGTGTGGGCATCTAGTTATTAAAACGTAAACACACTGTTTTACAGTTTTCTTTTTTCCAGTCATTCAATATAAAATATTTCAGAACCAGAAATTAATAACTGAAACTTAACTAAAGAAAATATTTGTTATTTTATTTTTGTGTTGAACTTTGAAATTAACATTATAAAGCATATTGCAAAACATCGTCATTCATTCAATTAACGTAAAAATGTATTTATAGTTTTCACTTGTTGTTCTTTTGTGTTTTTGGTTTTGATTGGCTAGATTTAACACCTCTTATAGCAACGTTGAACTGCTGGCTGCTTAAATTAAAAACCCTGTCAGTGCTATTTATAATGTAAAGTCACGTACAGTATGTGTCTCTCGTGATATGCAGATAATTATGCGTGATTCTCTCATATATAGTTGTCGATGTGTGATGGAAACTACTTCAGGTCAAATGTAAATATTTATAGCAAACAAAGTGACATTTCCCCAAAATAGAATCAAATTATAAATATAGTTCTTTGACATCGCAATTAACCATGTACCGGAGTCTAATAATAGCAAATTGAATTTGTAGGTATTTATTTGTTTCTTAGTTGACATTCTCCAGTCGGAACTCTACGTATTCCTTCCTAATAAAGGTTCAGAGTCTATGTATTCCTTTCAAGTCGGTGGTTCCGAGTCTATGTTATAACCTAAGTGAGTGGGTTTTAAGTCTACGTATTCTTTTCAAGTCGAGGGTTCTCAGTCTATGTATTCCTCCCAAGTCAGGAGTTTTGAGTTAACGTTTTCGTCCAAAGTCGAGGCTCTGAGTCTACGTATTACTTCCAACGCGAAGTCTGCGTTTACTTCCTAAGTCACGGGTTTACAGTCTACGTATTCCACTAAGTCATGGGGTCTAAGTCTACGTACACAAAACATTTTGATATTTTTTAAATGAAAGTATGACAAAAAATCAATACAAAGGTATTTAGGAAAATATGTTGCCCTAAATAACATTTGATTAAAAAAAAATGTGAATAAACTTAAAGCTCAAATTTGGAAACTTGGGAAACTGAAAAACACACAATAGCAATCTAACAAACACACATACACACGTATAACAAAATTAAGGAGTCAAATTTACCTGTAAGAAATGTTTTAAACATAAAAATAAAACCCTGGCTTCCTGGTTACTATTAAAAAATGTAAACACAATAAGATTCGATTAAATTACGTCATTATACAACAAAGTGCATTTATTTGATATATATTGTTGATTCTTCTCTGTAATTATGATAATTTTATGAGAATAAAAATTATTCATTAATATCTTGTCAAGGTTTATTTTTAGCATGCAATTTGTTACTAATATTTACGAAATTAAAAAAATATAAATAACTTGTCACAAATTTTATTTTATGGTTTTAAAATTATATTACGTAAATTTAATTATTATTCCTAGACCAAATATTTTAAGTACAAATCTATTTTTATAATGCCTAAAATATCAATTATCAAAATTGCGCAAATGTAGTACAAAAGGCAAGATAGGAGTTTATGTCTTAAAATTTGATTATTTATAAGAAACTAAAAATAAAAATTGATTAAAAACTAATCACACAATATATATTCAAATTCTTTATTGCAAATTATACCCATATGGGTCAAAGCAACATAATAACATTATAAACAAAAACATTAGCATACAAATACAAACATACTCGAAGTACATCAGTTATTATTTCTAATATAACTACAAATGTAGTAAATTTTAACCGATGTGGACCCTATTTTCGCATTTCAAATGATCGCTTTATAAAGTCCTTAACATAAGTTAAATGTTCTGATTTTGGACAAAGGATATATTTTACTTTTTCATCTGCATTTAAATTTGCAAAGATATCGTCTATTTTTGAAATTTTTGAAAAGAAAATATCTCTTGGTAGAGTGTTAATTTGACAATGTAAAAGAAAATGTTTTTCACCTTCAAGAATTTGGTATTTAGAGCATATTCGTTGACATCTAGGAATATTATGATATTTCCCTTGTTCTATATGTAAGGTATGGTCACTCAGCCTTAGTTTTGTTATCATTTGTCTATATATAAAACTATTCGCATTTACTAAATAGTCTTCAATTTTTATGTCTGTTTTCAGTTTACTAAATAAGTATAGTTTAGATTCGTTATTTAAATTATTTAATTAAGTTTTTATTTTATTTATATAATATTCAGAAATTTATTTTTTTATTTTTTTCTTTATTTGGGCATTTATTTTTCTTTCGTGTCTTGAATGCTTGCTGAACGTTCTACAGACTTGCGTTTAATTGATAATGTTTATAGTGTGATTTTTATCTTATATTTTATTTCTACCAGCTGTCATTTTACTTTGTATATTGTATTTTTTTTATTTGTTCGTAATAGTAACGGGTTTTTTTGACAATTCTATATAGACCATTTTAAATGGTGTCGAAAGAGTAGGTTCATCGACCAAATCTTCCGGTTGTTATCCTTACTCCATACTTTTCCAGGCTGTCAACAATTTGTTCCTGATGTCTTACGCTCTTTTCCTGTTGATTTATTGTTCTTAACATGTTCTCGTCCTGTATATAGCTGAAATATTGCTTACTAAACGTTAAGCAAACCATCCATTAATCTACCCTTTGTTGACAAGAATTTAGAATTTCAGGAGTTTTTCAGTTTATCACTGGCTTCTTTTCCGGATAAAAATGTGCGTCAATTATAAAGCTAAAAATGAAGGCTATAGCGTAAACATTCATTCAAGCGAATCAAGTGGCGGATCCAGAGACATGGACCAGGTGCCCCCTTACAAAGCTGAATATATTTGGCGTAATCACCATATTAAAAAAATGTTTTCGTCTTACTGGGTATGTGCCCCTCAGACTCCCTGCAGATCGTGTCCCCTGAATCTACCACTGAAATTTAGGCTGTTTGAAATGTACCCAACTTTTAAGCAGTTTGTATTAAGGAGAGGTGTGAGCCGAATTGGATGGGAACCCCCGGTTTTCGTCTATTCTATTGTAAAATTGGCTTAGGAATAAATTTATCTTACTCGGTTAAGTTAATAGTGTTTATTTGAATAATTAAACAAACATTCCAATAAACAAACAAAATAAAGAAAGAAAAAAGGCCAACACAATAAATTGTCCCTTATATGTCATCCTCACAAGTCAGGTTTTCTGTGTCCTCATTTTCGTGGACACATGAGGACACATAAACACTGACTTGTGAGGAGGCTTATATGTATGAACATGTATCATAGATTTTGTTTCCTATTCTGTTTTTTAGTTGTACGAATATTACTTGAGAACGGTTGAAATGGAAATGTGAAATACTACTTAAGAGAAGTTGACATGTGGATGTGAAAAATCTCAATCCAAATAAAATTACATTTTTTACTGCCCCCCCCCCCCTTTTTGAGTGAAAAGTCATTTTAACGTTTAACCATTTTATACGTAGGAATGGCAATTGTTGGGAATGTCCGGGTCTATAAAATAATGTCTAGCATTAACGTGTCTATTATCAAAAACTTCATTAACAGCGCAGAAACTGATTTTAATCCGTGTTACTTTTGAGTATATTGTTACAAACCCGTTCAATTGCCCAGATTAAACGAAAGACAAGTTCCATATTTTGGCCTTAAGATAGAACTTATTTTTATTTCAGTCATTATCGTGACAATACCTGTTATATATTTCGTGACTTAAGAAAAGTATTTATTATTTGGTAACAATCCAATTTATTTGTTTTATTTCGAGGTGTTCATGGGTATCCGAGTTTACCTTTGTAAAATGATTCATTATGGTTGGTATTTATTAATTTATGTGCACCGTTTATGTGTATTGACAACTAAAGCCATAACGCTATACAAAATATCAACAAATAGAACCTGGGTTTCCATAGAATCTTTATTTTAGTGTTTCTTTCAGCGACGTCACGACCATTAGGATACAGCCACGTAATATACGCAATAGTAGTCATCAATAATAAATAAATTTATCGATTTAAAGGGTTAACCACAATAAAAATATAATAAAACGCCAACTAACCGTGTAACGTATTGACCACAGGATTCCATAATAAGATGATTATGTCTCGTCCTATTTGGGATTTTGCAGGCCAGTATGTTAAATTCTACACAGCTGTCAAGCAAAGCCCCCAATTAACGAGAACCACTTCCAATAAACCACGTGTGATAAACATACACCGCCTGATAAAGTTATTCCCATGTTCGTCTTGTCACAAACTTTAGGATCCTGAATGAGAAAAGGCTAAAATTAAACATTACGAAGTTATGTTTTCAACGCCACCGTCCATATCCGTTCACTGATACATACATGTACCAGGATGTAAAGCACGTGTCGTACCAAGAAAAAACTATTTCAACAAAGTCCCACAGAAAATCTAATAATTTCACTTACCTTTTCACAAAAACGTTGTAAAATCCACTATCAATTCAAGAAGCGAAAAATATTATGTTTAAAGTCCTAAATAGCAAAAGCGAGTAACACCCACGCTTAGAAATTTAAAATAGTTAAAATTTCGGTCACATTTTCAATATATTTTCCGCAATATCTTAAATAATAGTTACACAAAATCACATATCCAATAAAAAGTCACTATAAGCCTCGACTGTTATAACAGCTTATTTTTTTTACTGTCTATTTTCCTTTTACCTTTAAAATACAGATATTTAAAATTGAATATTAAAAAATTTATAAATAAAATTCATCTTAATGTGTCACTAACGCAATCGTTTGTATCGCTATTTCCCGCCTTACCATGTGCTTATGTTGTACTCTTGTAGTAAATTCCATTCACAAAAATAGTATGTGGGTGTGTCATTTGACGTCATAACTATGTAAGAAGCTCACGTGATAGTGAGGTAATCAATATTTAAACTTTTATGAATGAAAGTGTATTTTTTGTTGTTAATGCGAAAACATAACTTTTATCCGTACGATATGATAAAAAAGGAATTCAGTTTTCTCCAAAAAATATTGCCCTGTATATAACGCAACCTTTTAAAAGATTTGACGAATGTCTGACAAAAAACGCTAAAATCTCATTTAAGTTGCATTAGTGCCTAGCAAAAAATTATTCGGTCAAAAATTTGTTGACACGCCTGACCTTATGTCAACTTGAATGAATGTCTTGTGACATGGAGAAACTTACAATCCGTGACCGATAATGTTGATCCAGTTTTTCGAGTTATCTGTGTGGGCGAAAAAAACGCTCTATAATCATCTTAGAATTGCGGTTCATTTAGTAGATTAAAGTAATCATGCGCAGAGAAATTTATCGTTTCTTTTAATTTAAATAAAAATAGAAATATTTAACAACTGTCGCTGCATACTACAAACACTTAATTAAGGTTCATATCTTACAAATCCTATATAACACAGTTAGCTCACGAGATATGTTTAACCGTAAATGTAACACTTACTACACGGACGTAGGGGGAAGTGGGTGGTAAATTAGTAGATATAGGGTAATAGGGATGTGCTGCCCGAAAGGGTCTCTTTTTCGCCTTTTCAAAATATATTAAAAGGTAGTTTTTTCATAGAAAAATATATCATTGGGTATATCAATGCCACTAATTCTCATCAAGAAATTAAGTGCTCCATTAACATCACTTGATTAAACGAAATGCTAATGTTCTTAAATAAACCAATGAAATAGGTGTCATGCAGTGATAATAAATGGGTGTTAATGTGTTAATTGGAATGCCGACAGATGTTAGAATTAGGTGCGATTTTCTGTCATTGTGCCGCCAAGAGAGAAAATCAACATTTTGGAAGTGAATAGACAGTTTTGTGCATGTGGATGTACAATCATAAAATATACGAACAGGTCTGGTTTAAAATTCAGTATATGATTAGGTCCCCATTGTATAACATTCGAAAATATATGAATAGGCTGGGTTATCAAATCTCCGTCCAGAACTTTTCCTTAAAAAGTACCCTTAGTTACCCCCCCCCCCCCCCCCCCGTGTGTTCCTATCCTACCATCTTTGGTTTCCGTTAAACCGAACCATCAACTTGTCAACTCAACAATATTTGTATTTCGAGTGTTGTCAAGAGAGGAAAAACCCGAAATATCTGGCATTCGATTAAACTTCTCGTGACAACAACAATTACCGTTAAATTATATATTTTTTATTTATCTTAACCAAAATTGGCACTGAATTGGTTCATGTAAGGTCGCTATTCTTATTATCACTACATTTGAATTCCTGATTAAAAATAAAAGTGATGACGTTAAATTCGACCAATTGAAAAGGTAGGTGAAGATTTATATTCTGGTTAACCCTTTATAAGAATATTGACTCTAGTCCGACCAAACCAACTTAATAATTGTAGGTTCTGTGTCTCGGAAATAGAGTATCAGTATCAGGCTGCTGCTTTAAAGCAAAATAATTGCATGCTGCATCGGAATTGGACTATAGGCCTATCAACACCTTCCCACTGTTACAATGAGTGTCATGGACCCGAGTTAATTTCAGTCACCGGTAGTGAAAAACCCAGCGGTACTCGCTGCAAACGTGTGCCGCACAGTCACTATAATAACAAACTGTTGCTAGAAAATGCTTTATCATTTATGGGCACTTGTGTATTTATCAGAATTAAGAAAAATCCGATTGAAAAAGCGGACGAGACAATCACGTTCGACAGTCACGAACAAGGAAGTTAATTTTTAGCGTTATGAGTGCATGACTTTTCAAAAAGGGGGAGGGATCACGTTCAGAAAAGGGTATGTCAGATCAAATCCAGGCGGGTTGGGTAGGTCCCGTGGCCTCTTTTACCTGTGGATCCGCCTTCGATTTGATACCATATGTAAACAGCATGCATCAGATATATTGCTTAGATGCGTATGCAATATATTTAATCTACATGGCTCCCCGGAAATGTAAAACATTATATCGACCTTGTTATTAAAATATTGTAAAACCTGGTACGAAGCGTGTACTTAATCTTCACGGTGTTTACTCGTACCTGTTTACATTACCTGGGAAACGGTACAATTTTTGGAAAACCCATCAAGGTCAGACGCGCCAAAATGTTGAAAGACCGAGAACTTGTTTGTACTGAAATTTCAAGGTTACATTCCAGTTATGTGTCATTGACAAAACAAAATAAAGAAATTGATATCAACATTTTTAAATTGAAATAAAGGAATTATTTCTTTGTTCTATTGTAACTAACAAATAATTTGATAGGTGATTTCGGAAGTGTTTAAGTGTTTAGTTTTGTTTTTTGTAAAGTCCCTCGCTGTTTTAAGACAAAAAACAGGGGCAGCATATCGACATATAATCTATACCTAGCCAACAAATGGATAAGGTCGCCCCAATTTATTTCAATCATTCCATTCAAAGACTTGCTCAATGCGATCAGGGCGGTCGGAATAACGCGGCTGCGAGATAGTTGTGCAATTTATTGGTGACATACAAATATATGTACTCCATATGTGTTTGTCTAGCGCAAACTATAGATTCATTTTAAACGTTTCACTCTTTACAATTACCAACGTGTATATCTTACTGGAAACATACGACGAACAACATTAACAAATTACTAGTACTTTTCTCTTCATTAACAAACAGGGCCGAGTAGTTGAAGTAGTTAGTCTACTTTAGATCACGTGACTGTCAACAATGAAGTTGCGGGCTCGAGTCTCAAAGCAAGCAGGGTTTATTTGACTCCAAACTTGTAATTGACTTCGGTTTCCTCCCAAAATAAAAAATTGACGCCATGATACACTAGTAGCTGAAAAATTGCTGGAAATTGCGTTAAACAACAATTCAAACAAACAAAAACAAAATTTAATAAACAAACCGCAAATGTGCAGGTTGGTTTCGTCTTTAAAACAATCCCCGGAACTCTATTTACACAATACAGTGAATAATACTTACGGCAATACCAGGAAATTCGGACTGCTCAACGGCCGTGGAATGGTGATATAGATATTGATAGTTTTTTCTGGTATACGCCATGGCTCATTTGTATTTCTTTATGTCAGCTGATCGGTTGTAAACCCCAAAAATGTACAAATTTATCAGTTAAACAAAACGGCTAACGGACTAGCAGTTGATTTAGTTAGCTCAAGAAATCCATAAAGTATTACAAATAAGTGCTTGCGTTAATATTTCAGTATGATTTTAATAAACATGCCCGTGCTATATGTGATTAAAGGATGCTCAAAGTGAAGATGCAAAAAGCTCTGTAGCGACATATATTAGGCTTTTGACAAATTGAATATCTGAATATAATTTAATTTGGTTTAGTAAGCTGAAATCTTATTGGTCAATTTAAATTGAGAAACACAAATTATACGATACAACTTAATTGCCTTCGTCACATGACCTATTTTAAGCCGTTAAAATTCAAATCATTGCTATTTTTGCTTTTAAATAATTTTAAATTAAATTATAAAGAATATTTCAAATTTCTGTATAGGTTATGCCCCGTGCGGGATCCGGGTGGCTAAAAGAATAGACCGCAGTCGCGCTAGCTTGTCGTAAAAGGCGACTAAATAGCGCCCAGTACCCTGACCGGCGTGTCAGGTCGGATTGCCTAAAGACCGACTGGGATGTGTGCCCCAGGTGGTTGAATGGGCTACCCCTGGCAAGCTAGGGTTGTCAGGCCATAATACGGAAAACCTGGCCGCAAACCATATTAGTGCACCGTGTTGGGAAAAATGCCCCACGTTCCTCGCACGTTAAAGAACGCTGCTGTAGTATTCGCTATGAGTAGGGATTTCGATCCCGCTACAGGAGGCTAAATTGCCCGACCCTATCCATCCCTCCCATTTGCTAGTGGCAATCTAAAATCCGTTACCCCTATTTTTCCTTGTGTCCCATCCCATTTTCATTCATCATCATTTCATGTTCATTTTATCATCCATTTCATGTTCATCGCCTGAATATAGCTGAAATATTGCTGCTCGGGCGTTAAACACCATTAATCAATCAATCAATCAATCTGTATCGGTTATACTCTATAACATGGTTTTGGTCTGTTTACACTATCTATTCGCGGGTTAACATACCCAAACCATGTTATGTCGTATTCATGTTCAGAAATTTGAAGTTCTTTATTGTTTTTCGTTTTTGAAAACTTTATGATAACTAAAGGTATTATAAGATCATAATAATAATAATGAATAATAATGAATAATATTATATATTATAATAGTATAATAATCCTATACGGATGTGTTGTTCTTTGTCTCCCTCTTTCTCACCATGAAGAAGGTCTTTGGACCGAAAGCTCGGGACCATCTTTATTGTTGTTTGATTTTTAATTTTTAATTTTTATTTTTATTTGTCTTTTCGATTTTACCTTTTAACCTTGTGGCGTACATGACCTTTATTACTACTCGTATTATAAGATCGATTGTTTTCAATGCTTTCCTCATATCTAGTGGTAACTTAGCTTTAACACGAGATGACACGCGATTTTAGGTGGCATCACTGCTGCACATGCCTATAACAAATTCTTCGGTCTTTGACTTGTTTGTATTCACAAACTCTCCTACACCACAAGAGGGCATACTTTGCTTAAAATAGTGCAATAAAAATGGCCATAATAAATACCGAAATCACTTGTTTAACCCGAAGTCATACTTGCTAAAAAATAAACGTGAGTAAATTAAGATAACTCACACAAACATGAACTATTTCGATCGTCATTGTGACGTTAATTGCAAGCCGAGTTAGGTATCATAAAAATAAACTAATTTTCCCGATTTAAGATATTCTGACATTTTAGTAATAGTAAGTAATAAATGAAAGTAAATACTGATATCAAAATTATGTACTTTACAAACGCTCCTGTGGTTAATGACATGTGTCGTTATTATACTCCTAGACCATTAATCGTGTATATATTCTTCGCTAATAATCATGCAGATCTAATAATTAGTTAACCTAACTCCAACTTAGTACAGCATACGACATACTGGTATGATGTGATAGTACAGCATACGACATACTGGTATCTTGTGATAGTACAGCATACGACATACTGGTATGATATGATAGTACAGCATACGACATACTGGTATGATATGATAGTACAGCATACGACATACTGGTATGATATGATAGTACAGCATACGACATACTGGTAACTTGTGATAGTACAGCATACGACATACTGGTATCTTGTGATAGTACAGCATACGACATACTGGTATGATGTGATAGTACATCATACGACATACTGGTATGATGTGATAGTACAGCATACGACATACTGGTATCTTGTGATAGTACAGCATACGACATACTGGTATGATGTGATAGTACAGCATAGGACATCCTGGTATCTTGTGATAGTACAGCATACGACATACTGGTATGATGTGATAGTACAGCATACGACAAACTGGTATCTTGTGATAGTACAGCATGCGACATTTTGCTGGGTTTTCGTCCCAGCAGTGCTTAGGAGTTATTTAGTATTTAGTCGTACAAGATTTGCTACCTTCTTCGGATTGGACAAATACTTTACAGATCTTAAAGACACCTGATACCTTTAAAAGGATGTCCGGAAATTTGAAGTATAAGAATCTGTTTTGTACAGAATAAAAAAAAGGGGGGGGAATTTCATACATCTCCCGTACGTACATGTACACATATAGGATATTTTATTTATAAATTACCAACAAAAAAAATTTAAAAAAAATCAACTTCTTTAAAAATAGAAACACAATACGAAATTACAATTCTGTGACTTAACCAAGTCCTATAGCTCTCCGTTATAAGGGGACAATTTATTTAGTCATTAAATCTTTTCACAGACATTTTTACTCTTAAAAATTAAAGGATGACTAGGTTCGATAAAAGATTTTTTCCTCATCAAACCACGTATATTGATGACGCACGACGTTAAGCCGATATTTTGTTTTAAACAAACCGATCAATACTCGCTTACTTATAAATTAACGTACTGAGTGTATCAATAAATATTTAACTGTTTCTGTTAAATTTGTTATTGTTTTGTGAATGGAGGTAGGAGGTCTGACAAACACATTAGTATAAACTCCAGAGAGGTAAGTCATTACCATAAAATTTCACAAACTTGCAATACTTTGAAAATGAATGATGGTTCGTGACACTTGTTTCAGTTCCTATTATAAGATGATAGCAATCTTGTTACGCGTGTCCATGACATCTGATCGTAAATTTTAATTATTAATTCTTTATTTATATAGTTTTTATGTTTCTCTTTACAACTGGGAATTTAAATACATATATATTAGGAATATGATTTGCAATATATAAAAAACCAACGATTTGTTTTCCTTATCAAACGATGTTTATACCGAAGATCGGTGGGGAGGGGGGCTCCAGGTACCCCGGCTTCCTTTCCCACTAAAAGCGTTACTCCGGCGTTTAACGTCAGATTCAGCAAATTTCAGCTATATCTTGGTGTCCAAACTGAAGTACAGTTTTTATTGGGAGAGGAAGCCAGAATACCCGGAGAAAACTCTAGACCTTCGGTAAGAAAACAGAAATCCTTATCAATTAAGATTGGAGTCGAGCGCACGTTGCCAAGTACCGAAGTTAAAGAAATACGTCTATCAACCAACACATTCAGCACAATTTAGTTTACGTATTCGGGATGTTATAACCCACGGTCGGTTCAATCGTGTGCCGTTTTGGATAGTCCTAAGAGGCCAAAGACTC
This sequence comes from Limnoperna fortunei, assembly GCA_944474755.1. Taxonomy (NCBI): domain Eukaryota; kingdom Metazoa; phylum Mollusca; class Bivalvia; order Mytilida; family Modiolidae; genus Limnoperna; species Limnoperna fortunei. The sequence goes on from OX104117.1 coordinate 65,319,910, forward strand.
ACCATGCAAGGTAATAGAAGATGACAATTATTTTCTGTATTTTTGCAAAATTACCTTTTCTACCACACAAATTCTTGTAAATTTATCTGATAAAAATATTATGTCAAATACTAGTATAATGTCTTATTTTGGAATTTCTTCTTGGAAGATATAATCTAAAATGACTACAATGTAAGAAGCTTTCAACGTATAGATGTATACCTAGAAACAATTGTTTCCATGACAACAATATAAGAAGCTTTCAGCGTATACATGTATTCCTCGACACAATTAATGGTTTCCATGACTACAATATCAGAAGCTCTCAACGTATGGAAACCTTGACACAATTAACGGTTTCCATGACTACAATATATGAAGCTCTCAACGTATGGACACCGAGACACAATTAACGGTTTCCATGACTACAATATTAGAAGCTCTCAACGTATGGACACCGAGACACAATTAACGGTTTCCATGACTACAATATCAGCTCTCAACGTATGGACACCTGGGCACATTTTAATATGGTTTCCATTACTACAATATCAGAAGCTCTCAACGTATGGACACCTTGACACAATAAACGGTTTCCATGACTACAATATCAGAACTCTCAACGTACGGACACCTTGACACAATAAACGGTTTCCATGACTACAATATCAGAAGCTATCAACGTATGGACACCTTGACAAAATTAATGGTTTCCATGACTACAATATTAGAAGCTTCCAACATATACATATATACTTTTGACACAGTTAATGGTTTCGTTGACTATACATGACACAATTCCTTGCAGAATGAAGAATCACAAAGTTTTCAGTTGATAATATTAAAACAATAATTGTCTATGCTCTGATTATGAAAACGTAACAATATATATAAGTTTACAAACAATTTATTACCGTTTCAATCTTTACCTACCCAATTGGAATTTTCACAAAGTGAACCTTAACTGGAGAATTGATTTTAAAGAAATTTAGACATAGGTCAATTAAGTACTCATTACGTAACATGGCTCTTAAATATTTAACCAACAAATATAGACACACACATTTAAGACGAATTTTAATTTTAGTCCCACCCAAAAATGTCCATTTACAGGGCGGAAAAAACACAGTAAAATTAAAAGATGTTCAAAAGTGCAGTATTTTTTTAATAAACATTTGCCAAATTATTGCAGGTTTTGAAATATTAAAAAAAATCATTGGTAACCGTTTGAATGACAATGCTTTAAATCTCAAATTGTTTGAAGATGTTACAGTTAAATTGTATTTGTTTCGATCTTCCCAGAATGTACAAAAAAATGAGCTCAAATAGAATAATATCAGCTAGTCTCCAACAGAGTAACAAAATCTACTCAGAGTACCAGCAGCTATCTAAGCAAAGAAACAACGACAGAGACAATTGTATGGAAAGCAAAAATTGTCAATCTCTCTTTAGAACTTCCAATTTAAATGGAATAATAAACTCTAGTCTGCGTAACCTAAAATGTAATATATAATATCTGTTTTTACTTACAATATTGAACATGCGGTGATATCCATTACAACAGGATCTATTGATTCGTAGAATATATCCTTAACTAATAGATCACTGAATTATGTAAGTTTGTTTGTGTACAATTCCCACACAATGTCACTATTTTATATTCTATCCTCACTTATATGTTCGTGTAAACAAACACACATGGTTGGTAGGATATGACCGATCATTCCAGTTTGTGACCGTTTAGTTGTTGATTCATAAGTAAAAATAATTTAATAAGTACTAATTTGTAGTATGTGGATGCAGAGTGACCATTCGTCATCATGATGAAGCTATTATTACACGTGAATCACTCATTGCGCAATGTCTAAAAATATTTCACAATATTACATATTTATTACGAATACAGAGAGTTGATATATAATTATCTCCCTTTGAGCAGTATGTTTTTCACGTGAGAACTGCACACATAATACGATCTTACAACTATATCCTGTTTTCTTATTATTCTAAAAATAACCATATATATAACAGGAATTTCCCAAATATTTTCTCATGCTTACAAATGTGTGTCATTGGCACTCCCGAACAAAGGAGTGGTTTCCTGCGCAATAAAAAAATGCTGAGACTACTTTTTGCCGCCCAGTGATACATTACTCATTTGTCTTACTAGAACAATAAGATTTACTTGGTGAAATATTACAGTCCGTTTATAAATATGTAAAAATGGTATAGATCCACTGGTAAAGCAATTATCATCCAGTGGCAGTCCAACCAAATTAAGAAAAAAGCTTACTGCGGACCACAGCGAGTAGTGACAAACTCTTTGCACGATAAAGAACCCTTTTGTATACCTCAATAAGAGTAGGCTAGTTTTAGGCGTTAAAAAAGCTAAATTTTACCCACCCCTACCCATTCCCCAATCTTTTCCAGTGGCATTCAAAATTGATGTCCTTCTGTTCATCTTTCCAGAAGGACATACATTTTGAATGCCACTGGAAAAGATCTTAATTGACAAGGATTGCCAGTTTTCCTACCGCAGGTCGGGGGTTTTCTCCGGGTACTCAGCCTGAAAAATTGCTGAAAGTGGCGTTTAACACCATCAAACAAACAAACAAAACAAAACAATCATCTTACCAGAATTGATTAATTGTTCCTTAAGTTGTTCTCGTCCTGAATCAATCATCCTTTAGAAAAAAACTACTTATGTCGGTTCGTTGAACCGATCAGTTATGGGTACCCAAACCTTAACCTACCCTCCTAACCCCTCCCCGACTTGACCTCTTATTAGACAAAGCATCTAGATCTACGACTACTACAGAGCAGATGGTCCCATGTGCGACACATTGTTTTTGTGTTTACGATGACTATAAATGTGCAATGAATCGCTTTTTGTCGACATAATGCTTGGAAATCTTTCGCTGTGACTTTACTGATCTTTACTATCAAGTTATTACATATCATTTATATATCGTGAAATATATTCATTACTCGCACTTTACTCGAGAGTAATACGGGACATCCAGAGGCTGGTTACGGGTGAAAAAATGACAAAAATATATCTAAAAAAATGTTGTTACACATTTTTTGAATTTAGTTTGAAATATATCTATATAAACTGATTTTCTCTTGTGTATAAGGACGTAATTTTATATCTTTATCTGCACGTTTTTCGTAATGATTATCATAATACACTGCTTATTTATTTATTTATTTATTTATTTATTTATTTATTTATTTATTTATTTATTTATTTATTTATTTATTTATTTATTTATTTATTTATTTATTTATTTATTTATTTATTTACAATAAAGAAAATGGAAGTGCAAGAGTTTACATAAACCAAAATAATTTTTACTTCGATTTATTGTAGACTTGTTCTTTTTCCACAGTGTGTATTTTTGAGAATTGCAGAAATCGGTCTTTGATATGCTGATTTGCCTATAGTTTAAAAGGTTCAAACTTTTATAAACAAAATTCAAGCAAAATAAAATCGCGTTGTGCATTTCAAATTAAATACCAGACCAGTCATGAGGACACATTTTTTTGGTAATTAATGATTTCATTTAAGATAATGTAACATATTGAAAGGAGATTTATAAATATACATGTATGTGAAAGGTTGTGTTGAAATTATAAGCAAATTATTCAATAAAATAAATGTTATTATATACGAATATGTGATTGCAATCTTGCGGAATATAAAAAAGGGTTTTTTGTTATTTTCCTTACCCCAACACTTAAATTCAAATCTTGCATTTTCTTAATCTAATTTTTTTTAAATAACATAAGATAATATATTTTGAATTTAATTAGTAAGTAGCAGAAAATACAAACAATTGAAACATTGGAAAAAAGCATATTAGTCCGTTTATGGTAATGTTTTCAATAAAAACAATAAAAAATCCCAATTTTTTATTACTCGAGAAGAGGAGGAGTATAAAATCACCGAAACTATCGCAATTCAAAGTCACCGGTATTGAGAAGCTTGTCACGTTAATTATAAAAGTGTCTATTTTTGTCAAGAATAGACATATAATGGTAAAATGTCCAAGGAAGTACACAGTTAACAGAGCGACACATGTTATTTATCAATTAAACATTAAATACTTATAGGAAGGTTTTTTGTTGAATTACATATACAGACATTATAGAGATTTGGGGCATGAAAACAATTTAAACAGACAATTTCTACACACTAACATTTTAATAGATTCAAGTTTTATGAAATAACTTAAATAAATGATAATTTTAAAATTGTTCTTCAATCGAAGGTGAATAGTTAAAATAACAAGAAATAATACATAAATAAAAATTTTTTTACCTTGATGAGATGACTTGTTCATTTCTTCCAAATCTTCAATACTTCTTTTCAAGCTTTAGACAAGAATTTATATAACACAGCAAAGACAATAATCCAAAAATTTGGATCAATAATTAAATATTTCGCATGCTCCCTGACAGGTACATATACAGAACAAAATTCGCTGTTCGAAGTAATAACGACAATTAACTACACAAAATCTTTCAAACATCATTAAATATTCACTATAATGATTTCTAGTGATTGGTACCTTTTGGTGAATTCGTGAAAATAAAAATAATGGTTTATAGACAAACGTCATTTTTCGAAACATTTCGTAAAATGTTAACATTATTATATTTTATGAATGATTTTTTATTTAAAAAATGCATCGAAATCGTAGCATATGCTGTTGGCTGATATTGAAAAGAACAGATGTTTGATGTTTGCACAAACTAACATATTTTGCAGGTAAAAACAAACAAATTACCGAATATATTTTCTATTGTTCCTGTAATCTTAGATCTATGTTTTTATTGACTCTACACAGCTGAAAATATTATATTTCAATATCGTATTGTTTTATTGATCAGAAATAAAGTTCAAACGGACAATTTCAAGTACAATGGAAATTGTCATTGGACATGTCAATTTCAATTGTAATAAATCGTGGTTATAGATTTCTTCATAAAATATTCTACTCCTGTCCACAAGTACATACAGGCGGAAATGACCAATATTTTTCACACACATACATCCACACAGATGCATGGACACTTTTGCTTTGTAAATATATTAAATATAAATATTAAAAACAATTTAGATTTTGGATAATTTTTGTGTATCTATATTATTTATTGTAAGTTTTATACATTCTTAAAGATATTCAATATACAACCATTCGTGTCAAGCAATCCAAACAAACATTGAAAATTTAAAACAAAAGATAGAGATATTTTGTACATTTTACCGACATGATTCTGGTAGTTCTAACGACTGGTATAAAGGTGCGAACATCTTTCAAAAGTTCTTGTTGGGAGTAAAGAACACATTTGGTTTTTTTTAAATAAAAATGACGGACTTGAAAATGATTTATTATAATTTTTTATGATTTTATACAGAAAAACTTTTATGTATTCAAAACAAGTCCTCCAACTGACCATTCAGCGATGATAAAATCATATACATTCATCCTCCCAAGTCAGTGGTTCGGAGTCCTCGTTCGCGCACTCCGACCCCCTGACTTGGAAGGATGTATACATTGGGTTGCTTCAAAATTTAGTACAAACCCGATAGGCAGTTAATCGTATATATTAAATTATTCACTTACCACAACAACAACCTTTGAATTGCAACGGCGAAACACCAGTATTCTTTTATATACAATCACGAATAGGCCCCTATCGAATGTCTTGAACGAGGCACAGTGGAAAGAGGAGGATGGGATGGTCAATTATACTCAAATTTTTATGTACTCCCACTCTTTGTAATTCCAAATCATGTGTACTGAAAATTTCACATTTTTAATGTACACATATATCACGCATATAATCCTTACTTTTATACCTTCAGCAAAAACATGCATATTTATTTAGAAATTCAACTTTTAAAACGTGAAATATAATTAACATACAAAACAAAAACAATTATTATCTGGACTATTTCATATTGTTGCACTCTTTTGTAAGTTGTGTTGTACTCAACATTAATCAGTTTTTAACACATTTACGTTAGAGATTCAGTTAAATAGATAATGAAACGACCCATTAATACAGTGTTATTTTAGTCCATTTTATAGCCTTGTATTGTTACCCAAAACCCAAGTTGCACATTTAATTGTAATACACACACAAAATTAATAGCCATGGATAACAGTCAGTAGTTCCGGAAGACATGTTGTACAGTACCCTCGTACTCGAATGTGAACCAAATATTCTATAGAAACCATGCCAATGACGGTACAAAAGATTGTCGGTCTTGTTTGTGTTGTGTGAATGTTGTTTAACGTGGCAATTTTCCAGCTATATCGTGGTGTTCATGTTTTATTTCGAGGAAAGCCGGAGTACTCGGTGAATCCATCTCCACCTTCTGTATGAAAACTGGACTTTCTGTATATGTAAGAATATGATAATCCATGTCTTGATGATTATGTACGAGCGGTAGCGAGTACTAATCATGTAGACAGGGATTATCATATTCTTACAAACTTAGACCATTGTAAAGTAGTAAAGAGATATTTAATTGCATGATTACAATTTATGACTGACTAAAATTTACCAATTATCTAACTGGTATATATAAGGACCAGAATGTGTAAATAGTTTATACAGTTCGTCATGGACTTCGATTTAGGCGATTTCTTTTTGAAAGGAGAAGTAAGAGAAGATGATGAAATGCTTTTACCAACAGGGGCTGATAACAGGAAGGTTGATTCAAATAATTTAAATAACAAATTTTCTATTCTATAGGTAAAAAAGTCCAAGGAGTCTGAATTGCTCATGTGAATTTTAATTTAAATTTAATATAAAATTGACATCTATTTTTGTATGCTAACCATTTTGCTGTTTGTTTGTTTGATTGGTGTTTAACGCCACTTTCAGCAATTTTTCAGCTATATCATGGCGTCCAGTTTTTATTAGGAGAGGAAGCCGGAGTACCCGGAGAAAACTCCCGACCTGCGGTAGGAAAACTGGCAATCCTTGTCAATTAATTGGAGTCGAGTACACCCTGCCCGCAGTGAGACTCGAACCTGCAACCTCAGTGTTGACAGACCACGTGATCAATAGTAGAAGAAGTACTTTAACCACTCTGCCAGCACCATTTTGCAAAATATAAGTCATATATGAAGGTCAAATATATATGCAATATTTATATTTCAGCCGTAACACCTAGACGATTTTCTGATCCCATTTCAAAAGAAGATATTCAGAAATAAATTGAGAATTCAATTCCAAAGTCAACGAGAAAAAACAACCGATGGGCGTTTTCTGTTTAGGTTGCTTGGTCTTTTGAGCGGAATTTGTATCCAGCCAGGCTTAACGATGGAGGGCAAGAGATACCAAGTGCCCCTTACCTTTTGACGAATGAACCATTAAATAACATAACTGGATGGCGCATTTCATACAAGAGTGTAGAAGACATGACGGGACTCCTTTCCCACCCACCCACCCCCCCCCCCCCCCCACCACCACACACACACACACATACTGTGGTACAAATTTGCGCAGCATTACAAAGGTATATTTATTATTTTAGAATAGCAATAAAAATGAAATATAAATAATATCAAATAAAAAACCACAAAAAACCCAAATAAACTGGGACTAGTATTGATTTATAGGTTCCTGAAATAAATAATGAAACAAAAAATCAAAAATTAAAAAAAAAACAAAACAAAAAACCAATATAAATTTATTTTCAGATATCTGAAAACGTACAGATACAAACTTTTTCTAAAAGGATGACACCGTATTTTGCCTTTTTCTGAAAAAGTATAGATAGCAAAATGAAGGAACTAACCAATCAGGGTATTGGAACAGATACCAAACATGCAGACTCCGTTCTTCCGACTGATGAAGCACAGTTGTGGGATTCTGGTGTTTTTCATACAGAGACTGCTTTGGAATAAGTAATATCGTGTTTTTCTATAACTGCAAATTGTTCGGGTTCAGAGGTAAATGTATGGATGAGCACAAAGTTCGTGATCCTGGTTTTCTAAATCAACCGACTCGTGTGGTGCTAAATTTCTCAATTATGCTGGACGATTATGTAAAAACGTTCAAGGTGGTCTTTATAACAGAAGTGTTGATGTTGAGAGAATTTCTCAAAAATTATGATAAGTACTTATCGCTAATTCCGAGACAAGGGCGGTTTTATAGGAAACCGCTTCCAGATGGTACTTTTGGTGGACGGCCTAGATTTAGTACGCAGCCCATCTGCATAAATACGTTGCAGTCTAAAATGAAAGAGCTTTTTCAAAATGCTGGCATTGATGTTAACAATAGACAGATAACAAAATATTCCGGTATAGTAACTTGTGTCACAACTCATTTCAATGCTGGTTATGATGACCTTGTAGTCAAATCAAGAAGTGGACATCGTTCCAACGCTTTAGATGTTATAAACGCCCTCTTGAGTCTATGTCTGAAAATGTTAGCAATACGCTTCAACCACCGAAACCACAAGATTTTGACAAAAAAAAACACAATTAAGTACAAAGGAAAACACTGAACCAACTGTAAACACTGTCAAGAAAGAGTCAAATGATGATGATGTTCTTACTATTACAGTGCCTAATTCTGTTACAAAAGTTGTTATGTATAAAAATGGAAAAAGATTTGCTTTAGAGTTATGAAAATAATAAACTATTTATGTGTACATTTTATATTTATTCAAAATATGTCTTCTTTATTAATTGAGCAATTCCTCACATTTCTCAATACCAATTATGCCCTAGGCAATTATAGTCTAGTCCCTTACAATTTTAAACAAAAGTTAATATATGAAGACCATGATATGGTCTTCAAAAATAAGACATACAAAATTACACGTTTTCATTGGTCGAGAGCACTTTACTGTGGTCTAATATTAATTAAGATTGGTGTTTGAGTGGTTCTATTAAACACGTTGTCTGTTTTAGACACAAATGTACCGGAGAACATTTTTAACATCATGTTGTAACAATTTAATAATTATCAGATTCTACCAGTTGAAGACAGCGTGGCATGTTATACGTACAAAATTAAATACTTTTAACCCTTGGATACTTTGTGTCAAATTTGATTGAAATTTGCCCGGTGGTTTTGAAGGAGAAGATGGAAATGTTAAATGCTTTCAAGAAGAACAGCCAACGGATAATTTATGATTGGCAACACTTGTGTATTATCAGTCTAATTAAAACAGTCTTGCTCTACCTTTCCTATTGCTCTGCGTGGGAAATAGAAAATGGGCGCAGCAAGTGAAATACTTAATTAATTTTAATTATATATCTGTTTAGTGTAAAAATTGTCTCTACCCACGACAAGCACATCTTCTACGTGTGTGTCATTGTCTGTGAAGTGGACTGGTTTCCTAATGATCAGGGCGTATTTCCTGTTGATTTCTCATATGGTATTTTACTTATTATTCGTATGATACGTGTACTTTCGTCTCCTTTCAGTGTTATACTATACCTGGCGATCGGTATTTCGATATTCCAACATTTAACTACGCAATACGGGTTTATATTGCCTAAGTTGATGTTCTCCATTCAGAAGTTCAGTGGTCGTTACCATGACAGTGGGTAACTAGATGAGTGGCTACCTGGAGTCATTATTTTTTCGTCCTGCACACATTCGTGCACCAGTTTTTTTATTTCGCTCGCGTTACTCACTTTTTTTATTTTGATCTGATTTTTGTATGTTGGTCTAGATCCGGATTTGTCATCGTCACTTGACTTTGAGTTCTTTTTGTTTTCCATTTTCAGCAAATAAATTTTGTGTATCAGAAATGCATTAAAGCAAACATTTATTCGTACACCTTTGATATACATGTAGTGAATTGCTTAAGATGTTACACTACGTGAACTGGATGGTAAATGTGAAGTGCAAAAACATAACAAATGATGGCACATGTAAAATGCAAAAACCTAACAAAAGATGGCAGATGTGAAGTGCTAAAACCTAACATTGGATGACATTTTGAAGTGCAGAAACCTAACAAATGAAGGTATATGTGGTGGTAATTCTAGTTATAGATTTGTACGAAATAAGGATTATTAAGCTGTTATCAAGAGTGACAGAGGCGCAGTCAGACTATCAAACAATTGCAAAGGGCAACAGTTTAACAGTTTACATCCAAGCAATACAATGATAAGGTCTACAGTTAAACAGTTTACATCCAAGCAATACAATGATAAGGTCTACAGTTAAACAGTTTACATCCAAGCAATACAATGATAAGGTCTACAGTTAAACAGTTTACATCCAAGCAATACAATGATAAGGTCTACAGTTAAACAGTTTACATCCAAGCAATACAATGATAAGGTCTACAGTTAAACAGTTTACATCCAAGCAATACAATGATAAGGTCTACAGTTAAACAGTTTACATCCAAGCAATACAATGATAAGGTCTACAGTTAAACAGTTTACATCCAAGCAATACAATGATAAGGTCTACAGTTAAAGAGTTTACATCCAAGCAATACAATGATAAGGTCTACAGTTAAACAGTTTACATCCAAGCAATACAATGATAAGGTCTACAGTTAAACAGTTTACATCCAGGCAATGCAATAGAAAGGTACAACATGGCTGGACCACCAATTTCCAAGCCATACAAAAGTACAGTTGGACCACTAATATTCCAGATTCACAAATGAACCACTGACATCCCAGCTACGAAATGGTAGGCCCACAGTAGGACCATTTATATCCCAGCCATACAATGAATTGGTTCACATCTAATTCCATGATATCTTACACATTAAATGGTAAGGTCCACAGTTTGACATTGATCTCCCAACCATGCATACAATGGTAAGGTTCACAGCTTGACCCATACTATGATAAGGTTCACAATTTCACCATTAATATCTAAGTCATAAAATGACAAGGTTCACAGCTTGACCACTGATATCTCAGACATACAATGATAAGGTTCACAGCTTGATCATTGATATCTCAGCCATACAATGATAAGGTTCACAGCTGGACTATTGATATCTCAGTCATACAATGATAAGGTTCACAATTTGACCATTAATATCTAAGTCATAAAATGACAAGGTTCACAGCTTGACCACTGATATCTCAGACATACAATGATAAGGTTCACAGCTGGACCACTGATATCTCAGCCATACAATGATAAGGTTCACAGCTGGACTATTGATATCTCAGTCATACAATGATAAGGTTCACAATTTAACCATTAATATCTAAGTCATAAAATGACAAGGTTCACAGCTTGATCATTGATATCTCAGTCATGCAATGATAAGGTTCACAGCTGGACCACTGATATCTCAGACATACAATGATAAGGTTCACAGCTTGACCATTTTATTATATAAGTCATAAAATGACAAGGTTCACAGCTTGATCATTGATATCTCAATCATGAAATGATAAGGTTCACAGCTGGACTATTGATATCTCAGCCATACAATGATAAGGTTCACAGCTTGATCATTGATATCTCAGTCATACAGTGATAAGGTTCACAGCTGGACTATTGATATCTCAGCCATACAATGATAAGGTTCACAGCTGGACTATTGATATCTCAGCCATAGAATGATAAGGTTCACAGCTGGACTACTGACATCTCAGCCATACAATGATAAGGTTCACAGCTTGACCATTGATATCTCAGCCATACAATGATAAGGTTCACAGCTTGACCATTGATATCTCAGCCATACAATTATAAGGTTCACAGCTTGACCACTGACATCTTAGCCATACAATGATAAGGTTCACAGCTTGACCATTTATATCTCAGGAATACAATGATAAGGTTCACAGCTGAACCACTGACATCTCAGCCATACCACGATAAGGTTCACAGCTGGACTATTGATATTCCAGCAATACAATTACAAAGTCCACATTGGCACCATTAATGTCCAAGCTATGTATACAATGATTAAGTTCACAACTGGACCATTGATATCTCAGCCATACAATGATAAGGTTCACAGCTGGACTACTGATATCTCAGCCATACAATGATAAGGTTCACAGCTGGACTACTGATATCTCAGCCATACAATGATAAGGTACACAGCTGAACCACTGACATCTCAGCCATACAATGATTAAGTTCACAGCTGGACCATTGATATTCCATCTATACAATGGTAAGTCTACGATTGGACCATTGATATACATGAGAACATAATTATAGCTGCAAGTATTAATATACCCTTTGGGGTTTCAAAAAAGAATAACACGTCTTATTAGGGACGACGATAAAATCTGTCTGTAATAGGAAAGATGGCCACTCCATCAGAGTTTTTCAGTTTTGGGAATGAAAATATGTTTGGCAGGTGATAAAATAAACCGAATGAACGATACAGAGGTAGTGAATAGATCGACTTGGAATTATTTCAGTTTCATCATTGTTTGTATGGAAAGATCAAAGTCACAGTAACTTCGTAGTCTATAGGGGAGGATTAAAGTTCCTGGCAACGTAATTGTCTCTAGGGGAGAATCAAAGTCTCCGTTACGTCATTGTCTCTAGAAAAGGGTAAAAGTTACTGTAACCTCATTGTCTCTAGAGGAGGATAAAGTCAAAGGAGGATAAAGGCACGGAATCGCCATTGCCTACACAGGATGATAAAGTCACGGTAACGTCATTGTCTCTAGAGGAGGATAATGTCACGGTTACGGATCAAAGTCACGGTAACGTCATTTTCTCTATGGGAGGATCAAAGTCACGGTTACGTCATTTTCTCTACGGGAAGATCAAAGTCACGGTAACGTTATTGTCTATAGAGAGGATCAAAGTCACGGTAACGTCATTGTCTATAGTGAGGATCAAAGCCACGGTAACGTCATTGTCTCTAGGGTAGGATTAAAGTCACTGTTTCGTCATTGTCTCTAGGGGAGGATCAAAGTTACAACGTCGTTACATGTGAGAATTGGTTTAGACGTCTGTGTCAAAGTCATAGTAACGTCATTTTCTTTACGAAAGCACAAGAGTCAATGTAATTTCATTTTCTCACTAATGAGACAGCGTGGTACTTGTTTTTATTCGGTTGAGATATTTGTGAGATAAGAATTTCACACATCTTTTCCCGTAAAAATGAATTGTGACGTCAGCTGTCGGTTCAGCAATAGAAGTCATAAAATATGTGCTTATGTTGTGTTCGTTTCCTCTGCCTATCTAAATATGGACATGACGACAACATATCTGAGCTTCCACGACCAAATTTGATATATGATATCAGTATCAATATGGTAGCAGTTATAAATTCAAGATTCAAGATTTATTAATTCCAGCCCCAACCAGGGTAGGTGAATATTAACAATAACAACATATATACATGAACAAACAAGATATGACCAACATGGCATTTTGAAAAATTACCAGATAAGATAAAGGAGGCAATATAATTCAGAAAAATACTATCTAAATACTGATAAGAAAATTTTGCAAAATTTAGCTAATTTGTGGACGACTACTTTATTATCAGAATTAAATATAGAATATAATTTAATAGCATTTGGTTTCTTAGAAAGTTCAGTTGGAAGTAACATTTTCCTTACTGAAGCAAAAAAATTTCAGTCAAATAAATAATGATACTCATCCCCAGTTGTTCTAAATCACATACGTCACAAACTCTATCATCCCTTTGCACCCCCAAAATCTTCCCCTTTCTATCGGAAGTTTGTGGTTCAGACATCTAAAATGGCATAAAGCGCTCCACAAGTCAACTGGTAGAAGTGAAAAATAATTTTCAAAACAATGATGTGTCTTAAATAAACAATAATTGATACATTTTGCAGAATTAAATACAATTTCTAAATACAATCTAGATTTAACCAATCTTTGCCAATGGAGGGGAGTGAGATAAACTTTGGGATAACCATATATCTGACATACCACAATCATTTAAAGTTTTTTCTACTTGACAAATCCATTTACAAGTATAGTATAATTACTAGTTATATGTTATTTATATTATCGCATTTTAACCTTTAATTACACCTCATATAAAAATGCTGGCTTTTGATTGGTCAATAGACAGTGTATTTTTCGCAAATTTCCTCATTTTGCATCGATTTCGTCATCACCGGGGTATTCAGCAAAAAATTACCCTCTGTGCCGTGGTATTTGCTTAAAAATAACCCTCGCATATTATTATGCTGGAAATATTCATTCGGAAGTTTTGACTTTTACCTCAAAGTAAACGTAACATGAGTAATCGATTTTGAAAACCAGAAACGTTCCGATAGTACAGAGTCAACAAACAGCACGCAAGTGGTCTAGTATTCACCGCTCTTTGAAATCATGATATTCGGTGTAATTAAACAGATAAATCATGTCTGGGAGGGGTATTTGTGAAAAATACCCCTCCCAGACATGATATATCTGTTTAAAAACCTCCTCTTGTATATGATGTGTATAAACTGTTACTGAATGATGCAAATAATGGTAAAAAGAATTGGGTTTCTAATGTTAAAGACTTGATCTGTAACTTAGGTTTCTATAATTTATGGATTTTACAAGACACTGAACTCTTTCATTTGGAAATTGTACAACAACGTATTTAAGACCAATATTTACAGTCTTGGTTTGCTAGTCTTGAAGAATGTACTAAGCTTGTTATTTATAAACAGTTTAAAATAGAATTTTGTCCTGAGAATTATTTAGATTTCCATGTAAATGTACAACTTTTAACTAAACTGAGAAGTGGAACGTTACAATTGCTTGTAGAAACTGTTAGATACCATAATGTTGAAAGGGTTAACAGAATTTGTGTTTTATGTAATATGAATGTTGTCGAAGATGAGTACCATTTTGTATTGGTACGTGTGTCCAAGGTATAGATATTTATGAAATCTGTATGTGCCAAAGTATTATTGTTCTTGGCCAAATCTAAAAAAACTATATAAATTGTTAAAATGTTCGAACACAAAATTAACAAACCAATTATGTATGTTCTTAAATTCAGCCTGGAAAGTTAGAGCCGAGAATATTATTTGACTTCATTGGATGTGTGTCTTCCTCTGTATTGATACAATAATGTTTATACTAATAGGTATTTGTTCTCTGTATTCGCTATTGTCACTAAATGTATATATTTTTGTTGCTATAGCATGTATATGCTTTCTGCAAATAAAGCTATTCAATATTCATATATTAGTTTATACAAAATTGCACTAATTTTGTCTTGTTTGCCACAAATCAATCTTTTCCAAAAACCAATCATCTTGGCTTTAATAAATATATCAGAAGGGTAACGACCCAACTCTCCATGTAAAATACAAATTGGAGTCGATTTTTTAACTTTTAAAATCGTTGTATAAAAACTCAAAAATAAACTTTCAATAATTCTGTTATCTTCATATCCCCATACCTCTGAACCATGAAGTAATATGTGAGAAACCATACAGTCAAATAAATATATTTGTATATCTACTGGCAAAATGAACTTTCTATATTTCTTTAAAATATTAAACATAGCTTTCCGACTTTGTTCTAAATCTCTTTTTTAGCTTCATCAAATTTACCATTGTGGGAAAATAAGATACCAAGATACATACATTCATCCACAACATCAAGTTCAACTCCTTTGTATTTAAAAATACGCTTGTGTAAAATTTTACGCCGGTCAAAAATAACTACTTTTGTTTTACTTTCATTAACCGCCAATTTCCACGTTTTACAATATAAAAACATAGCATTTAAAGCAAACTGCAGTTCATTTGCTGACTCGGATAACAAAACATTGTCATCAGCATATAGTAAAAAATATAACTTTAAATATACCTCAAATTCGTCATTGTCCAACAATAAATGGATTGCACCTGAAATGCTGGTAAGCCCATTATAAGACTTAGATAAACAATCATTTAAGTCATTTAAAAATAAAGAGAATAACACAGCAGACAAGTTTTCGCCTTGTCTTACCCCTACATTACTAAAGAAAAACTCAGAAGTCTCCGATCGATCCTAACTTCCAAACACACGTTTACGCAAAAAATGTACACTGGAGATTACTTTCAGAGTAGATAACTCTATTTGTTGACACCTTCCAACAAAACAGCACTGGATTTTTTTAACGAATTAGTAAGCAAAAGAATCAGACACCTTTAGAAGGGCAAGACGAGAAAAGCTCATACACCCGCGTGAAAGATTTCTTTTGGTCTCGGCGGAGTCTCGTTGGAGACCAGACCGAAATCTTTTCACTTGGATGTCGGATATTTTCCCGTCTTGCCCTCCTACCCAGTGTTAGTTTTTATTATATATAGATAGAGATGAAATATCGAATTTTCCGAGTGACAGAAATCACGGTAAATCACATGTGAAAATTATCGTTTATTTTCACTCTCGGGTTTTTTCCCGCCAAAACGTCACAATGGTTTTGTACTATACAGATATTCATCCGCCGTTCATAAAATTTAGGATTAGGCATTAAAATTTTACGAAAACAATTTTGATCTATTTAATAAATAGGATAATCAATTGGGCATCGTGAATATCCAAAATATAATCACTCGTGGCGCATAAAGCATCAGATTAAACTCGTGCGCGGAACAAGTTCCGTACACTCGTTTAATCAGATGCGTTATGCGGCACTCGTGATCATATTTTGGATATTCACTCTGCCCAATTAATTATCCTATAACTACATGTCTCAAGGGAAGGATCAAAGTCGCAGTAACTTCAGTCTCTAGGAGAGGATAAAAGTCACGGTAACGTTATTTTCACTAAGAAAGGTTCAAAGTCATGGTAACTACATGTAGCTAGAGTCGCGGTTGCGTCGTTTTCTGTAAGGGAGAATCAAAGTCACAGTAACTTCAGTCTCGAGGAAAAAATAAAAGTCACAGTAAAGTCATGAGGGGATGATCAAAGTCATAGTAACGTCATAGTCACCAGACGAAGATAAATTTCACGGTAAGGTCATTGTCTCTAGGGGATGATCAAAGTCATGGTAACGTCATAGTCTCCAGACGAAGATAAAATTCACGGTAAGGTCATTGTCTCTAGGGGTGATCAAAGTCATGGTAACGTCATAGTCTCCAGACGAAGATAAAATTCACGGTAAGGTCATTGTCTCTAGGGGATGATCAATGTCATTGTAACGTCATAGTCTCCAGACGAAGATAAAATTCACGGTAAGGTCATTGTCTCTAGGGGATGATCAAAGTCATGGTAACGTCATAGTCTCCAGACGAAGATAAAATTCACGGTAAGGTCATTGTCTCTAGGGGATGATCAATGTCATGGTAACGTCATAGTCTCCAGACGAAGATAAAATTCACGGTAAGGTCATTGTCTCTAGGGGATGATCAAAGTCATGGTAACGTCATAGTCTCCATACGAAGATAAAATTCACGGTAAGGTCATTGTCTCTAGGGGATGATCAATGTCATTGTAACGTCATAGTCTGCAGGAGAGAATAAAAGTCACATTAACTTTATAGTCTCCAGGTGAGGATCACAACGTCGTTACATGCGAGATTGGTTATGTCATTGTTAATAAGAAAAAGAGTAAGTCGTTTCTTCAGAAAAAAAATAGGCTTTACAGTGGTGTACTTTTAAAAATATAACTATCTTTCTTGAACTTATTACTGGTATATGGAAACTTGATTCTAAAACATTTATTAAAATACACCGGAAAGTATACAAGACATCTCAATAGCTGCAATTAAATAAGATATCTAATACAATATTTAACAGGTTACTACTAGTGTTTAGTTATCGTGTAAACAATGTGTTTAGTTATCATGTAAACAATAGAATATCTAACAAATATCGTGGTTAATGATCTTCTCTATAATTTTTAACTAATTTCCACACTTCTCAAACTCAAAGTAATATTCAATCTGATTGACCGGTGTAGAAAAAATAGTTCTCGTCATTAGTGAAAATGAGGTTCTTAGTAGTTGATATTTTAAAATAATAACGTATAATGACGTCTTAAACAAAACAACTTCCATAAACCGCGTTTTCAAGTCATGACTGTAAAATTTGGAAGAATTGTACTTAATTTCGCAAATTTACTAATTTTTAAAAATAGAGAAACAGAACCTTACATTAGTACACTTGGATTCTCGGATTTCTCAATTTTCCATATTGAATTAGAGAATTTTAAGGTCTCGTCAAGGCTCGGACTTAGAATTCCATTATTTAACTATATTGATTGGATTGGAGAATTCCGATAATACACTCGTACCAATGTAAAATCCTAAATTTTTATATTTATTTTATAAGAAATATTTAATGAACAAATCTATATAATATTTGTCATAAACATCTTTTTTTAAATCCCCAAACATTTAAGAGTTTATTTAAAGACAAATAATTAATTGTATGATACATAAAAAGGTAATACATACATGAATATCATATGAAGATCAGGGGCGTAATCAACACATGTATTTGGGTAAGTCTGCTGTCACACGCTCCCATTAAAGTCTATAAAAGCTTTGGACGACAGAGGACTCTCTGACTAAGTAATATGATGCTTTTGATTAAGGGTGGCGTAGCTTTTTCTAAGAACCTTTGTGGAAGGAAGCATTTTAAGAAACGTTTACATTTTAAAAATATGTATATGAACATATCTTAAAGTTGAAAAGTCCTTAATAGTGATGTCAGATTGTGGTTTGTAAAATTGTTATACAAACACTGGTGATGATTCAATACTTTATCACATCTCATTTCTCACTTTGAGTTCCTGGAAATCTGACTGATGTCGAGTGGTTAAAGACACGTGCACGGTGCAATCAGTGCTACAATACGTAGATCTGGACTGTCAGCATACACTGTACTGCATAATCAGTATCAAAGCAGACCCAAGCAGACATAATTGCGATTAATTCGGAAACGTGTATGATGCAATCAACAAAACGATAATTTATATCTGTTAGCAGACACGTTTATGCGTTTATGGGGCAACGAGAGAGAGTAAATTATGGCAAGTAACTGTTACGAGTGTGAGAGAACGTGGATTGCAATCATAAACGCGAAAACGTAGATCGCAATCAGCAACGCGAGAACGTAGATCGCAAACAGTAACAAGAGAACGTAGATAGCAAACAGTAACGAGAGAACATAGATCTTAACCAGTAACCAAACAGCGTATATATGAACCGATATTTTAGTTTGGCTTCAGTTGATCACAGTAGTTTATTTTATTGTTCGTATGATACTTATTTTCATTGTGTTTAGATATCCATGAATTTAAGTATTCAACATTTATATAATTTGATAATTACGCGTGAAAACCACGAAATAGGAAACCTCAAAACAGCAACACTTCGTCTAACCACAAAACTGGTACCTATAAATAGAAATGAATTCACGGTATAATTAAACAAATTAAAAAATGATCCACAATGATCTTATAAGTGTTTTTAATAGCTGTAAATAAGGATTTAATAATATCAAAAACATAAGTACAGTCATAATGAACAAAAATAAATAACAGGACATAATCTATGTCACGATTTCGTTGGTTTTTGAATGATTTTTGTGACATATTATCCTGTTTCTGAAGTGTTCAGTAAATTTTGATTATATATTAAGCTCTTTTCATTCAGAAAACGTTTATCCTTGTATAATAAAAAATCACTGTTAAGAGTAAGGAAATCGCAACTGAATGTATACAATGTCTGCCATTGTACATCGAGAAAGGAAATGTAAACGGGTTCATCAACGAAACCTTTCGAGATCAACGTCATGAAACAGTTGTAGTACCGAGGAAAACATGACTAAGAATACTTCCTTGTGGAAAACCCAAGGTGAATGTGATGCCCCATTTAGTAGACCAAATCTAATAATAAAACAATCTCGTTTCCTGTCTATTAGTAGCTTTTATAAGAAGACAAAAACATGCCAATGAATTTGGGTTACAAATTTGAAAAACTATACGACGTTGTTTTATGATGTACCGAGGATTCTTAATGAACATTGCCTTAAAATAAACAAACAATGAACAATAATGTAATAAAAACATGAGGACAACAACAATGGGTATAAAAAAAAATTTAAAAAAAGAAAAGAAAAAAAGGAAACATAGTAAAACCTCCAGAATCCATGGGATTGCCTTCTTAGGTATACTAGCATAATCTCATACACATCTGAAACAACATACAATGTAATTTCAATACGGAAAACTGCTGAACATTTTGAACTTTTTTTTCAAACAATTAAATACAATACTACCCAAAAAAAGCTCATTTTGTATCATTTGTTTTGTTACGGAAATACTCACGATAAAGCTCAAACGTTTCGGCGTGATCTTGCAAAATTAACCAAATACTTTAAATCACTTAATAAAGGGATGTAAACATGACGTTTTCTTTAAGTATAGTTCTTGATTTCAATGACCCAGCTCTAATGCAGATTGAAGATTTAATTAATACAACGGCATATATTAAACAACGTAGATAGCTGTTTGCGGCTATTCTTCACACCTTTATTTTTTCATCAATAGTTCATTTACCTGGCTATATTACCGGTACTTTCTTTGCTTTTTTAATTTTGGACAACGATAAAGATTCTACATCTTGTGCTTTTATTTCCCCTTTTGTTTTCTTTTCTATATTTATTTCTGTACTTTATCTTTGTAACTGTTTGTATTCATTTTTTTTAGTCTTACTTCTGTTGGTTCTGTATTATGCGGTTGTCAATTAAGATTGGAGTCGAACACACCTTGCCCGCAGTAAAACTCGAACCCGCCACCTCAGCGTTGACAGGCACATGATCAATTACCTTAATTGAGGTCAATACATAAACTAGTGATATCGATGAGAAAAGGTTATCTCTAAATAAAACATCTTTTAAAATGAAAAACATACCAGAACTGGATTAAAAAATATGCCAGGTGCATGTCACTGTTGTGGCAACGTTAAAATAATATTGACGCTATTTTCAGCATTTGTTTAACTATATCATCTGTCCAGTTTTTATTGGTGGAGAAAGTTAGAGTACCCGGGTAGGAACCTCCGACCTTCTGCTGGTAAATCCTTGTCAATGATGGTTCGAGTCGAGCAACCTTGACCTCCTTAAGGCGCGAACTCACAACCCGTGTGTAAAGACGCCTTTAATCATTATACAGTAATACAGTAAGTATACATCACTCAACTATCGAGGCCCAAGTATTATTGAAGAATTGCCAACTACTTGGACCTCTATAGTCCCGGTGTACTTTACCAAATTTACATAATCTTTGACATTCGTTAGTACTCGGATTACTTTACCAAATTTACATAATCTTTGACATTCGTTAGTACTTGGATTACTTTCACAGCCTTTAACATCATATTGGTACACGGATATCGATCATTCAGCGTACTAAGGATTAGTTTTGGACATGCGTCGTTTTGATTGGCTGTTTCTTTTAAATTATTGGTAGTCAACATAATCAAGTAGGTCGGGTTAAAATGTGTATTGATTAACATGGAGTTAATTCCTCTTATTTTATTTAAAAAAACAAGTAAATATCGATCATATATTGAGGAATATCAACAGGAATTCCACCCAACATCTTTGCTAGGGAAATATAGCCTGAAATATTTTTCTTTTTTCTTGCCATATGTCACCCCCAAATGATATGGGGTCAAATTCCTGTGGTATATCTGTAATATGCATCAATAGCCTATGAATATCAAAAGGCAATTGCTAAACAAGAAACAGAAATTTACAATTAAGCAAAGGACACCCCCACAAATATGTAGACTATTAATACATGTACTGAAAATAGAATACCAAGTTTCAGATCCAAGTTTCAAACAAAGCTCAAGTGTACCCAGTTCTATTTTCACATGTGAAGAAATTGTTTAAAAAAGAATTATTTACTGCATGTTAAAAATTATCAGAATCAATTACACTAAAAGTAAATAAATGGCCTTAGTTGGGTAAGTGAATAGTTAAGTGAAGAAACATATGATGAGGCAAATGAATGCTACCCTAAAATGAACCAAAAAGAGAAACATGAATATGACTTAACACTTGAAGTTACATGGACATTTTTTCGTTGTGTAGGATGATTAAACATATATACACAATGGTACATCCATGAGCTAGGACCTTGGGCCCACTGTGCTTGGGCCTAACTTCTACTATTTACGCAATTCAAGATGGCTGATTGTGGAACGTAACTTAATAGGACCCTATGAGATAAACTACATCTTCAGAATCTTCTTACTGTCTTCTATCCATACATCATACCTGGTGCTTTATTGTTTGCTTTTATACTAGATATATATATTATTGTAGATAAACATTAACCAGGCATCACGTGGGAGACTGTATTTCGGAAGTGAATGATTGTTTTTTAAGAGGTTTAAGGACACATACACTGAATATTATTTGTAAATAAATTTGTTTCAATATACCATATACTTAGATTTTTATCAAGTAATTCAAATTTTTAAAGGGTGGTCTCAGAGCTCATTTCCCAGAGGTCGAGCATTTAAATTTCAAATTTTAGAAGAAAAGAATAAAAAACACAATAATTGATTTATAACAATTTGTCCAATCACATTTAAGACTTTTGTCAAGCAATTGGTATACATTTTAGTAATAAAAGAACTTTAGGGGATTCTGAATAACAATTTTTGTCTACTGAAAAATAGTTGATCAAAAAGTTTGAAAATGGGATTTTTAAGCAGAATTACCTACCTTGTTACAAAAATTTTCTCATTATTTTGCATGTATTTAACTTGTCTAAGCTACACAATAAATTGATGCGATAGTATATGTATAAGTCTTCCATTATACTTACGCCCCGTGCGGGATCCGGGTGGCTAAAAGAATAGACCGCAGTCGCGCTAGCTTGTCGTAAAAGGCGACCAAATAGCGCCCAGTACCCTGACCGGCGTGTCAGGTCGGTTTGCCTAAACACCGACTGGGATGTGTGCCCCAGGTGGTTGAATGGGGTACCCCTGGCAAGCTGGGGTTGTCAGGCCATAATACCGCAAACCATATTAGTGCACCGTGTTGGGAAAAATGCCACGTTCCTCGCACGTCAAAGAACGCTGCTGTGGTATTCGGTATGAGTAGGGATTTCGATCCCGCTACAGGAGGCTAAATTGCCCGACCCTATCCATCCTCCCATTTGCCAGTGGCAATCTAAAATCCGTTACCTCTATTTTTCCTTGTGTCCCATCCCATTTTCATTCAGCGTCATTTCATGTTCATTTTATCCATTTCATGTTCATCGCCTGAATATAGCTGAAATATTGCTGCTCGGGCGTTAAACACCATTAATCAATCAATCAATCAATCCATTATACTTACAAATTTTATTGAACTTCAGAACAAATAATGAGAGAAGTTAATATAAATTACACAATGAACGTGACTACTATTTTCAGAACAAAATCTCATAACGCCCACCGATCAGTTGACTCGAACATGTTCACAACTTCAGAGATTTTATGTAGCTAGAAAGACTGTATTTTCTAAACCATTATACAATTTCACATTCAGTGACAGAACTATTTAAAAAAAAATAAAATGTGTTTTCTTGCTTATCCCTTTTTCTAGCGGCTCCACATTGGAGAAAAGGTCGGCAACTAAATGATTTAAAATAATATAATATAATATAATATAATATAATATAATATAATATAATATAATATAATATAATATAATATAATATAATATAATATAATATAATATAATATAATATAATATAATATAATATAATATAATATAATATAATATAATATAATATAATATAATATAATATAATATAATATAATATAATATAATATAATATAATATAATATAATATAATATAATATATTATATTATTCCCACCATTTTTAATACATTAATTATCTGTTAACTTGCTTTCATCTAAAATACAGTAGCAAGATTCAATTGACATAATTTATTAATTAAGTTACAAACCAATTCATTAATTCATAGTAACACAACAAATTATTTTTTTCCACTAAAAATTGTGAACAAAAATTGTATTACTGTGCATCTCATTTTAACACTTTTTAAATTTTTGTGAAATTTTGTTTGTGTACCCATTTGATCCGTAAATGATGTCTTAAAACTGAACTATATTGTTCTTTGAAACATATCTAATCTATATCTGGAATTTGTACGGAAGTACTAGATAAGTAGAATGACCCGCAACGAGAGAATTTAATGTTGATTTATAAGTGGCAAAGTTTGTGCTTTTTTTGGAAAGTAAAGTTTGTCTGTATGACACAAATAAGGGCCCCATTGACCAGTGTGATATGACGGTTGAGGAAATTTTAAGAAAATTTAATGGAAATCAAAATCCTATGGTCCTGCACACCTTCATATCATATCAAAACTATAGAAGAAAGGCAGAAATCCCAATCTGGATGCAGAGAGGACAGGTGGAACCACAGACAGACAAGGGTAAATTAATATGCCCTGCAACTTTTCGCTTCGTTAAAATATAGAAAAGTTAACTATTATAAGGATATTTACTTATAATTAAATGTTTTTATGGTAACTGTAAAAGGTCAAAGTTTTTGCAACTTTTAATTAAATAAAATGTTCAAGTAAACAAATGCAATTATAGCTACCCAGCACAGCAGAAAAAAGAGAGGTTACGCAGTAGTTTAAGACCCAGACACCTAGTTGAAGATGTTTTCAGGGCATTGCCATGTTAATAACACACTGATAATGTATTAAATGAAACAGGCTCCAAAGGGCATTAGATATACATGTACTCAATAACAAAAGTACTCATCAACTCTGTACAACCAGGTGTCATAATAGGTACTGAAACATGGTTTGACCCCAAAACATCTCCTTATGAATTCATTTCAATGATCTCTATATCATATGCAGAAAATAAAGAACACCTAACAATAAGGGTCTATACTATGGAGGTGTCTTGATAGCAGTATCAAACAAATATTTGTCAAGTGAAGTTCAAGAAATTCAAACTGACTGTGAGATGGTGTGGGCTGAACTTACTATCTCAAACGCACAAAAATGTTGCATATGTGCATATTATCGTCCACACCCTGATGATGACATCTCACTTGAGCATCTAAATCAGTCATTAAGTAGAATATATACAAATTCAGTCTGTAATTATTGTAGAGAGAGATTTTAAACTCGGTCATGTGAACTGGGAAACAGATAGTGTCATCACTGAGAAGCCAAATCAAAAACAGCACCTACAGTTATTAGACATAATACATGATCACGGCCTAAAACAAATATTGCAAGAACCAACAAGAAATGATAGTATATTGGACTTGGTTATCACAAACTATCCCGCCATAATAGATCAAATAGAAACTATACCCCCACTAGGTGAAGCTAACCACAACACAGTATGTTAAGGATGTGAATTATCACTAAAACGTTGTCAATCAACAACACGCAAAAGTTCAAACAACCTCAATAAAACGTTGTCAATTAACAACACGCAAAAGTTCAAACAACCTAAAATTAAGAAAGACCTACAAAATTTACATAAAAAATTGTCTAAAATAACAACCAACATTAATGAATTATGGGAAACATAAAAAAACTTATTTCTTCAAAGCATAAATAGCAATATTCCACAAAATATTGAAGCAAAATAAAAATCTGCAATGAGTTAACAACAGTCTAAGAAGTAAAATGAGGAAGTACAATAAAAGATACCGAAAATTTAAATCAAAAGGGAAAACCATACCAGAATCCATTAAAATACTTAAGCATAATATAAATAAACAAAAGCGATAGTCTTATTGGAAGTACATTGAAAATATGATATGTGGCATACCAATCGATGACAATGTTTCTAAACTTCAAAAATGTTTCCAAACAATCTTTTTTCCTTCATCAAAACCCCAAAGTCGTAAAGTTCTAATATTCCGCCCTAAGAAAAGATGGTATTCTAACATCAAATTCCAAATCAAAAGCTAATACACTTAACTTACAGTTTCAGAATGCTTTTACACCTATAGCCGAAGACCCAAAACAAAGGGCAGCATATATATCCACAAATGACAGATTATAGAATCAGGTATCACAAAACTGCAAAATTGGACCAGACCAAATTCATCGACGTCAACAATGCAGTCAATGGATTGCTTCAATATTAACATGTTTCAAAAATCCCTCGACACAAGCAAAAAACCAAATGACTGGCGTCATGCAAGTGTTTGTCCAGCATTTAAAAAGGACGACAAACACGACCCAGTTAACTACAGAACCATTTCTTAACTGCACATGCTGTAAGCTATTAGAACGTATAGTCACAAGCCAAATCATGAAACATCTTGAACACAATCACATTTTATATGACTTTCAACACAGTTTTAGATCATCCCGCTCGTGTGACAAACAACATGCTAACAGACAGTAAAGGCGTGGACTTTGGGAAGGCTTTCGATAAAGTTTCACATCGCCAACTTCTTTACAAAATTAATCATTATGGAATAAACTCAAATGCATTTCACTGGATAGAAGACTGTTTGACAAAAAGAACACAAAATGTAGTCATCTGAAAACTTACATGTAGCATCTGGAGTCCCTAATGGCACAGTAATTTATTCTTATCTTGGGGAGTTTTTTACGCCCTATACACCGACAACTTAATGCCCTTGGTCGGACGGAACAGTAGTTGGTTTAATATTATAGTTAATCTAAATTAATGATCTCGCAGAATACGTGACATACAGAAAATTAAGATCGTTTGCTGATGACATAATCTATAAAGAAACTAGAGCACTCGAAGAATGACAAAAACTACAAGATCTCGAAGCGGCTGGCAAGTGGGAAAAATACTGGTTGATCCACTTTCATCCTGATGCAACACTCTTAAGTTTTACACACAAATGAAATCCACATACTTTTACTTACAAACTTCATGGCCATTCTCTCTCTCAAAAGTTGAATCCCAAAAATATGTAAGTGTAACACTTCAATCAAATCTAAAATGGGACAAGTATATTGATAACATGATAGCAAAAGAAAAACAATCTTTAAGCTTTGTCAGAAGAAATCTCAAAATCTCATCTGAAAAAGTAAAATTACATGTATACAAAGCTCTAGACCGACCAAAATTAGAATATTCTTCAACTATTTGGGATTCACACCAAAAACAACAAATCAACCAGATCAAATAAGTCCAATGCATAGCAGCTTGCTTGCTTTAATGTCAGATTTATATGGGAACCCCCTTAAAGACCAATGTCTTAGATACAGATTAGTTTTCTTTTATAAAATTGTACATCACCTAGTTGCAGTACCAACATCATACATAGTTATACCATAAGACAGTAGAAAACGACACAGCAACCCCCATTCCTACAAACATATCCAACCACCAAAAGACTGCTATAAATATTCATTTTTCCAACAATAGAATTACACAATGGAACAAACTACCACAAAACTTGTCTTCAGCCACTACAGTTGAGGGAGTCTGGTCAATGAACTAGCTATTATTCCTATTTACTACTCATAACTCCAAAAGCTATCAATTGTATATAGTTTTAAATTGTATAAAGTACATCAATTTTTTTCTATTATCCCCTTGATTTTATTGCATGAAATTTGGCAGTCATCATGTAAATATTCAAAACTCAAAATTTTAGATGCTCCGAGATGATCTTCAATAGAGAAGGACAGCTAGATACAGAAGAAATGTTATTTTGTAAAGAGCATATGCACAATGTACCCTAGTCTGATTTGTTACCTGAAGGTGTCATTACATCATGCATATTTTTAGTTGTAAAATGCTCACTGGTGGACTGACCCTTGGTAAATAATTACATCATATTCAAATAAGTACCAAAATTTGATCAAAACTTAGTTTGAAAATTGGTAAAACTTGATGAAAAGTATGCCCCTGCAGCTGAGAATTATAGGTTGATATGTTAGTGGAAATGTTTTTTTAATAAAGTGTGTCTGTAAGACAAAAATGATGCCCCTGCTGACAAGCAACTTGAGGGTGTTGCAAGAGGCAAAAACTTTAAGAAGGAAAATCAAAATCCAATGAACCCCAACACTTTTCTATGGTACAAACATCCTCCTAATTATAAATGCTGTGGCTCAAAAAGTCCAAATATTCTTAAAATTAACAGGTAGTCCAACTACCTGTATTTTAAAGAACATTCCATGAAAATCAAAATCCTGTGGCCCTACAAACCTCCATTATTTTTTCAAATGTCCCACTAAACACTGTAGATTCAAAGATGAAGACAAGACATAAATGGCATGTTTCCAAACAAGATCAACTATCTTCAACTTGATGTTACAAAGATTCTGGCAAAATATAAATGTTGTAGACCCACGGAAGGACAACGATAAATTGATATCCCCCCATTTCATTGCAAAGAATAAAAACAATATAATCTGGGTGGTATTTCATTTTATTCCTAGAAATAAATATACAGGCCAATTATGCTGATGTGACTAGCCATTCAGGTAAAACGCACATTAAGAAATTAATATTTATACTGGAAAAATTATTGCTAATTTCCTGTTAATTTCACATGAAAGTTATAATGTGGAAGTACTGATGATTCATTCAAACAAAAAAAATATTTTATTATAGACTGAAAAGGATGAATTTTTGCTGACAACATTTAAAGAAAAAAGTATTTCATTAAAATTTACATGAAAAATGTCTGTGATATGTATGTATAAGCTCAATTCATGAAAAATTAACATGAACTTCATGTGAAAAAATTTGCCTGTATATACTAGAGTACCATTATAGACATATGGTTTTTCGAAAAACATGTCATGCAGCACATTAGTAACATTTAAAGTTTTTGATGACTGTTTAGTCCCATGATTCTGGCTCAGCAAACATTTTTACATCATTGTCTGGGCTCGTCGCTGAAACAGAAACAAAAAACTCGGTAAGTATTGTGTATACATGGCATTTTTGCTGTCTTAAATCCACTAATTGTAGCTTTACTACAAAAGGTCTTCTATAGGCTAAATATTGAATGCGAGACTTTTAGTAAACTAACAATTAAAAGCCATTTTTAAGGTAACCTTTGTTGGTAAACCATTACTAGAGTGAAACTTTTGTTGGTAAAACATAACCAGAATGTAACCTTTGTTGCTAAACCATTACCAAAGTGCATCTTTGTTGGTAAACTGTAAACAGGGAGCAAACAATATGTTGGTAAAAAATAAACAGTGTAACCTTGGTTGGTACACCATTACCAAAGTGTACTTTTGTTGGTAAACCATAAACAGAGTACAAACAATTTGTTGGTAAAAAATAAACAGAGTGTAACCTTGGTTGGTAAACCATTATGAGAGTGTAACCTTGGTTGGTAAACCAGTACGAGAGAATAACCTTTGTTGGTAAAACATACCAAGAGTGTAAACCAAAACCATATTGTAATTTTTGTTGCAGTTCTACAATAACATAGAAAGTTACCTTTACTATAGAATACACCAGAATTCCAGCTTACCTTGAGAAGAATTTCCATTTTTTACTCCTTTATTTTTTAATGCATCAGCATAAGAAATAACTTCAGGCAATTTTACAATGGCCTCTGGCAATGGTGGAGTGATTGATCTCGAGACAAAAGGTGGTGCACTGGAAAAAAGAAAAACACCTATAAAATAAACACTCAAATGTACCATAAACAGGTATTACTGTGAGCTTATACTCCCCAATTATACCCCTGCTTCATAACTTAATACAAACAGGAAGAACAATGCAGAGAGGTCTGAAAATGAATCCCACAATATGGCATGATCACACAAAGGTACTGCCAAATTTCAGCATTGGATCATTTATCATTGCTGAGAAGAAAAATGTGAGTGAAAATGGTTACAGATGGCTAAAAAATGAAGGGGGTCAGTAAACAGGAAGTAGAGGTTGAAGAGGTCTGAAAATGTATCCCACAATATGACAAGACAATACAATGCTTCTGACAAAATTTCAGTCTTGTATCATTTATCATGGTTATGGTTGAAAACTTACTAAATTGGTCAACAAGAAGTAGAAGTTGGAGAGGTCTGAAGCTACAGACAAAGTTTCAGTATTGTATCTTGTCATTGCTGAAAAATGGGACAATAAATGGTCACAGACTAACCCAGACTGAAAACAGTATACCTGCTCTCCCCTATGGTGAAAGAGGGGGTCGATGGGGAATAACAATGTATATATAAATAGGTACAAAACCTATGTTTTAGGGTATATAACCTACAAAACATTCCAATGTAATATTCATTCTAGTCTACTAAAAATAGACAGTCAGGTGTGTTATAGACATTCAAATTTAAAATAAATAATACACAAAACATTAATATAAATAAGCATTCCAATGAACTATAAATAAACATGCATTCCAAATATATACATTCCTAATGTACTATAAATAGATATGAAAAGTATTATAAATAGTTATAAATAGACATTCCAATGTACTTAAAATAATGTTATTCTGAATAATAGTTGTTTGTGAGAAATTGTAGACATACATATTATGACAACTGCAGAATTGCTTGTTCATATTTTCATTTTCATATGTAATATTACAGTAATTATATTGGAAGATAAATGAGTTATCTCCCTTCTCTGACTGTATTTGTAGTGCGTTTTATTAAAATTACATTTCTAACAACCCAAGTCAACAACAAAATCGGCAGTGAATTTATGTTAACTTTACATTTTAACACAAAAGTATATGTTAAAACTTTCCTTTTGTATTTGCCAAGAATTACTGTCGTCTGCTTCTAAAAGCTACTTGAATTTAGATTTAATGATCAGGATGTATTTGGATTTAACAATAATTTCTCATTAAATAAAAAAAGACAAGTAAAAGATAAATTTTCTCCTTTTTTTTCTTATAGGGATGTTTTCTTTTTGAGGCTGTAATAGCTCATTATTAGTCAATGATCAGGCCATCCAATGAAAAGTTTTTTTTCACAAGTATGAAATCCTATTGCAAATTTTATAGTTGTTTGTATGGTTTTTCCAAATCTGATGTGCATTGGTAAAAATGCCCAGATTTTAAGCATTTTTGACAAATGTACCATATTTAGTAACAAGATTTTCAGGAAAAGGGTTACTTATTTTTATATTTTCATATTCCACAAATCAATACAAATGCAAAAGTCTGACATAAGCCCTGAGTTTATAACAAAGATTAGATAAATAATTTTTATTTTAAGGTCAAATAAAACAATACATGTGCTTTTGGTTATATGAAAAAATGAGCCACTTTTTTGAGAATAAATTTTTATTATTAAACTTTTACATAAAGGTTATAAATCAGAAACAACATACATGTAGCTTAAACAGTGCATGTTGAAAGTAAGAAGATATTGGTAGAAACGATAAATGCTCCCCAAAGTACACTCTACATAATATAAGAGCAGCTTATGGCTCTTGTAATTAAAGACTAGGAAATTTGTGAGCAATGCCCACTAACTTGATACCCCCTGCTTCCTTTACGTCAATGACAAAGTCCATGTTTATCTAAGATCAAAATGTTAAATATCAGGTGCATAGTAGCACTACATTACAAAGATTCTTTGTAAGTTTCATTAAATTCCTTTCAGTCATTTAGGAGAAGTTACACATTAGACAAAGTACAATGGTCGACGGACAGGCAACCCTATCACTTATTATACCCACCCAAACCCCCCTTTTCCCTAAAACTGGGGTATAGATAAAAAAAATAGACACATTCATTTAATGCATTAAGAAAATTATTATGCAGCATGCATTTTGGCCATCCAAATTGATATACACCATGCACGAAGGATTTGGTGATAGAACAGAAAAATAAACTGTGGTAAATACCCCGGTAACCCAAAAATAAATGTAGGTAAAGTCATAGTTTATGTGCAGTGCATGTCTACTCATCAGTAGATAGCTATTTATTCTGCAATCACTATTTTATTACACAAATACAGATGTTAATGACATCTGACCTACATTGTTTGTACATGTACATTTTTTACCTTATTTTTTTAACCACACGCAATCGCCCAATGATTTCTGATCACATGTTTCACAGTACAAATAAATTATATATTTTCTGAAAATGTATGAAAATAGCTTTTGCCCTTGAATGCTAAAATACATTTTATATCAAAAAAGCGTGACAGAAGAGAATTACTAGACGATTTCTTGTTTGTGAGAATAATTGTAAGATACAAACATCGTATTCAATGTGGCCATTTGTACGGTTCAAATATAACAAAACCCACAATTTTATTATTAAAAACATTGTAAAGCATTTTTTAATTGCAGTGTGGAAAAACATTTATAACATAAATAGAAATTTGCTGCATATTTTTGATTGGTTTAAAACTTTTGGGTCATGTTTAATAGTAACAGTACTAAAATTGCATCAGAATATTGTTATTTTTGTTTATGCAAGTTTATATGGCCAGAGAGATTTATATCAATCGAGGACATAGTCCGAGGTAAATGTATACAACTTGTATTGACTAAAGAGAAAGACTAATTTTTATATTATTGCCATTAGAATGATGACAATCACTATAATTTTGTAATTCTTCACATTTGCATCTAACATCACTGGTACTCAGTCAAGGAATATGTACAAATAAATTTCTAGAAATAAAACAACAATTACAGATACTGACAACACACAACAAAATTCATTTCCTGGTGAAAATAATAAAGTTCTGACAATCTGAAGTTATTAGAGCTGGAAACAGGCATATAGATCTAATCTTATGTAAAACTTGATTGGCTGATTTTGAAACATAACCAGGGTATTTAATATTTTGTTCCATTTTAGTAACCACGCAATTCACAAAAGTCATTCCACAAATAAGCAGTCTATCTACCAAAGTAAAAAAAAAAATCACAAGATAAACACTGGACTAATTAAAAGACAGTAAAATTATTAAATAATATATTATTGTATATATACCAAGTCTGAAGTGAATTCATGTACCGGTAGTATTTGTAAAGTTATTAGCAAGTTGAATGGAAACATACGGAAAAAATAAACAAGTGTGGACTGTGAGCACGCTCACAAAGCGATACCCCTGCTTCGCTTTCAAGTCCATTTATCTCCCCTTAATGATAATGGAGGTCAATAAAAATCCTTCATGCACATCTACATATAATGTACTTCCTTTATGCCAAGTTTCATTTAAATTTCATCAAGCGGTTTAGGAGGACTTGCGCTTACAAGGGATGTGGACAGCCGTACAGACAGGGTGATTCCTATATATCCGCAAACAAGTTTGCGGGAGTATAACTACTGGAGATAACATAAAATGAATGTAAGAAGAGTAATGTTTCTTATGCACTGCACTTCTACTTATACCAACTGGAGTTTACATAAAACAAGTGTGGACTGTGAGCACGCTCACAAAGGGATACCCCCACTTAGATTACAAGTCTAATTATCTCCCCTTAATAATATCCAAGGTCAATAAAAATCCTTCATGCACATCTACATAATGTACTTCCTTTATGCTAAGTTTCATTAAATTTCATCAAGT
Source organism: Limnoperna fortunei (assembly GCA_944474755.1). Classification (NCBI taxonomy): domain Eukaryota; kingdom Metazoa; phylum Mollusca; class Bivalvia; order Mytilida; family Modiolidae; genus Limnoperna; species Limnoperna fortunei. The sequence continues at coordinate 65,353,317 of OX104117.1, forward strand.
GGTTAAGGAGGAGTTGCACTTACAAGGGATGTGGGCAGATGGACAGACAGACAGGGTGATTCCTATATACCCCCTAAACAAGTTTGTGTTGTGGGTATAATGAATGTAAGTAGAGTAATGCTTCTTAGGCACTGCACTTCCACTTATACCTACTGGAGATAACATAAAATGACTGTAAGTAGAGTAATGCTTCTTATAAACTGCACTTCTAATTATCACCATATCTCTATTTACCAAGTGAATGAATCCAGTAGTTTTTAAGTACTTTTTCATATGAAAATAAAACTAAGGGAGATAACAAATAATGTAGGTAGAGTAACAGCCCATGTGAACAGCACTCATCACGTTCTACTTAACCTCTAAGTCTGAAGTCAATGTTTCTACCGGTTTTCAAGATATGCTTCTTCCAAACTATGGCAGATGTACAAGCTAAGGCAGATGTAAGGATGGAAAAAGCAGAACTACATGCTACACTCTTCAGGCAACATAAAAAGATTAATAAGAAAACTCATTAATTGTTGATCAAACTATACATAAGATTTGTTTAAAAAAAAATCCTACTATAGTTTTAGCACATTTTGTTTTTGAACTTCATGGTTTCATAATTTGTTAATCACGTCATCTTTCTGTGAAATTTATATTTCCGTAACAGTATCAAAGGTCAGTTTGTAAGTAAAAAAAGGAAGACAAAGAATAATAGGTTCTTTCATACGTTTTTGGAAAAGACTGGTTAATCTTTCACAAGTGATAGACATTTTTATGTCTTTTCGTGAGTGGAGCACAGCAAGTGTAAGATCACACTGGCTTTCCCAAAGGTGCATGAAAGTACCTATTTCTTCCGTAAACCAACAACTTTTACATCCCTATATCCTATAGACTCTCCGTTGTTTTAGACTCCATTGTCTCTGACATCCAATCAGAATGCCGGAAACAAGAACGTTGTTATGCTTCCATAAGAACGTTGTTGTTTCTCGCATTTTTATTGGATGACGCAGTAAGTACAGAAATCTGCCATTTACGGAAGAAACAGACTTGAACACTTGGGAAAACACTTATTAATCACTTTGAAATAGCAAACATACACACAAAGATCATAGTACTTTTGTGGTTCATACTGAGATTGAATAGTAGGATATGTCCTTAACAGAGTTCTAAACATAATTTTTTTACAGATTCGAAAAAGAGAAAGTACATGAACATACCTTTCAATAACATAACTAGTGCACAGTTACTTAATTTATTAGAAAATTTCTTCCTGAATTGGTTCAGTGGATATGTTGATTAAAAAAAAGTTAAAAGTACATTAAACTGTGCACTAAAGCTATAATGTGTACCAAAATACACTCTTAGTCTGTACAGGATATGTAACATAATGATGATATCAATCTCTTGAAACGAAACCACAACTTAGTGCATACTTTTGTTTGTAACTGTATTTACAAGGACATTGGTCAAAAGAGTTCACACAATTTTAATTGTCACTATTTCTTGGAATCAAAGGAGAAGATATTGTTACAAAGGTAACAATGATAACTAGAGGCTTCCAGGAGCCTGTAATCACTCACCTGGAACCCAAATTACTTCAAATATATTTACATTTTTGCAATTTACAGTTTCAGTTTAGTTGTTATAGCTTTTAAGTTGCTGTGCAAAAACTAAACATTTCTTCAAAAATTTCGGTTATATACAATAACTCCTACAAGGCACCATCAGACAATATCTGAAAATTAAATGATTGGTAGACCTTGTCCTTTAGGGTAATTTAGAAATTTACAGTTTTACTCTAGGGTGTGTATTAGACTAATTTATAATACAAAAGCTGATTATTTGTCCAAATTCATAATTAAAGGGCAATAACACCTATAAAGAGTCCTCTAGCAATTTTAGACTAAGCACTGATTTGTAGGCCTTGCTTTGCTGATCATTTGTGCAATTTACAGTTTCAAGCTAGCTGTTATAGTTTTCAAGTTACAGGACAAAAATGGAAAATTTCATAAAAAAAATTGTCATTTAAGGGCAATAACTCCTATAAGGAGTCATCTGACAATTTCAGACCGAATAAGTGAATTGTAGGGCTTTTATTGCTGATCATTTTTGCTATTAACAGTTTCACTCTAGCTGTTATGGTTTTTAAGTTACAGGACAAAAACAGAAAATTTAATTTAAAAAATAGCATTTAAGGGCAATAACTCCTATAAGGAGTCATCTGACAATTTCAGACCAATGCAGTGAATTGTAGGGCTTGTATTGCTGATCATTTTTGCTGTTAACAGTTTTACTCTAGCTGTTACAGTTTTTAGGTTACAGGACATAAACGAAAAATTTCATAAAAAATTGTCATTTAAGGGCAATAACTCATAAAAGGAGTCATCTGACAATTTCACACCAATTAAGTGAATTGTTGAGCTTGTATTGCTGATCATTTTTGCTAATATAGTTTCACTCTAACTGTTATGGTTTTCAAGTTACAGGACAAAAACAGAAAATTTAATAAAAAATTGCCATTTAAGGGCAATAACTCCTATAAGGAGTCATCTGACAATTTCAGACCAACACAGTGAATTGTAGGGCTTCTATTGCTGATCATTTTTGCTATGACAGTTTTACTCTAGCTGTTACAGTTTTTAAGTTACAGGACATAAACGAAAAATTTCATAAAAAATTGTCATTAAAGGGCAATAACTTATATAAGGAGTCATCTGACAATTTCACACCATAAGGTGATTGTAGCGTTTGTATTGCTGATCATTTTTGCTTTTTATAGTTTCACTCTAGTTGTCATGGTTTTCAAGTTACAGGACAAAAACGGAAAATTTAATAAAAAATTGACATTTAAGGGTAATAACTCCTATAAGGAGTCATCTGACAATTTTAGACCAATAGAGTGAATTGTAGGGCTTGTATTGCTGATCATTTTTGCTGTAAAATGTTTCACTCTACCTCTTATAGTTTTCAAGTTATATTGAAAATACCAAAAATTTTGTCAAAAATCATCATTAAAGGGCAATAACTCCTACAAGAAGCCAATACACAACTTCACACTAATAGCAACTATTGTAGACCTTAATGTGCTGATCAATTTGAAATAATGGTTTTTTCTATAGCTATTATAATTTTTGAGATAATGATCAAAAACGTGTGTTGACACCCATGTTCTATTTTTAGTAACAGTGGCCATCTTTGTCTGTTGATCAACACCTTGGGTACAAATTTGAAACTAAGAACCCTAAGGATGATTGTGGCCAAGTTTAAAAGAAATTGGCCCAGTGGTTTCAGAGGAGAAGATTTTTGAAAAAGTTTACGACGGACGACGGATGCCAAGTGACAGCAAAAGCTCACATGGACCTTCGGTCCAGGTGAGCTAATAACAAGTTGACCTCTTTACACTGTTATATCTTAAATTAACATAGCATAATACACTTTTTCTCTTAACATCTATTTAACTTTATTATATGCAGTTTAGTTGACTGGTATCTAGGTTTACACAAAATATTTTAAAATTCATTACAAGTCAGTTTCCTCTAGAGCATTTTTTTTTTAAATTAGAAAAAATTTGATCTAGTGATAAGTGATATCGATACCACCATTACAGACAACTTTCAAAGGGGAATAACACATTTTTTTATGTGAAACCTTTTTTTTTTCAACTGACTGTGAACTTTGGAAGAACTTTCCAAAATCAGAAAGCTTCCTACCCACCTGCTATGTAACAATATCTTTCAAGTTTTATTGAAATCTAATGCAAACTTTTATATATTATAAGGGAATGTCTTTTTGTTAAAATATATTATGGTTTTTGTCAACTCTGATCTTGAAATTTCTTCAAAATAAATAAACAGGAAACCAAATTTGGACGGAGGAACAGACTCATGAACAGACAGATAGACATGAGGATACCTATATAAAAATTTTAACTATCTGAAAATTTCAAGAAATAAAGTGACAAGGGACAAAACATTTTAGCAAAGATAAAAGTTTTTATATAACTGAAGTTTGAAAATTGTATTAATTATAAGTTTATCAGTTTGTTTAGGGTGCAATCAAGCATGCACGTTTGTTTATTACAGTGAGTTTCTTCAATTCATGTCACGTTATCAGTAGAAACTTGAGAGAGGAGAGATGCTTTTACAAAAGAAATATTAGAACAATTTTATAGGGTGTCGACAAATTTATAAGGGATCACAGAGAACTGCCTTAATCCAAACACTTTAAAGTAGTCACTGGACCATGAAATTGAGGTCAAGGTCAGGTGAAACCTATCAACTCTAGTTTTGAAAATATTTCAAGAAAATCTAAATTCTGCACACCTCCATTATGTGTTCAAATATCTTAACAAATATAAACATTGTAGCTTCAAGCTGTATGAGAAGATAGCTGGATGAAACATATACCCCTATATGGCATGCAACCTACAGTCCAAATATCCCCAATTTGATGAAAATTTAAGAAAATTAAAATCCTTTCATCCTGCATGCCTTCATTATGAATACAAACATTTTAATAATGTATATCTTTTTATGTGCTACATCACACTTACATAGAAGGACCACAGCAAGTTATAAAGATAATTTATGTCTTTATATGTGGTACATCACAGTTACAAAGCAAGATCACAGCAAGTTAGATAATTTGTCTTTACATGTGGTACATCACATTTACAAAGCAGGATCACAGCAAGTTAGATAATTTGTCTTTATATGTGGTACATCACATTTACAAAGCAGGATCACAGCAAGTTAGATAATTTATGTCTGTGTATGTTGTACATCATATTTACAAAGCAAGATCACAGCAAGTTGGTTGTCTGGGGTCCTGACTAAATATTCTCAATACCATAAGCAGAGTTCCGGTTCGAATATACAGTCAGGTCACCAGCAATGAATCCGGTCAAAATTTTGACAGGTTTGCAACATTCGTAATGCCTAAAAAATGACGTCAGTAATAACTGTAACTGACGTAATTCCGATACAAAGCATTATGACGAAACGTCCGACGTCCAGTACTCAAATTCAAATAAAAATACAGTTTATCAAAAGAATGCTTTTATAGATTTATGTTTGATTGTGGAAATAACTCTAAGGGAATGGTCAGTTTGACTCGAAAGCCGTAAACCAAGAAGCAGGTAACTACATTTTGTACTTTATTTAAATTGTATTCTGACAGAAATTTCCAACGCAGGAAAAGTTATCTAAAACATGGCAGTTTAAACAACAAATCAAACTGGGTAGTAAACTGGTGGTGACCTGGGGTTATATTTGAAAGTGAAGCTTGCATAAATGAAAAATATTGCACCAGAGAACCAGGTTAAGCAAGTTGGATAATTTATGTCTGTGTATGTGGTCGATCACATTTACAAAGCAGGATCACAACCAATCTCTAACAAAGGATACTGTGTATTCTACATCAACCACTATCACCTCAGTCACACCATTGGTTGACACCATGAAATATATCTCTAATGGCAGATAGGCCTCAAGTAAAAACCCATGATTTTGTATGTAAAACCGAATAAAAAATATAAATAGACTATATAACAGTAAATAAGATATAATGTCCTTTTGAATACTGTTTTTTCGTTAAAAACATGTTATTTAACAAACACCACAAGCAGACGTCAAATGTATTCCATGCAACTTACAGTCCAAATATCCCCAATTTGATGAAAATTTAAGAAAATTAAAATCCTTTCATCCTGCATGCCTTCATTATGAATACAAACATTTTAATAATGTATATCTTTTTATGTGCTACATCACACTTACATAGAAGGACCACAGCAAGTTATAAAGATAATTTATGTCTTTATATGTGGTACATCACAGTAACAAAGCAAGATCATAGCAAGTTAGATAATTTGTCTTTATATGTGGTACATCACATTTACAAAGCAGGATCACAGCAAGTTAGATAATTTATGTCTGTGTATGTTGTACATCATATTTACAAAGCAGGATCACAACCAATCTCTAACAAAGGATTCTGTGCATTCTACATCAACCACTATCACCTCAGTCACACCATTGGTTGACACCATGAAATATATCTCTAATGGCAGATAGGCCTCAAGTAAAAACCCATGATTTTGTATGTAAAACCGAATAAAAATATAAATAGACTATATAACAGTAAATAAGATATAATGTCCTTTTGAATACCGTTTTTTCGTTAAAAACATGTTATTTAACAAACACCACAAGCAGACGTCAAATGTATTCCTTGCAACTTACAGTCCAAATATCCCCAATTTGATGAAAATTTAAGAAAATTAAAATCCTTTCATCCTGCATGCCTTCATTATGAATACAAACATTTTAATAATGTATATCTTTTTATGTGCTACATCACACTTACATAGAAGGACCACAGCAAGTTATAAAGATAATTTATGTCTTTATATGTGGTACATCACAGTAACAAAGCAAGATCACAGCAAGTTAGATAATTTGTCTTTATATGTGGTACATCACATTTACAAAGCAGGATCACAGCAAGTTAAATAATTTATGTCTGTGTATGTTGTACATCACATTTACAAAGCAAGATCACAGCAAGTTGGATAATTTATGTCTGTGTATGTGGTACATCACATTTACAAAGCAAGATCACAGCAAGTTAGATAATTTATGTCTGTGTATGTGGTACATCACATTTACAAAGCAGGATCACAGCAAGTTGGATAATTTATGTCTGTGTATGTGGTACATCACATTTACAAAGCAGGATCACAGCAAGTTAGATAATTTATGTCTGTGTATGTGGTACATCACATTTACAAAGCAGGATCACAACCAATCTCTAACAAAGGATTCTGTGTATTCTACATCAACCACTATCACCTCAGTCACACCATTGGTTGACACCATGAAATATATCTCTAATGGCAGATAGGCCTCAAGTAAAAACCCATGATTTTGTATGTAAAACCGAATAAAAAATATAAATAGACTATATAACAGTAAATAAGATATAATGTCCTTTTTAATACTGTTTTTTCGTTAAAAACATGTTATTTAACAAACACCACAAGCAGAAGTCAAATGTATTCCAGCAGAAACTGGGGATGATGTGTGGCAGAGGTTATATCTGGGAACCAGTTATGTTCTCTGTGCCGGAGAATAGATCACATTAGAGAGATAGATATTGTCTTTATATGGGTGGTACATCACATTTACAAAGTAGGAACACAGCAAGTTAGAAAGATAATTTATTGTACATGTCACAAACTTTCTAGTAGGAGACTAAAGCGCATCTCTTCAATCTTGAAAAACTTAATCAGAATACTGCGCCCACACATTTCTTGGCACACTAAACCCTCTACCCACAAGTAACAGTACACAAGATATATTTAAAACAATATATCAACAAAATGAACAAAACTTGTTTATTAAAAGTAAAACTAAAATTGTTGGTTTTTAGGCAAAGAGGCTTTGTTAAACCTGATGAGAAGTGGTTTATAAATGGTGAACCTATTGAAATTTGTAATGATTTTGTGTACCTTGGAGTACTCTTAAAGTACAATGGTAATTTTAATGACACACAAAAAATGTTATGTAATCGAGGCAAAAAGGCTTTTTTTAGTCTTTTTAGTAAAATCCAAGATGATTGCTTTAACACAGAAACTTTATTGTCACTATTTGACACATATGTAAAAAATATTTTGAATTATAGTTGTGAGGTGTGGGGCAACCACAAAGCAGCAGATATAGAAACTTTGCATCTGTCATTTTTGAAAAAGAGTTCTAAATGTAAAGAGAAGTAGCACAAACTATATGGTATATTTTGAATTGGGAAGGACACCACTATTCATTGAGAGATATTGTAAATTAGTTAAGTACTGGTTTAAATTCTTAAACACTGATAACTGTATATTAAGTAGTTGTTACAAAGAAATGCTTGAATCAAGTTATGTAAAACCAAACAGTAAATGGATTTGGTGTTGCCATATCAGAGACATTTTATGTAAATATGGGTTCCAATACATCTGATTGTCACAAAATGTAGAAAGTATTGATGTTTTAATCAGTTAATTTAGAGAACGAGTTTTAGATGAGTTTATTTGTGAAGCTGTCTCATTTTTTGATAATTCACCAAAGTGTCGTTTGTATAGATACATTTATAATAGGTTTCAACTGCAATTTTATTTAGATAAACCTGTAAATTATAGATATAAGTCTTTAATTATCAAGGATCGTATACATGCTCATAACTTATGTATAGAAACTGGTCGTTTTTATAATATAGACAGAAATGCTAGATTATGTACAATGTGCAACTGTAACTCTATAGAAGACGAATATCATTTTATACTTGAGTGTACAAAATATACAACGTTACCATTGAAATTTATTAAACCATATTACTAGCGTAACCCATCTGTATTTAAGTTAATTCAATTACTTTCTGTCAATAATATTAAAGAACTTAATAATTTAGGCAAATATTTGTTGTTAGCTGAGAAGGTTAGAAATTCTTGAACCATACTCCATATATCTATAACATATTAATATGTATTTGTATTGTTTATATTTATAATTATATTGTACATGTTTATTAGCCTATAAGCTGTATTGCTTTCGAAATAAAGTATTATTATTATACACGTAAACAGCTTTAAATATGACAAACAGCAAGCAATAACTAAGCAACACGACAAGAAGAACAGCTACTATACCTATGGTATAAGGACAACACACATAATTACCTGGCACTAGAGTTAGCCCTGCAAAAATAGTCATAAAACCATATATCTGTAAGATATTTACTGATCTTATAGTTCTTATAAATGAACATTCCTAGAGAAGTCTAACTGGGAAGTTTTATTTCCTGCATAAAATTTTGTCATTGTGAGTATTTGATTTTAGCAATTTTTCAGCCGTCTCATTGCATCCCGCTTTTATTGGAGGAGGAAGCTGGAGCACAACCCCTTACTTTCCGCAAGGAAAACTGGTCAATCCATGTCAAATAAGTTTGGAGTCAAACAGAAGAAGACTTCTGTGATTTTGTGTGGTTTGTTATACACCCTTGCTACTGTAAGCTGTATCAAAGTTCCTTACAAACTATTTTTATAAACACCATGTAAAAACTTTGTTATTTTTAACTTAAACAGCAATCATCATTAACATACAATACACAGTACCATATCTATGGGATAATATAAAACTTGTAAAACATTACAAATCCAATTGAAGACTTGGTCCAGTAATGTGATCCATCATAAACTTGGTCACTAGCACTGGGCTAAAATACATTCTTTTAAACAATTTAATTTATAAACTCAAAAAGCTTGTTAAACTTAACATCCTGTAAAACTTACTCTGCATTAAGAGATTTCTGTTTCTTAGATGGAGGGAACGAGTCTGGGGCAGACATTGGTCTCTTCCTGACGTTATTAGTAGGACTATTTCCGGTTTTGTGGTCCTGGTATGGTGTGATCCGATATGCTGTATCATTCTTACAGAGGTTCTTTAAAACTGAAACAAAAGAGTCTGCATTAGTTGTCATGATGACAAGACTTGGGTGTATTACCATTTAAAAAAAAAAAATTGTTTGTTTTGTATTGGAGTGTAACAATGGAATTCTGGAACTTATGGACTTCCGACATCCTGGAGGGGTGGGGAAGCCAAAGTAGAGTGCTTTCAGCATCCTTTTTAATTTTAATAATATGACACTGAAGAGGACAAACTATTGAATGACTGATTGCCTACGATCAAGCAAGCAATATTTCAGCTATATTCAGTACGAGAACAAGTTAATCTACAGGAAATAAAGGGGAAAAGATGGACTAACAGGAATAAAATTTTAATTACCACCGGAAAAGTAGGAAGTGTTGTGTAGGGGCAGAGAATTTACCCTTTTGTAGCAGCTACAATGAGCCCACTCTTTTTCTAAATCACATACGAGGTCTTTATCATCCAGTTGGACAAATAACATTAATTTATTTAAAAAAAAACTATTGAGTATGTATGCCTTTGCTTAGTTAAGGTCTAATTTGACAACTGGTTACAGAGAATAAATTAAAATATATATTTAATGACAAAATGGGAGGATAGAAACTAAAATCAGACATCCTCCCTTACTTTTCACAAGTCAGACATAAAGATCATTATATTGTGGCTTACCATTGCTGGATTCTTCTTTTTTATATAATGAAACAAAGGCAGATGTTTCATTTAACCAAGAGATCTGTACATTTCCTACAATAAAATAGTAATACAGTTCATTACTCCAATGGATGTAACCAAATGTATTACCAAATTTGGCAATTTTTCAAAAATATCAAGGCATCCAGTTTTTATTGAGGGAAGCCTGAAAGCTGAAACATGAAGTACCCGTAAAAAACATACACCTTCAGTAGGACAGAAGAAATTTATTTAACAAGGCTTCTAACAGACCAACAAGAGTTGATGAGGGAATTAAAATTCTGAATTCAAGCAAATGGTGCTGTAACCTTTTGGTCAAATGATGGAAAACTTTATGCAATCTTAATACAAAGGTAAAAGTCTAATGGTTCATGTTTTGTCTTTAAGCTGTAATTATAATACATGTTTTTAAGCTGTAATTATAATACATCTTTTTTCAACTTTGTAAAAAAAACAGGAACCATTAATTTATGGCCCAAAAGGATTTTATTCACAAAATCATATCAAAATTAAACCATGTTCCGTCTCCATATACAGTTTTGGGTCACTCACCAGTCAATTCATTAAATTCATAAAATATATGAGAGCATTATCTATGACAGTGTTTTACATTATATTTTAAAGAACATTGTTGCATGTAGAAGCTTTACAGAGTATTTAGTAAATACAAAGGATTCTCGACATCTCAGTAGTAATATGGCGTTGATGAATAAGTGGTTAGGAATTTAAATGTCACACCCTCAAATAAAAGATGTCAAAACCAAATTCAATATGAAATATTTTCTTAACAGAATTAAATTTTATGATTGAATGGTTTGCATTATTATAAAATTTGAAAATTAAAATCTTGTATGTTTAGGCCATACAGTTTGTATTGACATAAAGTAATATGAGTTATCTCCCATGAAACCAGTTATTTTGCATACAATTTATAATTTTCCTTAAATCTTAAACTTAAGTTGTCACATTAATGTCAATGATACTGTTTTAATAAAATGGTTCATTGCATCATAAAGCTAAAACTTTACAATTTTCTTTTAAATTTCAATATATTATTCCTGTAATAATAGAAGTAACACTAATATATTTCAAAAACAAGAAAAGCCATACAAAAAATTGCATCACTTTCTCATAATGATTCAAAAAAAGAAAAAAAACATATTAAGGCATCTTATTTTACTGTTAAGGAAAATGTTTTGCAGACTTGTGAAAATACAAAAATAAAACCAAAACTGAAGAATTTCTTAGTATTGTTGATTTTGTAAAAAATATAAATGTAACTAATGGGAAGGTATTAAGTCTGAATCACTTTAAATTGCAATTGGGTTCTTACCAAAAGGAGAGAACAGCTGACACAGATCATCAGTCTTCCATTCTTTAGGAAAACTAACATGAAATACATGGTCTCGTTTAGGTTGCACTGTAAGTAAAGACAGAAAAAAGGTTCATTATAAACACATACATGGTCTAGTTTAGGTTGCACTGTAAGTAAAGACAGAAAAAAGGTTCATCATAAACAAATACATGGTCTCAATAAGGTTGCACTGTAAGTAAAAACAGAAAAAAGGTTCATTATAAATAAATACATGGTCTCGTTTAGGTTGCACTGTAAGTAAAAACAGAAAAAAGGTTCATTATAAACACATACATGGTCTCGTTTAGGTTGCACTGTAAGTAAAGACAGAAAAAAGGTTCATCATAAACAAATACATGGTCTCGTTTAGGTTGCACTGTAAGTAAAAACAGAAAAAAGGTCCATTATAAACAAAATTTTAATCTTTAATTTACCGTAATTAAGGTCGTATTGTCCCTGTTCTAATTTTTCCGTTAATGTTAGTTAGAAAGGATTGGTGTGGATTATACGTAAATACAGACTTGAGAGTTTTTTTCACCCATTGATTGTTGTTAATGGAGGTCGCCATTTTGTTGTTGTGTTATATATGGTATTTTCGTACTATTCTAACATTATTCTTTTACAAACTTCCATATCTATACGTTGTAATGATATTAATTTTTTCACTAAAATTATTTTAAGTAATATTATATTAATTATATAGGACGAATAAAAATTAAAACGGATACCATAATAGCGGATGTGTAACCTGTACTGCATTAAATGCAAATGGCGTCGTTATGTAACCTCAAGTGTTTGAAGATCGATGTTTTGATTGCAATCATTCTAGGATTAAAATAAAACTTGTAATCTTTTTGTTTTCTTTGGTTTCATTGATGAATGAAAGTTTACAAATTGTTTTGGTTTCGAGATGTGTGATTATCCATTTTAACAACGATCAAAATAGACGATATGAGAATGCACTATAATTTTTTATTTAATTTACAAATCTCTAGTATTAATTAAAAGTGTAAACATAAATACTTCAAAAGAGAATAAATTAAATATTACATTAAAAACTTGTTAAAAAGTGCTGCCAAGTCGAAAATCGGATGACTTCATCTTGAGACGTTTTGTGAAAACTTGTATGTGTGGATTGTTCATGCATATAAGAATTTTTCCGCAATTTTTTGGTCTAAGAAAGGGGTGCGGACAATACATACACAGTTTTTTATGGTACAATATTTATAGTATCTTAATAATTGGTCTAGGTTTCAAGGTTCCCACCAAGATTTTAATTTCAATTTCAAGGACTTTTCAAGCACTTTCAAGGTATTTAAAAAAAAGTCCTTTTGAATGGCATGACATCATCAGTTTCAATAACCAAAGTGAAATATTATTTTGAACTACAGTTAATTAAAGTGCTAGAGTGATTTCACGTTATAATAGATGTATCATGATTTGAACCTTACTTGCAAATTGTCTTGCCCAGTTAAAGTTTACAATGAGACAGCAAAACTGTTAAAAATATAAATGGGTAATATTTCAATGTAAAAACTTCCAGTTGTTTTCGTGATTTCATTAAATTCTTGCACTTTTCCCCTACTGGGAAAATAAAAAACCAAAATTCCTGTTCTTTTCCCGTTTTTAAGGTACTGTGGGAACCCTGAGGTTTGTGTTTTTGTTCTGCAAAAATCTACTGGTAACTTACCAATGCATTTAAAGATCTAAGTGAGATGTCTCTGTATAATTATTCAAAGTAAAAAACATATATTAATATACACTAAAGAATGCTGTACATGGTGAATTTCTTTATGGCTCACAACAATGTTAAATAAAAATTTCCAAGTGAATTGAAATAAACAGTCCCAAGTGACGAGTAAAATAGTCCAAAGTGAATAGTAGAATGCTATTTTATTTTTGTATTTCATATTTCTTCAGAAGGTCGCATAACCTAACAAGGCAAAAATATACACCAATTCAAAATTGTTAAAGAAATCAATTATCGGATACTTACAATCTGGTCCTGTCAGGTCAATAAATGGGGCATCTGACATTCTCATTAGAAATAATCTGAATTAAAAGAAATATATCAGATAAACTTGATTTCAGTTTTATATATGTGTTAATTATTATAACATTAGAAAAGAATTAAGCTCATTTAATTACTATGCAATTAAAATACCTGTGAATTGTGTAAAGAACACACCGTCCCGTCCTTAATCTTCAGTGACAACTTTTCAAAGAAATTTGGTATAAAACTATTTACAAAAAAGCAGACCAACCAAAACATTGTTGGACCATTGGTCACGACCAGTAAAAAAATTGGGGTTCAACGTTTTGAAATAAAGTAATGGACCTAACGCCCACTGACAATTTAGCAAGCAGTAGTATAATAAATTTAACAAACATACAACTGTGCACACAGAAAAATGTCTCAATTTCATTCTGCAGCATATTAAAAAAATTACATCATGTTGTTGTTGTTTTGACAATTGATTAATAGCACTACCTTAACCAATCAGCCACCAGGGGGCAGGCTTCACATATGGTAGTGCACTTACTTGTTTATATAGGGATCAATCAGTGATGATGTTGGTGATACTCTGCCTGATGTATTTTTCTGCAAACTACCTGAAAAAACAAACAAAATATAGTAAACTTCTCTTAACTTTCCAACACTGGGATGAAAACTAGAGGCTACCAGGAGCAAATTTTTGCTCACCAGACAAAATAAAATTTAAAATTGGTAACAGTATTCCTGGTTTTTTAGCAAAGCTGCAATATATGATGTGTTATTCCTTTCATTTGTTAATTAAATTTTGTATGTACAATGATTTGAATGTGAGAACTTTCCAACGGGATATATTTTTATTTGATTTTTATCAAAAGAAGCATAAAATATATCTTTAGGCTGTAAAAAATCTTTCAGAAAAGGTTTACTGCAAGATGAAGCCAATTAAACCAATGAAAGATTTTCTTAATTTTTTGTGGGCAATCAAGTTGGACAACATGGCTATTAGATACAGTTTGTGTAAGAGACTTAATGCTAATTTTTGTTTGTAATTGTCCAACAGATTAAAATGCAAAAAGTTACTTTACATACAATTTAAGAAAACTGCAAGAAAGTCTGAATTGCCAGGATGCAAAGCAAGTACCTTAAAAAATGGAAAATTGTTAACAATTCGTTGAAAGAAAATTTGGGTTTGATATAAACAGAGTTAATTACACAAAAAACAGTACTATCATCTGAAAATTGTTATCAAGTCTGGAAAAATGTGAAAAATTTTTCTTTAACAATTCCATAATAGCAGTTGCACAACTTCAATACATGTGCAATCTTTCAGTAAAGTTTCATGTATCTAGGTTAAAGTTGCAAGATGAGTTGAGAACACAAAATATGTACCATCCTCACAAGTCAGAGTTTCTGCGTCCACGAAACCCTGACAAACTTAGCTAGGAAATTCCCAAGCTAGAAGTCAATATTTTGATTGGCTACATCATACCTCAATGTAGCCAATCAAAAGCTCGCTTTCATTCACGACTTGGTTAGGGGATATCCCGATGTCGATTGTAAATAAACCAAAAGGGTGTGTTGCATAGACCACGTGAAAATCAGTGAATTTTGTACAGTGTGTTAATAGTTTGTTATTACCCCGTTATTTATTACAAGTTGCATTAGGTGTTCTTCACACTCAAGAATCAGTAAAAATGACTACACATGTACAGCCAATCACTTGCTTCTTTCAAGCAGTTTCATTAGTTGATATTTTCAAGGTTTGATGTTATATGAAAATCTTCTAGCCCGGGACTTTCTTAGATAAGTTTGTCAGGGTTTTGAGGACACATCATGTCATGTTGACACAGAAACCCTGACTTGTGAGGATAATTATGTACCCTTTTTGGTAAAATTTGCTGAAAAATTCTCAAGCCTAAAAAATGATAAATGATTTCTTATACAATTCCATAATAGAAGGTGCTCATTTTTAAAATGTCTGCAATGTTTTTGTGAATTTTTTTTCAAGGATCAGGATTGAAAGCTGTTTATATTATATATAAAACTTGACCTACCTAGATAATTAGACATACTGATGTAACATAACCCTGTTATATATATAAAACCTTGACCTACCTAGATAATTAGACATACTGATGTAACATAACCCTGTTATATATATAAACCTTGACCTACCTAGATAATTAGACATACTGATGTAACATAACCCTGTTATATATATAAAACCTTGACCTACCTAGATAATTAGACATACTGATGTAACATAACCCTGTTATATATATAAAACCTTGACCTACCTAGATAATTAGACATACTGATGTAACATAACCCTGTTATATATATAAAACCTTGACCTACCTAGATAATTAGACATACTGATGTAACATAACCCTATTATATATATATAACCTTGACCTACCTAGATAATTAGACATACTGATGTAACATAACCCTGTTATATATATAAACCTTGACCTACCTAGATAATTAGACATACTGATGTAACATAACCCTGTTATATATATAAAACCTTGACCTACCTAGATAATTAGACATACTGATGTAACATAACCCTGTTATATATATATAAACCTTGACCTACCTAGATAATTAGACATACTGATGTAACATAACCCTGTTATATATATATAAAACCTTGACCTACCTAGATAATTAGACATACTGATGTAACATAACCCTGTTATATATATAAAACCTTGACCTACCTAGATAATTAGACATACTGATGTAACATAACCCTGTTATATATATAAACCTTGACCTACCTAGATAATTAGACATACTGATGTAACATAACCCTGTTATATATATATAAAACCTTGACCTACCTAGATAATTAGACATACTGATGTAACATAACCCTGTTATATATATATAACCTTGACCTACCTAGATAACTAGACATACTGATGTAACATAACCCTGTTATATATATATAAACCTTGACCTACCTAGTTAATTAGACATACTGATGTAACATAACCCTGTTATATATATATAAAACCTTGACCTACCTAGATAATTAGACATACTGATGTAACATAACCCTGTTATATATATAAACCTTGACCTACCTAGATAATTAGACATACTGATGTAACATAACCCTGTTATATATATATATAACCTTGACCTACCTAGATAATTAGACATACTGATGTAACATAACCCTGTTATATATATAAAACCTTGACCTACCTAGATAATTAGACATACTGATGTAACATAACCCTGTTATATATATAAAACCTTGACCTACCTAGATAATTAGACATACTGATGTAACATAACCCTGTTATATATATAAAACCTTGACCTACCTAGATAATTAGACATACTGATGTAACATAACCCTGTTATATATATATATAACCTTGACCTACCTAGATAATTAGACATACTGATGTAACATAACCCTGTTACATATATAAAACCTTGACCTACCTAGATAATTAGACATACTGATGTAACATAACCCTGTTATATATATAAAACCTTGACCTACCTAGATAATTAGACATACTGATGTAACATAACCCTGTTATATATATAACCTTGACCTACCTAGATAATTAGATATACTGATGTAATATAACCCTGTTATATATATATATAACCTTGACCTACCTAGATAATTAGACATACTGATGTAACATAACCCTGTTATATATATAAAACCTTGACCTACCTAGATAATTAGACATACTGATGTAACATAACCCTGTTATATATATATATAACCTTGACCTACCTAGATAATTAGATATACTGATGTAACATAACCCTGTTATATATATAACCTTGACCTACCTAGATAATTAGACATACTGATGTAACATAACCCTGTTATATATATATATAACCTTGACCTACCTAGATAATTAGACATATTGATGTAACATAACCCTGTTATATATATAAAACCTTGACCTACCTAGATAATTAGACATACTGATGTAACATAACCCTGTTATATATATAAAACCTTGACCTACCTAGATAATTAGACATACTGATGTAACATAACCCTGTTATATATATAAAACCTTGACCTACCTAGATAATTAGACATACTGATGTAACATAACCCTGTTATATATATATAACCTTGACCTACCTAGATAATTAGACATACTAATATAACATAACCCTGTTATATATATAAAACCTTGACCTACCTAGATAATTAGACATACTGATGTAACATAACCCTGTTATATATATAAAACCTTGACCTACCTAGATAATTAGACATACTGATGTAACATAACCCTGTTATATATATATAACCTTGACCTACCTAGATAATTAGACATACTGATGTAACATAACCCTGTTATATATATAAAACCTTGACCTACCTAGATAATTAGACATACTGATGTAACATAACCCTGTTATATATATAAACCTTGACCTACCTAGATAATTAGACATACTGATGTAACATAACCCTGTTATATATATAAAACCTTGACCTACCTAGATAATTAGACATACTGATGTAACATAACCCTGTTATATATATAAACCTTGACCTACCTAGATAATTAGACATACTGATGTAACATAACCCTGTTATATATATAAACCTTGACCTACCTAGATAATTAGACATACTGATGTTTGTTTGTTTGAATGGTGTTTTAACGCCACTTTCAGCAATTTTTCAGCTATTTCATGGCGTCCAGTTTTTATTGGGGGAGGAAGCCGGAGTACCCGGAGAGAACCCCCGACCTGCGGTAGGAAAACTGGCAATCCTTGTCAATTAAGATTGGAGTCGAGTACACCCTGCCTGCAGTGAGAATCGAACCCGCAATCTCAGTGTTGACAGACCACGTGATCAATAGTAGACGAACTACCTTGACCACTCGGCCACCGAGGCCCCGACATACTGATGTAACATAACCCTGTTATATATATAAAACCTTGACCTACCTAGATAATTAGACATACTGATGTAACATAACCCTGTTATATATATAAAACCTTGACCTACCTAGATAATTAGACATACTGATGTAACATAACCCTGTTATATATATAAAACCTTGACCTACCTAGATAATTAGACATACTGATGTAACATAACCCTGTTATATATATAAACCTTGACCTACCTAGATAATTAGACATACTGATGTAACATAACCCTGTTATATATATATAACCTTGACCTACCTAGATAATTAGACATACTGATGTAACATAACCCTGTTATATATATAAAACCTTGACCTACCTAGATAATTAGACATACTGATGTAACATAACCCTGTTATATATATAAAACCTTGACCTACCTAGACAATTAGACATACTGATGTAACATAACCCTGTTATATATATAAAACCTTGACCTACCTAGATAATTAGACATACTGATGTAACATAACCCTGTTATATATATAAAACCTTGACCTACCTAGATAATTAGACATACTGATGTAACATAACCCTGTTATATATATAAACCTTGACCTACCTAGATAATTAGACATACTGATGTAACATAACCCTGTTATATATATATAACCTTGACCTACCTAGATAATTAGACACACTGATGTAACATAACCCTGTTATATATATAAACCTTGACCTACCTAGATAATTAGACATACTGATGTAACATAACCCTGTTATATATATAAACCTTGACCTACCTAGATAATTAGACATACTGATGTAACATAACCCTGTTATATATATAAACCTTGACCTACCTAGATAATTAGACATACTGATGTAACATAACCCTGTTATATATATAAAACCTTGACCTACCTAGATAATTAGACATACTGATGTAACATAACCCTGTTATATATATAAACCTTGACCTACCTATATAATTAGACATACTGATGTAACATAACCCTGTTATATATATAAAACCTTGACCTACCTAGATAATTAGACATACTGATGTAACATAACCCTGTTATATATATAAACCTTGACCTACCTAGATAATTAGACATACTGATGTAACATAACCCTGTTATATATATAAAACCTTGACCTACCTAGATAATTAGACATACTGATGTAACATAACCCTGTTATATATATAAAACCTTGACCTACCTAGATAATTAGACATACTGATGTAACATAACCCTGTTATATATATAAAACCTTGACCTACCTAGATAATTAGACATACTGATGTAACATAACCCTGTTTTTATATATATAAACCTTGACCTACCTAGATAATTAGACATACTGATGTAACATAACCCTGTTATATATATATATAACCTTGACCTACCTAGATAATTAGACATACTGATGTAACATAACCCTGTTATATATATAAAACCTTGACCTACCTAGATAATTAGACATACTGATGTAACATAGCCCTGTTATATATATAAAACCCTGACCTACCTAGATAATTAGACATACTGATGTAACATAACCCTGTTATATATATAAACCTTGACCTACCTAGATAATTAGACATACTGATGTAACATAACCCTGTTATATATATAAAACCTTGACCTACCTAGATAATTAGACATACTGATGTAACATAACCCTGTTATATATATAAACCTTGACCTACCTAGATAATTAGACATACTGATGTAACATAACCCTGTTATATATATAAAACCTTGACCTACCTAGATAATTAGACATACTGATGTAACATAACCCTGTTATATATATAAACCTTGACCTACCTAGATCAGTCAGGGGACTGACACAAACAAGTCAGAACTTTTTTTGACTTTATCAAGTCATTACTATTTGACTTTTTAAAGTCATTTCTTTATCTGACTTATTCACGTCAAAAATTCTGACCTGGAGGAGTCAGAAAAGTTTTGACGTAAACGAGTCAATTGACAATATTGTATACACGTTTATTTAAATTTTGCCGTGTTTACTCTCAAATATCGATCGGTCTCGCGTTGTTTTTCGATAGTTGCAAACACGTGGTACATTGTTGACGAGGTATGTGAGTAGCTGTTATTGATTATTTCCTTTAAATCTCCGATTGAAAGGGTAAATTTACCTGTATTTAAGTTTCAATTGTTTGGGTACTTTCCGATTTTTAAGGCTGTCGGGTGTATTTTTCCTGAAGATCTTAAATTTTATTCTTTTCATTTTTGTTGACATAGTATGGGCGCGTGACCTCTGAAGCGGGGCGCGAGGCCTACATGCACCAACAATTTGAACATTTTTTGACGTCCTCGAGTCAGAAATTTTTTCATAAAACATTTTGGGGCGATAACTCGAGCTCTCTTAAGCAAATTTATTCAGTCAGCTGTCAGTCGTTGTACTTGTAGCTCATTGTACGATGTTATGGATGTGGGAATGATGGATAATGTTTATATAAATAAGCACGTGTTTCTATAATTAGAAACTAAAAATAAATGACCCAAACATGTTTTCTGAAAATAACTTTCTTAAAGCTATAATCGTGTTGATTTTAATTTTTAGAAAGATCTAGAAATGGTTAGAAATATATGTCAAATGTGGAAAACGAAGTTGTAAGATTTGGGCATGAATGGAAAGGGGGGTTTTTGCGAATGTTGCAAGGATAATAAGTTTTATAATTTTAAGGTTTAATTTATTGTAGGGGTTAAATGCATATTGAAACATGTGATTTGATTTACATTTTTTATATGCATTCTAACTTTTTTAGATCAATTTGGTAATAAAGAGACCAGCTGGGGGAAGGTTATTTTTGCAAATGTAGCAAGGATAATTAGTTGTATTATTTTAAGTAATTGTATTAATGTTTTAATTTATTATAGGGGTTAAATGTGTATTGAAACATGTGATTTGATTTACCTTCTGCCTTATAGAAGTCAATTGAATCCGAGTATTCAAAATAATAATAAGAAATAAAGAGACAATCTAGTGAAAGGTCTTTTTAGCGAATGTAGCAAGGATAATTAGTTGTATTATTTTAAGTAATTGAATGTATGTTTAAATTTATTGTAAGGGTTAAATGTGTATTGAAACATTTGATTTGATTAACATTTTTGATATATATGCATTCTGACTTATAGAAGTCAATCCTATTGAGTATTCAAAATAATAATAGTAATAAAAAAGAGACTTGTGAAAGGTTATTTTAGCAAATGTAGCAAGGATAATTAGTTGTATTATTTTAAGTAATGTTATTAATGTTTAAATTTATTGTAGGGGTTCAATGCATATTGAAACATGTGATTTGATTTACATCCTGACTTATAGAAGTCAATTTAATCCGACTAGTGAAGGTTTTTTAGCGAATGTAGCAAGGATAATTAGTTGTATAATTTTAAGTAATTGAATAAATGTTTTAATTTATTGTAGGGGGTTACATTATTACATACATGTACATATATTTTGGAACATGCTACTTCATTTACATTTTCGATATGCATTCTGACTTATAGAAGTCAATACGAGTATTCTTAATGAACACTACCTTGCATTCAGACTTAAAGAAGTCAATTTATTCTGAGTATTCTTAATGAACACTACCTTGCATTCCGACTTAAAGAAGTCAATTTATTCTGAGTATTCTTAATGATCACTACCTTGCATTCCGACTTAAAGAAGTCAATTTATTCTGAGTATTCTAAATGAACACTACCTGCATTCTGACTTATAGAAGTCAATTTATTCTGAGAATGAACACTACCTTGCATTCCGACTTAAAGAAGTCAATTTATTCCAAGAATTCTGATAAAGATCACTAAACATGTTAAATATATTTCGAATTTAAGAGGCTATATTGTTCTGTGTATTCTTAATGTTGACTGCATAAAATCTGACTCGATGAAGTCAATTCCTTTAAATATTATTAATGATCAAGACATGCATGACATGTGTTCTTGCATTACAACTTTAAGAAGTCAACTATCTGACATGTCAGTTTCGTCAGTTAAAACTTGTAAAATGAAATTAATTTACATGTATATAATATCATAGACATAAACTGAAATAAAATGTTTTTCTGACTTGAGGAAGTCAAATTTTTAATAAAATTGAATAAAATTTAAACCAAAAAAATTTAACTTTGAATAAATAAATACTCTTTATGCAAGTGTATAGTAAGAAAAACAGCAAATGAATACATTTTCATTAATTGTAGGGGTAGGGAACATCTTGTTTCATTGACCAATTGATATACAACTGATGTTCAATAAATGTGTTCTTGTTGATTAATGCAACCTAATTAAATAGTCAGATCTTTCTGACATTTGTCAGTCAACTGGGTCAAAATGAAATAAATAATTGCAGAAGCATCCAATTCAATATTTTTCTGTCTGTAGGCTGTCTAATGTTTTTTGGAAGATTTTATTTCAATTCAATTGAAAAAGAATCTCCCAATAAATCCTGAATGAGAAGTCCAGAATATGAAATAATGCATGTTATAATGTTAAAATTAGTATCAAAAGTGAAAATATTTCTCCAAGAAATTCATGTATCTTGCTAAATTAAGTTAAAAAAAAGAGACTAGGGGAAAGGTGTTTTTGTGAATGTTGCAAGGATAATTAGTGGTATAATTTTAAGTAATTGAATAAATGTTTTATATTATTGTAGGGGGTTACATTATTACATACATGTACATATATTTTGGAACATGCTACTTCATTTACATTTTCGATATGTATTCTGACTTATAGAAGTCAATACAAGTATTCTTAATGATCACTACCTTGCATTCCGACTTAAAGAAGTCAATTTATTCTAAGTATTCTAAATGAACACTACCTGCATTCTGACTTATAGAAGTCAATTTATTCTGAGTATTCTTAATGAACACTACCTTGCATTCCGACTTAAAGAAGTCAATTTATTCCAAGAATTCTGATAAAGATCACTAAACATGTTAAATGTATTTCGAATTTAAGAAGCTATATTTTTCTGTGTATTCTTAATGTTGACTGCATAAAATCTGACTCGATGAAGTCAATTCCTTTAAATATTATTAATGATCAAGACATGCATGACATGTGTTCTTGCATTACAACTTTAAGAAGTCAACTATCTGACATGTCAGTTTCGTCAGTTAAAACTTGTAAAATGAAATTAATTTACATGTATATAATATCATAGACATAAACTGAAATAAAATGTTTTTCTGACTTGAGGAAGTCAAATTTTTAATAAACTTGAATAAAATTTAAACCAAAAAAAATTTAACTTTGAATAAATAAATACTCTTGAAGCAAGTGTATAGTAAGAAAAACAGCAAATGAATACATTTTCATTAATTGTAGGGGTAGGGAACATCTTGTTTCATTGACCAATTGATATACAACTGATGTTCAATAAATATGTTCTTGTTGATTAATGCAACCTAATTAAATAGTCAGATCTTTCTGACTTTTGTCAGTCAACTGGGTCAAAATGAAATAAATAATTGCAGAAGATTCAAATTCAATATTTTTCTGACTGTAAGGATTAGTTGTATAATTTTAAGTAATTTAATAAATGTTTTAATTTATTGTAGGGGGTTACATTATGACATACATGTACATATATTTTGGAACATGCTACTTCATTTACATTTTCGATATGCATTCTGACTTATAGAAGTCAATACGAGTATTCTTAATGATCACTACCTTGCATTCCGACTTAAAGAAGTCAATTTATTCTGAGTATTCTAAATGAACACTACCTGCATTCTGACTTATAGAAGTCAATTTATTCTAAGTATTCTTAATGAACACTACCTTGCATTCCGACTTAAAAAAGTCAATTTATTCCAAGAATTCTGATAAAGATTACTATAGATTCTAATTTTATTGATTAGAAGTTTTGATCTCATTCATGTTTTTTTTAAAATATTTTATTGATTTGCCCCTGATAACAATTTAAGTTTTTAAATATTTCTCATCCTATTGTCATGATTGTGAACATTTATGTAAATAGTTTTGACGGCAGATAGCCTTATGAGTTTTAATAACAATATATTGTCTTGACCTATGAGCTTGCTTCAAATACAAGGTTTCCTTACTTTTTGTCAAGATGATATACTATTATTGTCTATATTATCACTAGTCATTTTATTGTTCTTTATTCGGTATGTTTTACATAAAGACTTTTATTTTAATGTTTTTGTGTCATGTTTCTTGTTTACTTTTTTATGCAATTTAAACTTTTGAAGAAGTCCCATTTACAGGTGCTTTGATAACATGTATATTTTTTGTTATAAAATATCATTGAATGATCTCTGTGATTGCCATATTTATTAACCAAAAACCTTGTTAACGATCATTTTCTTTTGACTATCAATGTGGAAGATGCAACGTTATATAATATTGTTTTTGTTGTTGTTTGTATTGTTGGTTTCACATGTATGTTTTGTTACAAAGGTGATACTATATCATTGAATTATACCTGATTGTTTGAATGCTCAATGATAATACTGTAATGCTATTGTTATTTTGTTTTTTTGTTATATTTTACATGCTTTTCTGTAATGAGCTAAGGATACAGTGTTTCCATTTATCATAAGAGTGTTTTTGTCCATCTACATATAACTTTACATATGTCACAAATTATTATTAATTATTGAAAAATAAACAAAGCCATAAGCATTTTTTTTAAATGTTATATCCGATTTTAAACCATGTTCCCATTGTGTCAAAAAAATAACATACCCTTTTTAAAGATTTACATTTTTTTTTAAATTATTTATGTTATTTGGTGTTATGAAACATTTTGAACAACTTTTTCTATGTACATGATGTAATATATGTTGAATAATAAAACTGACAATCAATATATATTATTTTTTCTAACTATGTTAGCAGGCCTGTTCAAGTAAATTTTCAAGGGGCATAACTCAATTTTGGAAGTGGAAAAATACTTGTGTGGAGTAACATTATTTCTATCTGACCTGTTTAAGTCAGAAGTATGTTAACAACTTGAAGAGAGATAACTCTAACATTTTATAAAGATTGACTTAAACAAGTCAAAAAAAGTTCTGACTTGTTTGTGTCAGTCCCCTGACTGTAGATAATTAGACATACTGATGTAACATAACCCTGTTATATATATAAAACCTTGACCTACCTAGATAATTAGACATACTGATGTAACATAACCCTGTTATATATATAAAACCTTGACCTACCTAGATAATTAGACATACTGATGTAACATAACCCTGTTATATATATAAAACCTTGACCTACCTAGATAATTAGACATACTGATGTAACATAACCCTGTTATATATGCATCAAATCCTGCTTGGTGATGTTGTTCACCTGTGTTATAACTGCTGAAACCTTCTGCTAAATCTATAAAATAGAGTACCAGTAAGTTATTTAAAAAATTTAACTGCCACTAACAAAAATTTCGAATTGGGTAAGGCAGATAATGCATTTTGTAGCGATTACAATGCACACCTCTGCTAACCCTCCTAAAATATGTCACATCATATGGTCAACATCCAGGTTTCGTTGTAACCCAACAAACCACCACAATAATAGCATCTCATATCCACTAGTCAGCTTCATAGGTCATCCCACCCCAATAATATAAGAAGTCAAATAAATGGAAGTCATAAACATATTCATTTTTGGGTTCTTATAATTACATTTTTTATGAAAGATTTGCATTCAAATTCAATTTAGTGTTAGATCAAAACTCTTCACAAAAGGAATCCTTTTCGTTTCTATTTTTAGCAATCAGTAGAGATTTACGTACCAACCTCGGGTTTACTAAATGGTGGAAATTCTAGAAACTTCTGAAGGTCACCTAGTGTTGTACTTGGAATTTTGTCCTACAAAAATTTAAAAATTAAAATGATTTATTCAACAAAATTTACTTTACAATGGTGTCTTCAGGTACAGTCTGCTGTAAATATTTTACTTATTCTCAAAACCATGGAGTGAAAATATGGCAAGAATGTCTCCCCCAGATTGCTAAAGAATACACATATTTCTCACTTACATGACTCAAAACAAGACAGACTATGAAAAATAGCAAGGAAACAGACTAACAATAAGAGCTTAAAGTCAAGGTACAGTTACAAATCCAGATTTAGACAAAGATATACAACACAGAACGAAAACCAGACACAAAAAGAAAACATGAGTAAAATAAAAATAAAAATCATAGGTACACTCACTCAGGTGCTCTATGTCTGCCTCTAACATGGACCAGCACTTAGTTGTGCTAAGTATACCCCCACTCAACCATTTTTCGGCTCGGAAGACAGGAAGTAGATAACTGACTGACCTGGAAAGGGGAGCCATGGTACAACTCATGCTAAAGCTGTGCACCAAATTTGAAATCAATCTTTTTAGCAGAAGCTGAGAAATCTGTTACAAAAAATTTCCCTATTTTGACCGTTGAAAAAGTCTAAGTCAGCTAGGAAAACAGGAAGTAGATAACTGACTGATCTGGAAAGGGAAGGCACAGTAAAACTCCTCATGCTAAAGCTGTGCACCAAATTTGAAATCAATCCCTTTAGTAGAAGCCGAGCAATCAGTTACCAAAGTTTGTACCGGACGGACAGCCATCCAAGGTGATTGCAATATAGCCCCCTCTCTTACGAGTAGGTGTATAATTAGACACCCATTGATGACTCATTGTCATGTCTAGGAAAAGGTCAAATCCTGGAAAAGAATGACTACCTACCTATGACTCTGCAAAAACGCCAGATCGTATTTGGGAGTTGGATTAACCATAATGAGCAATTAAGTCATGTATATAAAAACTTCAAAACTAAAGACATAATTTTGTTAAATTTTATTAAAACTCAAATTTTTCCTTTTTCTAACAAACTATGTACCAAAAAAATATCTATTAAGTCTATGTTATTGTAAATTAGGGACAATCTTCTCATCCTTTATATCTTTTTTAATGATATATCAATATATAATGTACATTCTTTATAGATTACAAGAATAACAGGAGACAGTGTTTCACCAGAATTCTAAATGAAAAAACTGACTCCTTTGTGACCACAGTAAACCAACAAGAAAATTGTGTGGAACTATAAGTAAAATAAGTGTGTGTAAAATATTTTGTCCGTTACTATATTCATCCTCTGACTTAATACTGTTACGTTTGATTGTGCTGCACTGTGAGAGCAAGTTTTTTGTAAGTAAGTATGTTACCTTAAATGGATTCATACTGCCCATCAACTTTGTATCTAATATTCTACAACATATAAACAAACAAAAGTTTTAATTTACAGCATAACCTGTGTAAGAAAATTCTAGGTGAAGTATATAACACCTGAGTCACCCCCCTGGATATAGTGATACCTCAACACATTATGTCATAAGGATATATAACACCTGAGTCACCCCCCTGGATATAGTGATACCTCAACACATTATGTCATAAGGATATATAACACCTGAGTCACCCCCTGGATGTAGTGATACCTCGACACATTATGTCATAAGGATATATAACACCTGAGTCACCCCCTGGATGTAGTGATACCTCGACACATTATGTCATAAGGATATATAACACCTGAGTCACCCCCCTGGATATAGTGATACCTGGACACATTATGTCATAAGGATATATAACACCCGAGTCACCCCCTGGATATAGTGATACCTCGACACATTATGTCATAAGGATATATAACACCTGAGTCACCCCCTGAACACAGTGATACCTCGACACATTATGTCATAAGGATATATAACACCCGAGTCACCCCCCTGGATATAGTAATACCTCGACACATTATGTCATAAGGATATATAACACCTGAGTCACCCCCCTGGATATACAGTCAAACCTGTCTTAAGTGACCTTTGAAGGGAAATTGTAAAAAAGGTCACATAAGACAGGGGGTCTTTATACACAGGTAATGATGTTTGCATACCAATCAACACAGTCATGTTGTAAGCTTGTGAAAGAGTGAATTGTAGACCTGTATTGTTTGTTTTATTAAGTAAACAGTAAAATATGACATTTATTTTATGTATATAACGCAAGTACAAAATATAAAACAATAATGAGCATTTTGATTTCCGATTGTATTACTGCAGGTCAACCCCCCATTTAATTGTTGTATTTTACTTTGTACCGGTTTTACTGGTTTCCTTGTGTTTTAACAATACGCTCTATGTAGAAAGTGCAAGTTGGTTTAGAACCAGTTTACACCGGTTTCGTATTGATTATTTCCCTTTGTAAAACAAAATGGCGTGATTATGCAATAAACACTACGTTATGAGAAACATTACCATTTCCAACAAATATGGCAACAACATCGAATAACGACATTGACGACTATTCAAATTTTATAGGGCAATCTGAACTTCGCTTCTAAGATAATAAAACAGTTTTCGATCGCTTCTAACTTTTGTTTTTCGTTTCGAAGAAGCTTGATATTTGACAACAATGCCAATGGTCTACGAATCTTCTTTTCGTCAGACAGGGTTTATTGATTGTTTAACAGTCCCGATAGTCGTTTTAGACAGGTTTTCTTGGTCAAAAAGAACGTAAAATATGGTCGTTAGTCGCGTAAGACAGGGAGTCGTTATATAAAGGTAAAATGAATGGGAAAATGCTCGGGAGGAATAAATACGGTCGCATAACACAGGAAGTCGTTATATGGAGGGGGTCGCTAAGACAGGTTTGACTGTAGTGATACCTCGACACATTATGTCATAAGGTGTTGCATGTGTACAATAAATATATTTAGTGAGGAATCATTTGGTTTGTATAGATGAATAAATAACCGAAGATTGTATTAAAAAAAACATAGACTGTTAATAAAAGATAACAATTCGATTTGAGAAATCCAGCATTCTATTCGTAAAAAGTGAGAAATGATTTTGGACAATTCAAATGATTAAGGAGTCGGGAAATAAATTTACAAGATCATCATAAAGAAATATTTTCAGTTCTTACATATCTTAATTCGTTGATTGAATTTCTGTGCTGAGCTATGACTGAAATTTGGGTTCTATAAATGTCGGTTACCTATATCTAGTTTGGTTATTACCTGGGAAAAGCACAGTGGGTCATAGCTTTAAAATCTTCATAACTCTACAACAAAAAATAAAATATAAACAAAACATCAAGGTAAATCATAATTAAAAAATAATTCACACTGTTTTACAAGGAATAGCTTAACCGTGGGAGTTTTGTAATTGAAACAAAATTTCAAGACACACCCTCCTCTTCATGTATTGCTCAAATGTAAATACTTTTTTTACCAAGGTTTTGGTCTCCAAACGTTAAAGCACATCTTTTATGAATATAAATTAATTCTCCAATCAACTATTGAATACATTTTTTAATAAACAATGCTGTTAGGGTGTACAATTTAGAACTAAAAAATACAGAATGCTTGTGTTCCATTAATGAAATATTCAATGTATTCCTTCAATTGTAAAGACTATCCACTGGTACCAGCAGAGTTTACATGGATACAGGTGTAAAGATCAAACTGGCAACCAGTTCTTATTGTGATTGACATTCTATCATAAAATATTACATATTTTAAAACATCATTCCTAAAATAATTCTCATTTTTCAAAGATAAAATCAAGTCATATAGAAACAACAATTGAAAATGAGGGATCTTTTCTTTCTTTCTTTATTTAATGGTTAATTTTTAATGTGTCTGTCTTCAACAACACTTGAACAAGGTATAAAATTTATCCAGAATTTACAGGAAAGATATAGGCTGATATTCTGCCTGGGTTGTGTATTGTATGACGGCTTAGAAGATTTGGAATACACAAAGGCAGTTCGCCAGTTCTTCCTGAAGATTCTGAATAACATGTAATACCCAGAATACATACATCTGGAAGTGGATAATAGAACTGGTGTAATACATGGACTATATCTAATAACATGTTGTGTCCTAGCAACAGCTTCCCCTGAAATATACACAATATCCAATCAATTTCACAAAAATTAGTTAATTTTCTTATTTGTGCTCTAAAATTTTAAATCAGTAAGATTTACAAGAATAAAACCCAATGTCATGCAAACTGCCTTTAGAGCCATTATCTTCATTGTGGAATATGATATAAAACAGATTTGTTCTCTGAATGGTGGTTAATGTTTCAGCTATATTATGTTATCCAGTTTTTATTGCAGGAAGAAACCTGAGTACCTGAAAAAAAAACTGACCTACAGATGCAAAACAGATTCACAAACATTTTCTTTAAAAATTTTAATATGCTTTGCAAGCTGAAATCTGATTGGCTTATTGAAATGCAGTAACCCAGGTTATACGGTATAACTTGCATTGGTCACATGACCTTTAGCTATGCCTTTAAAATTCAAATAGTTCCATGACCTAATCTATGTTTTTACTATTAAAACTGTCAAGTTCATGTATTATCATTAAAAATTAAATAATAAGGAATATTTAAAATTTCATAACACGTTATACTCTATACCCTGTTCAGAAATTTGGATATTCATTAAATATAAGACAATGAAGAAACATTGTACATATTTCTTAGAACAAATGATTCATTAAACATAGACTAATAAAAACAACATAACAATAATGGAACCTACACTTTGAGATATCATCTTTATGACATTGGTAAAACCAACAGCATCATCTAGTTCTGCCTGAAAAAATAAACCTGCATATGTAACATTAACTATTAAGATCAGTGAAATATTTATTACAGTTGCTTTATCTTTGTGATATAATTCCACAAATTTACCCCCCCAAAAAGTCTATTCACATATCAGAATTTTGACCATGACTCTTAGGTTTGCTTATGATATCAATGAACTTACGCTATAATTGACATTTTAAGAAATATTCAAAACTGTACATTGTGAATGTTGAAAATATGTTCAAACGCATATAGATTCATCTCTTGTGCAGAAAAAGTTCCACACAATTGTTTAATCTGATGCGTTCTGTGGCAATCATGACCATATTTTCAAAATTCACTCTGCACCATTGATTATTCTATAGTAATTCCTTACAGTTTCTGCTTCTTGCTTATTCTGTTCTTTCTTCTTCATGTCATCTTCACTTTTGACTCGTGTTACAACAATAAATCTTTCCTTTTTCTCTCCTGTTTTCGTTTCCAGGTGTACCCCAGAAAATCTAAATAAAATTTATCAAACATGTTACCATTTTTCCACATTTTGCTATAATCTGAAGAATAATTGACAAGTTGGTAAATGTTTTTATCTTATATTACCTGTTACCTGCGCCATCACATTGAAAAATTAACTATCGGTAATCATTTCTGTATGCACTAGAGGTTCGGCTTTTGCAGGAACATGTTGAGTCTGTCATGTAATTGTTGTACAGCAGAAGCCATTTCTGTGTACACCAGAGGTCCGACGGTTCGCAGGAACATGTGGAGTCTGTCCTGTAGTTGTTGTACAGCAGAAGCCATTTCTGTGCACAACAGAGGTTCCATGGTTCGCAGGAACATGTGGAGTCTGTCCTGGTAGTTGTACAGCAGAATCCATTTCTGTGCACACTAGAGGTCCGACGGTTCACAGGAACATGTGGAGTCTGTCCTGTAGTTGTTGTACAGCAGAAGCCATTTCTGTGTACACTAGAGGTCCCACAGTTCACAGGAACATGTGGAGTCTGTCCTGTAGTTGTTGTATAGCAGAAGCCATTTCTGTGCACACTAGAGGTCCGACGGTTCACAGGAACATGTGGAGTCTGTCCTGTAGTTGTTGTACAGCAGAAGCCATTTCTGTGTACACTAGAGGTCCCACAGTTCACAGGAACATGTGGAGTCTGTCCTGTAGTTGTTGAACAGCAGAAGCCATTTCTGTGCACACTAGAGGTCAAACGGTTCACAGGAACATTTGGAGTCTGTCCTGTAATTGTTGCAGCAGAAGCCACTTCTGTGACACCAGATGTCCCCATGGGCAGGAACATGGTTGAAATGAAAAACAGACTCAACATGATCCTGTCCAACATAGCACCTCTGGTGTTCACCAAAATGGCTTCTGCTGTATGATAACAACTACAGGATAGACACCTTGACTGGATGTGTAATATTCACCCTGTATGCCAGGTATGATGCTAATGGTGCACTATGATTGTATATCCGCACATTAACTACATACTCCCTATTCCAGATAAGTTGGAATGGTGCCCCTTGATTGGAAAATATTATACACCATGCACATTTAATTACTTTCACAGGTCATAAGAGTGACTTATTGTCATGATGAGTATATCAATTTTTCGCTCTATCTATGGGAGTCTAAATGTTCATAGCAGGGCAAAATGTTTTTGAATATTAACCTTGCTTGTCATCAAACATTAACAAATAACAATCCAAGTTTTATTCCTTTAGTGTCCAAAGTTGGGACCTCGGTGGTGGAGTTGTTAAGGTAGTTTGTCTACTCTTAATCACGTGGTCTGTAAAAACTGAGGTTACGAGTTCAAGTCTCACTGCGGGCATGAAATATTAATTGACAAGGATTGCCATATTTCCTAATGAAGATGGGGTGTTTTCTCAATGGTACATCAACTTCATCTCCTAAAAAAACCTGGACGCCATGATATAGCTGAAAAATTGCTGCAAGTAGAATTAAACAACATGTAAACAAACCAACAATGTGTCTTAACTTCATATAACTGTTTCCTTAAAATAGCTAATGTCATGTGATCATATTCAATCAATAAATGTGTCCCAATATAAAGGGGAGATAATAAATCAACTAACTTTTGTCTGATGGTTTGGTAAAGTAACTTTCTTTGGAATCCATTACATGGTGGCAAATTTAATACGTCTTCTTTATCATTATTCAGAAAGTTATTTATAAATTCACTGCAAAAAAAATAATCAGTTCAATATATTAACTGCCAAATTAAGATGAATGTATTTTTAAAACAGTGATCTGATCTGGATGTGTCATTTTAGCTATTGAACTATATATTCCTGAGCGAGTGTTCCCATGCTTCTTATGTTGACTTGGTAAC
The DNA here is from genome assembly GCA_944474755.1 of Limnoperna fortunei. Classification (NCBI taxonomy): domain Eukaryota; kingdom Metazoa; phylum Mollusca; class Bivalvia; order Mytilida; family Modiolidae; genus Limnoperna; species Limnoperna fortunei. The sequence continues at coordinate 65,386,721 of OX104117.1, forward strand.
ATTACCAGTTTTCCTAATAGATAATATAGGAATATAACATGTGTATATAAATGTAAAACAAGACAATAAAGATCTTTCATTCTGTTTATTCACAAACCAACCCATATTTTATCACAAGTAATTTATTTCTAAATTCTTGGTGTTAAGTTTTTAATGATTCATGGATCTGCACCATTCTGCAGGAAGTTTGTATCACAGGTTAAAGAATCTAAAATATCTTTACACCATAGAAAAACTATTATGACATCATCAAATTGTTTCATCATGTGGTTAGTGCAAGCAAAATGAAGAGGAATTTGGAACCCTGTGCAGATGATGGATCCAGATACCTGGTGTGGACCACTTTAAAAGATAAAAATGATTTAATAAGACTATAAGACTCTAGGATATTAAACTGATCACAACTCATTATTTGTTGTCAAAAACATGAACCAACAGTGATAACAAAATATGTAATAATAACAAACTAGAATTACCATGATTGTTTTATAAATTCTTTTTGCTCCTCTGGAATATTGATAGGACCTTTTGTTACACCTGCCTGTTCATCTGTTCCTGGAGTGGTGAAGGCCGGAGATGAAAAATGGGCCACCTCCCGATGTTTCTGCTGTAGTATCTCCCTCAACGAACCTTCATGTTCAGGTGTTAGGTAGGATATGCCTAAGAAAAAAAAACCAAAAAACCATTCTGAGTGCCTATCCTCAACTTTGTATCGACATTGATCTCTTGCAGAATTTGTAAATAATTTATAAAAAAAATTAAAAATTGAGGATCAAGCCAACCTAATTAATACGTCCTTGGTGCAAGAAATAAATAATTTCTAGAAGTATCTCCCATACATTTTCCTACAAAATTTCCTTCATTTGACCTGTGGAGAAGAATGTATTCAGCAAGTAAGATACTGATTACTCTTTGTGGCTATGTTAAGTTTGATCGTGACTTAATATGAAACATTTACTTAGGTCCTTAATCCAGGTCAGTATAAATCATTTTAGTTTGGAGGAAACAATATAAACTAGATGTCAGTGAGATGGTACCGATCTCTGTGACCCCCGCTGACCTTGAGGTCAAGGTCAAAGGTCATCAACCATGAAATGTGACACATCGCCTTGATCTTATCTATAAACATACCAAATATCAAAAGCCTACCTCAAAAGATAAAAAAGTTACAGCCCGGACACGATTAGTTTCGGATGGACAGACGGACGGACAGACTGATCACTATAGGGCGTCTGCCACAAAGTGACGTGGCCCTAACAATTTAGATAATCAAAACAAGGGTTCCACATAGAAGCCATGTTTTTTGCCCAATCAAATAAGAATCCTTGTGCAAGGCATCACAGACAACATGTGATGCCCAGTTATAAAACATTTGGCCTTGAAGTGTCATGGGAAAGGATTTTTTTTAATTTTAGCCTCATACAAGGATTTCCCAAGGCAGTCAGGTTTGTTGTCTGATCAAGACAAAATGACGAATGTTTGCAGAGGACCTCACATGCATCATTTCTAGTGAATTTCAAAACTGTCAACACCAATAAAATTACAGTAAAGCCATATCAACATTATCCCAGAATGTTGGTCTAACAAAAAATGTCAGCAAATTGAACAGGAGAAATTATATACATTGTGTACACAGAAAAAGTGCACAAGTAAAAATTAAGGAAATCTGTATTTCAGAAAAGAACAATAATGTATGTATATGTGGTATATAAATAAAAGTAAATAGACACAATTCTAGTCTCTAAACAATTATGTCTTAATGATACACATTAAACAGAAAAGAATCAAACCTGCTGTGTTCAGTTTTGGCCACATGTTTTTATCAACAATTCTGGACTGTGAGAAACAACACTTCTTTGAACCAATTATTTTCCATACAAATTATTGCAACAAAACAGGTAATAATAATAAAGATATAAAATCTGAATAATATATACTTACCTTCTTTAAAGACTTTGTTAAAATCAAAACCTTGTGAGGCCAGGAAATCTATACTTGAAGCCTTTAATTAGAAATATGATTAATACTTGATAAAGCTAAAGTAGTTCAGAATTCACACTGTGACTTTGTTCTTATGTATTTTCATGCAAATTTTTTTTTATGGTGAACATCACCATAAAAACTTGATGCAACATGTTTATATTTGACAAATTCTGTTAAAAATTCCTCGAAAGCTTGAGTTCATCAATCCAAGCTAGGTTGCTCTTTATATGACGACAGAAGTACTAATGTAAGAATCTGTTTCTCTAATTTTAAAAAGTTTAATAGTTAATAATAAGAAGTAAATTTGCGAAACGAAGAACAAATTCTCCCAACCCCAATTTTACGTTCATGACTTGAATACGGGTTAAATGGAAGATGTTTTGTTTATGACGTCATGAGTTCTTATTGTGACGTTATTATTTTTAACCAATCAACTGCTGAGAACAACAAATTCACTGGTCAAGAGGTTGAAATATTATGTCAAAATTAGAGAAGTACAATATACCAATAAAGAAGATGTCAATAATCATAAACCAATTGAAAACCAGAAATAAATACTTCTGAGCAAATTAATAGCTCCAGTGATTATAGAGGATTACACCATGTAATAGATGTAACCTCATTACATTCAGTCTCCAAGCAAACACAGAACTTTATTTCACCAACCATGGGTTCAACTATAAAAAGAAGTAGGGCAGGTATTATATGTTTTTTTAACACCTTTGTGCCAGTAATCTATGCACAGTTGAGAAATAAGAATCAACTGTGTTTATTGGTAATGATTGTGCACAATACATCTTATGGCTTTATAACATTTTTATGTCAAATTCTTTTATTTGATTTGGTTTGCATTTAGTTGGTGGCTGACATATATATTTCCTCCACCCTTAAATTTTTTACTGTGGTCAACCTTATCAGACAGACGATGAAGCATCTAAAAATATTGATCTTTATACAAAAGTAAATAGACAATAAACCATGATGGTGGTTATAATAAAAAAATGAAAATTCAATAAAAAAAAAAAAAGAGTTGAATATAATGATGAAAGAAGATAGTTAACAATTGGTAAAGTTATACAGTAACAAAAGTCAGCCTTTTATAATAATCAACATACCATAATTCCAAACTCTGTCTGTACATTACATGTAGTACAATTTTAATTTATACTAAGTGTTGACGTATTGTGGAGAGGGATTTTTGCGTGAAAAATGAAAACGGCTTACCGCATATGGTTTAGCTTATGTTCCTTTTGTAGATCAAGAATACTACTTTTTGAAATCAATAGTTATTTCCTCGAGATATTCAGCGTTTTGAAATATGGCAGTTTTTAAATTTAGAAATGGCGATTTTCCATACTAAAATTTGACCTTAATTGGAACGGAAGTGTACTTTAGGAACAATTGCTTGTTGTCTACTCGAAATCCTTCGGGTGATGTCGTCTGCAGTTAAGGCGGGAAAAGTCTCGCGGTTTGTCCGAATACCATTGAACGTCACGAAAGCAGACGAACATATGTAAACATCGTAATGTCCCTTTAGAAACAAAAATGGCTGACTTACTATGTAAACTTCCCGTAGCAACTGTCAAGGACGATTTGTAACAACTTAATACCAGAGGCATATTATAAAACATGGACAGGTTATCGTATCTACATTTTTTCTACTGAATTTTCGTAATAAAAAGGTAAAATATAGAATAATGAAAAAATGCAAGCAAACTTATTTTCCCAAGTGGGGTTGGCATTTAGTATAGTTTATTATAGAATAGTACACTGAAAATGATGTTTTTTTGTTTGTTTATTCGTGTTTAACACCACTTTCAACAATTTTTCATGTCGTCCAGTTTTAATGAGGAAGCTGGAGTTACCAGAGAATACCATGACCTGTGGTAGGAAAACTGGCAATCCTCGTTAATTAAGATGGGAGTGGAGTACACCTTGCCCGAAGTTATACTCGAAACAACATTCTAGACAGACCAAGTGATCAATAGTAGATTAACTACCTTTACCACTCGGCAATTGAGGTCCATAAAAAAGTTGTGTAATTATAGGTAATGTAACTTACTTGGCACAGAAATCGTAAATCTGGAGCAGCCCTTGAGTAAGGTCGAGGAAACACATAAAAATTGAAAGGTTTTGCTTCATATCTGTAATTTAAAAGTTTTTCTACACAATCAAATTTAAATGACATGAATTCAAATGAAATCATACATGTAATAGAGCTGTAACTTATACAACAAATTTATGAGACAAGTCCATGCCCTTAAATTTATGGAAGTTATAGAGGAAATTTCAAATAAATTCACAAATGACATTAGTTAAAGACTGGTTTCTTTGTATGCTAACAACACAAATAAGAAATTAAATCTACTCTGTCCATTTCAAAGTCATGAATTTTGACCCTCTCCTTAAGTAACATGGAGGTATACAAAGGAAGCTTAAGTGAAAAAGGGACTGCTTACCCTTCTGGAGCACCAAGCCCCACTCCTCCCTCCTGGAAATAGCATTTTTGTATCTTTTATGGAGGCTGAGGGGTTACAGTGGTGTATCTCTTTGTCCTTCCAAATTTAATATTTTCATATCATGTCTTTTTATCTTCTACTTACTTATCAGTTATGTATGATAGCAGTTTAGTGTCTTACCTCTGTGTCTGTCTGTTGTACTTAAATGTACATATACCAATCTGACACATCAGAAAGTCACAACAACTCTGAAATAATGATAACTTTATAAAATGTCTTGTTTTATACTGTTTACACTGAAAACTACTTAGTAAGCATATAAGCATATTTGCAAATTGAATTATCTGCTGAATGAACTAACAAGATACAGTTTGAATACTAGTACATTGACTGTGTTTAAAAAGTAATTTATGATTAATTACAAAAAATATTTTCTCTGTGTAGCGGATTATATTTAATGTGCACAAATGAAATTTTTTTTATCATTCTATGAAAAAAATATATTTTGACTTATATAAATTCAAACATTAGAATAAACTCAAAAATTTCATTTGTTTAATGCAACATTTTAAAAAAAAAGATCAATACACAAACTGTAAGTTTTCTGTGGTGTAATATATAACGTCAAAGGGTGCATGTCTATATGATGATTTGTTTTTCCATACTCTTATACAAAATATTTTCCAGCCAATCAAAAGTCAGCATTCTCGTAAAACTTATTTATATTCAGGGAAGGTCTGGAATCTGGAAATGTAACTTTATTAACAGGAATTTTTGTGAAGTTTTGGTCCCAACTATCTAATTTTGTACAGCATAAATAAGCAGCAGTGAACATACACCCCTCACGGATACAGAGACTTGATCTGTCATAAAAAATGACTGTCTGTGAGCCAGCCCAAAATGTACATGACCTGGTCGGCAAATTTGGTTTCAGCTAGGCAAAGCTTTTAAAGTTGCCTGGCCAATTGTCTGGCACAAAAATGATAAAAACTTCAATAAATTTAATAATTGTCCAGCAAAAATCTCTTCAGTCAGACAAATTGTGTATATGGCTGACAGGCAGAGGATTTGTAACTTTCTTGCAGTCTGTTATGTAGTAAACCCACGTTATTACCTGCTGCAAGTTTAGTGGATAAGTACCAATGTAATTTTAAATACATCTTTAGGAGACCAATATTGATGACAAGGCACAACTACTTCAATCTGCTAACAGTACATACATGTGATAATCAGATTGTCTTGTCAAATGTAGGATATAGATGTACATATTTGTATATACAGTAGTCCCCCTCTTATAAGACCACCCCATCTGAGTCATGAAAGTGGTCTTATAATGGGGGTGGTCTTTCTTGAGGGGATACAATTTATACAGGTCTACAGAGCTTGGTCAGTTGATTAGCAGCAAAAGCTGTGAAGTAAATTAAGAATCACACAAAATAAGTATTTGTATTTTATTATTCAGTATAAATAGAAATAAAAAGAATTCATGCAGTTTTTATCTGTTCAAAATGTGTAATGATAATATAACAATTCCAAGTCTTTTTAACAGTGAATGTTTCTGTTCCTGTTTTATCTGCATTATCGTTGTTTTTATCACTTTTATTGTCTGCCCAGGTTCCACTTCGTAGTTTATTAAGGTTCCGTCTAATTTGGAAAAATCCAGGTTTTTCTCTGTTCCAGTTTCCCAAGTTTTCGACATCGTTTGTAGTAAATTTTGATTTATGATTGTGTTGGTACATTGTATTATTATCTCCTTGTTGAATATTTCAGTCTTCTTGTAATAAACCCGATTTCCGTAATGCCGAAATCAACTGATCTACAATAATTACTTGTTTTCCCCTTTAATCCAGCTTAAAAACCTTTCTTTTGCACGATTTCGACATTTTGTTTACCGGTTGTTGAACTGTTTCCGAACTGGTTTACAATAATAAAACCAAATCTCGTTCTATTCGAGACTTCCAAAATAAACATCTGGTCAGTGAAAATGGTCGTTCGTGAGAGAAATTTACGTTGTTGTGTCAAAAAAACGTGGTCGCTGGTCGCGTTTGAGGGGTGGTCGTTCGCGACAGGTAATTTTACGTTAGAAACACTTAATGCATCAGGGTTTTGGCCAGATAAAGCGGGTGGTCGCTGGCGAAGGGATTGTATAAGAGGGGGACTACTGTATTTCATAAATTCTAAGTGAAACATCTCACCTTTTTGACTTTCAAATATCTTTCTTCATGAGTATCAAAAGGTACTAGATGGCTCTGATTTGCAGCATCCAAACCTGAAATATACATGTATTTCATTATGGTATTAACAATTTTTTACAACATGTAATTATACAAACTAAATACATATAATATATTCTGTTAAAGTCCTGTGAATTCCTACAATATGATTGGTTAATGAAGAAGGGGACATCAGACCTAATTCCCTGGATAAGGAGGGGAATATATTGAAACCAGTTTCAAAATGGTGTATATCCGTATATGACTCATTTATCAGTTTTACATGTATGTAATATAAATAGTAAAACATAACATAAAAATGTTTATATTTTTAATAACTTATTGTACGGAATGCATCTAACACCTCATTCTCCAATTTGTCTTGAATTCAACAAGGGAGAATTTTACCAATAATTTATTGACTGTTAAAATGGCAACAAAAGGATCTGCATATGAAACAGGTCAGGCCCAGTATTCCCCCAACTAAAGGTATTAACTGGTCAGTTATTCAATAGAGGTGGTCAAATCTAAAGTCTTCAACCATATAAAATACCAAGTTTATAAATGAAATATCCATGAATATTAGTGCAAGGAGAGTTCAACAGAATTTAATTTGTATGGCCTCACAGCGGATTCAGACTCGCTGTGAAGATCCAGAAGAACTTAAATGCCTAATTACATGCATACGTGTATTTAATGAATTTTACAAATGAAAGAGAAGAAACATTACTATTATGAACTAATTAACCTATAACATTTTTTTCCAATTTGACATCTAAAAGTAATATAAAATTTTAGTTTTTAAAGCATCAAAAAACTACTAGTATATCATTTACAAATGCTATGGATTTTCACCTTATATTTTTTAAATTACATGTACTTCAAAAATACATTAGGTACCAATGATATCTTTATGTTTAAATAAATATTATTTGAATCATTAATATGAATATACTAACAAAGATAACTAAATAAATAATGCAATCATCAAATAAATTCTTTGTGTAATTAATAGTCATGTATTTAACCATGATAGTTGACTGTGTCTCAATAAAATAAAACTTACTTTATGTTTTACCACCATGTAATTTGATTACTACTACTAATACATGTACATACTTTTCGTCAGTTCTCTATATATGTTAATACATTTACCTGTAAATTCTCCATCTAGTGCAATAAAGCAGGATTCCTCTATTGCTTTAGACACAGTTGGCAATATGTCCTTAAAATCTGGAAAAAAAATTTGTAATATGTTACACATACATGTACATGTACATAAGATACAACTGCATATAAGTTGCATTTTCAAATTTTATTGAAAATATATCACTTGTGCTGATTGGAAATCTCAACTAATTCTGAACCAATTTCATGTTCCTCTGCATATTCAGAAACCAGATATATACATGTGCATGATTATAAATTTCACAAGATACTAGTATGGCTGCATGATTTACATGTAAATGATTGGTAAATTTAACTACTAACTAGACTACAAATTTCTTCAAATCCATTAGTTCAACTTTTGTTTCTTATCAAATTTATTATTTGTACAATTTAAAAAAAATCTGCCAAATGCATTTGTAGTAAATTTGTCCATATTTCTGTTAACAATTGGAGTAACTGCATTGTTTAACATTTTTTCCTGGATCTATTTCAAACCCAAAATTGGACAAGTTAAAACAAGTGTGGACTGTGAGCACGCTCACAAAGGGATACTCCCCGCTTCGCTTCAAGTCCAATTATCTCCCTTGAATAATATCAGACAGCAACGAAAATTCTTCATGCACATCTACATATGATGTACTTCCTTCATGTAAAGTTTCATCAAAATCTGTCAAGCGGTTTAGGAGGAGAAGCGCTTACAAGGGATGTGGACAGACGGACAGACAGAGAGGGTGATTCCTATATACCCCCCAAACTAGTTTGCGGGGAGTATAAAGAAAAAGAAACAAAGAAGTGTTCAAAGACTTTTATTTAGAACTATTTTAAATTTCCATTTAGATTCTTGGCAATGTACATTTTTACAGTGAAGTAAAATCAAAGAAAGTACAGGCAATATACCATGATGGCAAACACTGCACTTTTTTATCTGTAAATTTTGTACAACTTTCACCCTTGTATGCATGATCTAGAAATCCTCAAATTCGTGTATTGTCGTGTATTGCAAGTGATAAACAGGCACGAAAAATTGCCAAACACAATATTTTGTCGCCAATTGAAATTAAAAATCACAGATGGCAGGGAATTTTTTAGCGCTCGCCACTTTCGTCATTGACGAAATCATTTGAAAATTGACGATAGATTCCTACTAGTATATCAGTTTCGTCACCTGATTTCCAACAAGTAATAAAATTTTTCGTTAAAAATTCATTCTACCAAGTGTAAAACGACATATTTATGACCCCAAAGCCAATTAACAGGAAATTTAATTATTTCAGCTCGATTGTTTTAAACAGCAGGTGTCCGTTGTCGAATTGATGTTTTTACAGGTAATCCGATTTAGTGGTGCTCCGGTCAATATACGCAAACACAAGTGTCATAGATCGTATTGATGTGCACAAACTTCCACCTTTTGATTAAATATGGCATATATACAATTAAAAATTGCAAAAATTTTGCCTATTTAACTCATTTTTCGTATGTTTTTCTTGTTTCAAATGGATTATGCGCCATTTGTTTACATCCGTCTAATTACCCATGGTTACCACTTAGAAAACGAAGAGTACAACGGCCCTTAGTGAAAAACTGTAACCGATTGATAAACAAACGCTTTTTAAATGTTTTAAAATTAAAATTCTTTGAAAATTTATAAACATTTTGTTATAATAATTTTTATAAACAAATTTACACACTGCAATTGAAAGAATATAGTTGTTTATACTGTACAATTATATTTCACCAGTACAATGAATGCTTCTGAGCAGATGCTTATACGGCACATCTGCTAGTGACTAAAGCCCTCAAAAAATACCCTGCAGATGGTGGTGTTGGCGAAGCCAAGAGCAACCCCTGGATTTTAACTGCCTATCATGTCTATGCTAAAAAACATTGAAGGGATTATGTCCTACACTCATGAGATCAACATACATGTATTTTAGCACGATACAATGTGTCATCTGATTGTACTTTCCTAACTGTACCAGTATATACAATTTACATGTGTTTAAAATTAGTTCTTTTAATCATCTGAATATAAATTTATGTTCAAGGAATCAAGCTTTAATGGCCTGGATACACTAGCGTCTCAATGAAGAGTGCAAAACATGTATGTCTCCAGTATATCCAGGGCTCACGCTGGGTCAAAATTATAGGGAGAAGTCACTTCTCTTTTGTGGGGCTGACAAGGAGAAGTGAGGATAGAACAGGGAGAAGTGGGTGGACAACAGGGAGAAATTGCATTATATGTCGCGAAAGCGTCCTATTTTGTTTGTTTTTTAATATGTGTTAATTTGGCATTTGAATTTTTTATTGTTACATGTTTTTTAGCAGTTCAATGTATTGAGGATAAAGTAAACGATTTGATTAACTATTATCACACATTTTCATAAATACATGTACTAAACATAACAATAAAAAAAGTATCAACTGTCACAAAACTGTTCATTAAAAAAATGTTTCTTTGTCATTGGTCTACAAATTAGAACTAGAAGTAGAAAATAACATCATTGTGACAAATCTGTTAAAAGTATTTAAACATATTTAACTTAATTTTGTTTAAAGTAAATTCCAAAATACTATTTTTTACTACGTTTCTATCATTGCAATACTCATTTCAACACTATCAGCATCGTATATTTGCAATCTCTGGCATTATATTCATATCCGCTCCGGAAATTTTCACGTATTTTTGCTCTGAACTGGTTTCAGGTCGTATTTTAAACCTACGCTTTATATACCAAATAAAAATTAAAAGGGTACCAGTTGACTTGTGGCGCGTAAACATAATAAACATTACGCTGTATAAAAAAAAAACGAAGATTTCTTAACAAAATGAGAATAAATTTTGAAAGGTGACATCAGGCGATTCTAAAAAATGAAAGGCCGACTTCACTTCGCTTTTTAAGATGATCGAGGGCGAAGTGGGACCACGATAAGGCGACTTCTTCGCCCGAGTCGCCCTCCAACGTACATAATAATAATATGTTTATCTCCTAATTACTGGGCTTTTGCAGGCATAATGAATTACAACAATAAGCATTCAAACAACAAAAGACAAACATGTATTTGACAAATATTCATTCACACCTGATTTAAATGATTTTAGAAACAGAAATATATAAAAGAACATGTAGCATTTAATATATAACTTGATTATGATGACATTTGCTCTGATTTTATTGTGCTGGTAGCATTTACTATTAATGTTATATTTGCTTAATTTTTTATGGATATGAAATAAACATTGTTTTCTTTAACTAGATATTCAGAAAAAAAAGTTACATTTACTGGTCACGGAGTAATTCTCACCGGCAGTAATTGACCCATTTCCAGTTTTACATGATTTATCTCCCTTTTTACTTCCAGTTAAAAAAACTATTGCTATCATCACTAAAGACTATTGATATTGAAATAAAGATTTTGCATTATTTTTTGTATTGTTTGTCTATGCCAATTAAATTATCTAATAAACCACATTAGTAGATGTTACTATAGCCATAGGCAACAGGTGAGTTTGAATATTGGAACATGTATGTCACTGGTAAGCTTGTTTAATTAAGCTATAAAACAGCTGGGGTTCTACCTTTGATTAGCATCAGGTAAATGGGGAAAAAAACATTATGGTTAATTAATTACACAGCATGGGGTTTTAATAACATCTTCAATTAGATTTTGACACCTGTAATTAACATAAAGCATTAAAATTTATCAAAGGTAATTGTCAATTTCATAAGTTTTGAACAGAACAAACTGCGGCTGTACCGGAAGTGGACACTAGGTGGCATTTTTTAAATTGGAAAGTCGTCAATTCTCGCCACCTGATCTTTTGAGAGTTTTTATGAAAAATTGGCATTTTAAAAGTGACCAGCATAATTTGTTTTGGATGGAAGACGTTGAAATCTATTAAATGAAGCTTTTTCGATTGTTTTACATGGAAAAATAACGGTACAGTCACACAAATGGCGAGAATTACTCTCTGACCAGTATATAATATAACTAAACATGCTAAAGGTACCGAATAATTGACTATCATGACTATAGATATCAGGTGACGAATTGACCATATCAAGGGCCGAAATGACTACAACAGGTGCCGATCTGACCAAAGGGCGATCTGACAAGTAGGCCTATTCTCTGTATCGCACATGCAGTGTGAAAAAGTTGTTAACTCTGATAAGAATAAGACATATATGCAAAATACGATACTGATAAATCAGATTGCATTTAGAATTGTTAAAAAAAACTCGTATTAGATTTTCGTTATTTAAAATTTTATTTACTAATGTCATTTTGGAGTAAAACATAGAAACATTAGCCAGAAAAACAAATTTAAAAAGCCCTCTTACTTTCCCTTGTCACTTCCATTTTACCACTTACATCATTGAAAAAAATAAATTAAATAATATTTTTTATTCTTTAAGTGTTACAAATATAAAAAAAACAGTAAACTACCATCCTATATTTAATAACAGTCAATCGCACAGAGAATACAAGAAAATAAATAATAATTATTATTAATTGACATTAACATAAGCGGCGTCTTTACTTTCAGTTTGTGATTTAGTAACGAACAACAAGATATTGCACGTTTGACACGTATGATATACTTTCTTTAATTGCACATCCTATAATATGATATTATATTATGTATAATGGTTATCCAATCATATCCAGCATACAATTTTAAATACACCCCGTATTTGTTGTTATTCCTTTCTATTCCGGGTTACAAAGTGCTTTCTTAAATATCTTATCTCTCAGCAGTCGTGCATATTTTCCATACTGTATGTGTCTAGAATATAGGTGACGTGTTTTACATTTACCACGACGTTATACAGTTATATGTCTGTACAAACGGAACCTAAGCTTATAGAAGCCTTTTTAAAATCTGGACGTTTATACATCAAATGTACGAATCCGAGTCGTTTCGCCCGAATCTCGTTCGCCCTAGCTCTTTTCGCCCCATATGATATATAAACGTTTGTTTATGTGTATATCATATCATTTTGTCTGATAGTTGTCTGTTTTCATAACATACACTTGTGTTATGGTTTCTTGATTGCCATAAATGCAAAGAAGAGTCATCACGAAGATTGAGCATGACATGATTGCCACTGGTGTGGCTCATATTTACATATGGTGGCTCTAGATCAAAGGTGTTTTTGATGAAGTGTTTTAACAAATGACAATTAACTATTTCAAGTTTAATAAATTACACCCTTTTTATAATTTTTTATACACAAAGTTCAAATATTGTGTAAATTCCCTTTAGCTTCAACACACAAAATATGCTTTATTAATTATTTAAAGAGAATCAGCTTCAACAATTTTTTTTTATTAAGAGGAGTGAAACGACTCAATTTAAAGGTGTGAAACGACCTGGGGTAATAGATCCAGGGCAAACAGGTAGTTGGTCGAAATGGCCAGACACCTAGCTCTCACTATAACATAGGACCCTGTATCATTCGTTTGTGCATGTGAAGTCAGCATTACAGGTCCTTGTGCCTATTGTTTGTATGTACATGGTTTGATTTGCTCTGATCATCTGTTTGCGCTGAGTTATTTCATGTCGTAAAGTGAGTCCAACATATACATGTATACAAACAGATTAACACCACTTTAAAAAGATAAACAAGGCATACAAAAAAACAAGAGCTATCAAATCCCACAATGTAAAACAGACTACAGAAAATATTCATTTTTCCCCAGAACAATTAGTCATTAGATAGTGGGACTTTTTTCTCACCACTTCATTAAAGCGGACTTATGCACTCTTTCAAACTAGCAATTCAAAAACAAAAATAACAATACATTTTTCATGTTTTCTATCATTGTAAATACCATATCAATTTTTTTTTCTATGTGAATATGTATTCATTTGATCTATATCCTGTTTGTATGCAACTCCTTACGTGTCATTATCATCAATCTATTAAAGTTGGTCACTACATGTATATGGTAGATTGATACTAGTAGATAGTCGTTTTATCCGATAAAAAATAATAAATATGTTTTAAATAAAAAAATAAACATATTTTACAAGTTATTAGATAAGATTTTATTACTAAATGCAATACAGCATAAGTATACATATATGAATGAATATAGTTACAATATAAATATTTGCAAAAGACCATAAATTATGCAGAGCGTGACAAATTTTTGCATGTCAAATATTGATACAAATTTATTATTATGAGAACCACAGTCTTTCTGCTAATTTTAAATATTTTCCGAGGTTATTAAGTTCCTATACATTTTGGACAGATAAAAACTGTGTGGTTATAAAAAATAGCAAAATATAGATATTTAACATTACAGTGAATTTATCTTTAAAATATAATATTTTAAAATGTCCCCACTAAAATGACTAATAGATGTAATAAACAAATATCATAACAATTAAAGGAAATTTTCACCATTGTAAAAACTATTTCATAATCACCATTATAATATGTAAGATGTTTTGGAGAAATCAATTATAATATTTTTTGGTTTTGGACTTACCCATGTGCCTAATTAGGGCATGTCCGTTTCTCCATCAGTCCGAAGCTAATCGTGTCCGAGCTTTAACTTTTTATCTTTTGAGGTAGGTTTTTGATATTTGGTATGTGGGTAGATAATCAAGGTGATTTGTCGCATACCATGGTTGATGACCTTTGTCCTTGACCTCAAGGTCCACAGGGCACACAGAGATGGGTACCATCTCACTGATATCTAGTTGATATTGACTTGTCAGTTAAATAAGTCCACAAACTATAATTTTATGACATTTAAAAATAAAGAATAATTGTAAGTTGGTTTTAATGATTTCTTTTTAGTAGATGATTGTACATGTACATGTAGACAAAAAGTCTACAAATTTACACAAGACTTAACAGTTCATACCTTGTTTTCTTGCAGTAGTTACTAATATTTGATAGTCATCCTAATAGACAACAGTAGATCATAATGGCTACAGATGAATATAAACATTTAACAGAAACAGACAATGGCAATGGTTTATCAGAAAGTGATGTGATGTGTGGTGTCTGTTATGAACTATTGATTTTACCAACTACACTGCGATGTGGTCATAATTTTTGCCGACCCTGTTTGGCAAACTGGTACTTAGCTTCGAAGAAGACAGAATGTCCGGTGTGCCGCCAGACCTATCAGGAGAAACCAGAAGTCAACAACCTTCTGAGGTAAAGTTGAATTTGTTTTGTCAAGTTGTTTTGAGTTTATTGTTCGAATCTTGCACACTCAGCAATTTTTGTAGCCGCATCATAGCATCCAGATTATTTGAAGAGAGAGGGAGCCAGAGTGCTTGGAAAGAAAACCATACCTTTGGAAGGGAAACTGGCAATCCACCTCAATTAAAATTACTAAATTAGTGTTGAACAGCAGAGGATCCTTGGACTAGCCAGAGTCTAGCATATCCTGGCATGAAGCAGACTCAAACTTACAACCTCATTGTTGACACATGGGTGATCATCAGTAAATGTCTAACTACATGTACCTGGACCACTTGGCCACAATATTAATGGCAACAGTTAAAAGTATATCATCTAACATTTTCCTTCAGATTTCATGTACAAATGTATTTAATTTGTGTTTTACTTTAATTTCCATTTTCTACACAACTGACATGTTTTGAAAAAATACTTCAAGGGTCCAAAGCCAGCTATGTGCCACATGTAACCTTAATGCATGGTTTGTGAGAGTTGTGGGCCCATAAAACCTTAGAAAATGGGTCAAACAAAGAATTGATTATGTTTTGGGTATAACAATGCTAAATTTGGTGGAAGAAAATAAACCTCCAAGCAAAAATAAATGTCTTTCTGGAAATCACAACTAATTTGTATGTTGTCATTGTTAAAGTTAAAGTTTCAGCTTAATAACAAATTTTTATATACCTTTTAAGAACTCTGATTGAGAAATCCTTCAAAGCAGAGGCTGCAGAAAGAAAGCAGAAATGTTTGACTGATGAGACAAGGACATTGTTAGAGGATTATGACAAAGCTATGACTCCTGCTACAGGACAAGGTGGAACAAGAAATATACATGTTAATTGGAACAGAAATCGAAACAGAAATGCTGCTGATTTCTGCTCAGGAATTCTGTTTACATTTGGTATAGTAGTTGTAAGTAGATTTCTGCTCAGGAATTCTGTTTATGTTTGGTACAGTAGTTGTAAGTAGATTTCTGCTCAGGAATTCTGTTTACGTTTGGTATAGTAGTTGTAAGTAGATTTCTGCTAAGGAATTCTGTTTATGTTGGTATAGTAGTTGTAAGTAGATTTCTGCTCAGGAATTCTGTTTACATTTGGTGTAGTAGTTGTAAGTAGATTTCTGCTCAGGAATTCTGTTTATGTTTGGTATAGTAGTTGTAAGTAGATCTCTGCTCAGGAATTCTGTTTATGTTTGGGTAAGTAGTTGTAAGTAGATTTCTGCTCAGGAATTCTGTTTACGTTTGGTATAGTAGTTGTAAGTAGATTTCTGCTTAGGAATTCTGTTTATGTTTGGTATAGTAGTTGTAAGTAGATTTCTGCTCAGGAATTCTGTTTACGTTTGGTATAGTAGTTAATAGTAGATTTCTGCTCAGGAATTCTGTTTACGTTTGGTATAGTAGTTGTAAGTAGATTTCTGCTCAGGAATTCTGTTTACATTTGGTATAGTAGTTGTAAGTAGATTTCTGCTCAGGAATTCTGTTTATGTTTGGTACAGTAGTTGTAAGTAGATTTCTGCTCAGGAATTCTGTTTACGTTTGGTATAGTAGTTGTAAGTAGATTTCTGCTAAGGAATTCTGTTTATGTTGGTATAGTAGTTGTAAGTAGATTTCTGCTCAGGAATTCTGTTTACATTTGGTGTAGTAGTTGTAAGTAGATTTCTGCTCAGGAATTCTGTTTAAGTTTGGTATAGTAGTTGTAAGTAGATCTCTGCTCAGGAATTCTGTTTATGTTTGGTATAGTAGTTGTAAGTAGATTTCTGCTCAGGAATTCTGTTTACGTTTGGTATAGTAGTTGTAAGTAGATTTCTGCTTAGGAATTCTGTTTATGTTTGGTATAGTAGTTGTAAGTAGATTTCTGCTCAGGAATTCTGTTTACGTTTGGTATAGTAGTTATTAGTAGATTTCTGCTCAGGAATTCTGTTTACGTTTGGTATAGTAGTTGTAAGTAGATTTCTGCTCAGGAATTCTGTTTACATTTGGTGTAGTAGTTGAAAATAGATTTCTGCTCAGGAATTCTGTTTACATTTGGAATAGTAGTTGTAAGTAGATTTCTGTTCAGGAATTCTGGTTATGTTTGGTATAGTCACAGTTGTAAGTAGATTTCTGCTCAGGAATTCTGTTTACATTTGGTATAGTAGTTGTAAGTAGATTTCTGCTCAGGAATTCTGTTTACATTTGGTATAGTAGTTGTAAGTAGATTTCTGCTCAGGAATTCTGTTTACGTTTGGTATAGTAGTTGTAAGTAGATTTCTGCTCAGGAATTCTGTTTGCATTTGGTGTAGTAGTTGTAAGTAGATTTCTGCTCAGGAATTCTGTTTACATTTGGAATAGTAGTTGTAAGTAGATTTCTGTTCAGGAATTCTGGTTATGTTTGGTATAGTCACAGTTGTAAGTAGATTTCTGCTCAGGAATTCTGTTTACATTTGGTATAGTAGTTGTAAGTAGATTTCTGCTCAGGAATTCTGTTTACATTTGGTATAGTAGTTGTAAGTAGATTTCTGCTCAGGAATTCTGTTTACGTTTGGTATAGTAGTTGTAAGTAGATATCTGCTCAGGAATTCTGTTTACATTTGGTATAGTAGTTGTAAGTAGATTTCTGCTCAGGAATTCTGTTTACGTTTGGTATAGTAGTTGTAAGTAGATATCTGCTCAGGAATTCTGTTTACATTTGGTGTAGTAGTTGTAAGTAGATTTCTGCTCAGGAATTCTGTTTATGTTTGGTATAGTAGTTGTAAGTAGATCTCTGCTCAGGAATTCTGTTTACGTTGGTATAGTAGTTGTAAGTAGATTTCTGCTCAGGAATTCTGTTTATGTTTAGTATAGTAGTTGTAAGTAGATTTCAGTCTTCACGAAAGTTGCAAATGACATGCCTGACATTCGGTCTGGCCATCCATGTCCACCTGCCTGACCGAAGACAATTGTGCCGGACCGAAATTTTCAATAAAACAATACTCATGAAAAATTCAGTTATAAAATCTTTGTGTTTGAGATCACAAATTATTTGCTAAATCACTACTTGATGTTAATTATTAGATATAGATAAAAGATTTTTTATAAAAATCTCAATATATTTACATTTGAGTTTGATGTTAGGCAAAATTATAAGAAAGTCAATGTTTCAATTTGGGTTTTCGATCAAATCCATTTTACTTATCATCAATTAAAATTTTTAACATAGAACACAGTTAAAAATATTGATTAAAACATAAGCAAGTATTAAAAATAAATATAATCAACCAATGTAATTACATTAAGAGTTTCTGAGTAGGGTAATAATAATGTTAATCTCTACTATTTTCAGTATATTTTCAAAATTCAAAAACTCAGTTTGAAAATTAGAACAGCCTTCTTTATCTTCATTTTATTTGTAGATCAAAATTTGATTCCGGTGCTGATTTTGTATGACACCGGTTTATATATTAGAATAGATGCTTTATCCAATCAAAATGCGCGACTATAATTAAAGGGGAATGACCATGGAATACCGGTGTCAAGTAAATTTAACACTAATTTTGTGGTGCCTTTCGATTAAGTTAAGTAAATTAAGAAGATAAAAAGGTCAAATGATTGTCAGACGCAAAACAAAGAATCATTGGACCGCGTCTCATGAAATTTATCTGCCGGTCATTTGGTCAGACACAATTAAATAGACTGCCGGTCCAATGGCAATTTTACCGGACGGGTTCGGCGGACCGGCATATTTCGCGAAGACTGAGATTTCTGCTCAGGATTCTGTTTATGTTTGGTATAGTAGTTGTAAGTAGATTTCTGCTCAGGAATTCTGTTTATGTTTGGTATAGTAGTTGTAAGTAGATTTCAGCTCAGGAAATCTGTTTACGTTTGGTATATTAGTTGTAATATAAGTAGATTTCTGCTCAGGAATTCTGTTTATGTTTGGTATAATAGTTTGTAAGTAGATTTCTGCTCAGGAATTCTGTTTAGATTTGGTGTAGTAGTTGTAAGTAGATTTCTGCTCAGGAATTCTGTTTACATTTGGTATAGTAGTTGTAAGTAGATTTTTGCTCAGGAATTCTGTTTATGTTTGGTATAGTAGTTGTAAGTAGATTTCTGCTTAGGAATTCTGTTTATGTTTGGTATAGTAGTTGTAAGTAGATTTCTGCTTAGGAATTCTGTTTACGTTTGGTGTAGTAGTTGTAAGTAGATTTCTGCTCAGGAATTCTGTTTACGTTTGGTATAGTAGTTGTAAGTAGATTTCTGCTCAGGATTCTGTTTATGTTTGGTATAGTAGTTGTAAGTAGATTTCTGCTTAGGAATTCTGTTTTCATTTGGTTTAGTAGTTGTAAGTAGATTTCTGCTCAGGAATTCTGTTTATGTTTGGTATAGTAGTTGTAAGTAGATTTCTGCTCAGGAATTCTGTTTACATTTGGTATAGTAGTTGTAAGTAGATTTCTGCTCAGGAATTCTGTTTACGTTTGGTATAGTAGTTGTAAGTAGATTTCTGCTCAGGAATTCTGTTTATGTTTGGTATAGTAGTTGTAAGTAGATTTCTGCTCAGGAAATCTGTTTACGTTTGGTATATTAGTTGTAAGTAGATTTCTGCTCAGGAATTCTGTTTACATTTGGTGTAGTAGTTGTAAGTAGATTTCTGCTCAGGAATTCTGTTTATGTTTGGTATAATAGTTTGTAAGTAGATTTCTGCTCAGGAATTCTGTTTAGATTTGGTGTAGTAGTTGTAAGTAGATTTCTGCTCAGGAATTCTGTTTACGTTTGGTATAGTAGTTGTAAGTAGATTTTTGCTCAGGAATTCTGTTTATGTTTGGTATAGTAGTTGTAAGTAGATTTCTGCTTAGGAATTCTGTTTATGTTTGGTATATTAGTTGTAAGTAGATTTCTGCTCAGGAATTCTGTTTATGTTTGGTATAATAGTTTGTAAGTAGATTTCTGCTCAGGAATTCTGTTTAGATTTGGTGTAGTAGTTGTAAGTAGATTTCTGCTCAGGAATTCTGTTTACGTTTGGTATAGTAGTTGTAAGTAGATTTTTGCTCAGGAATTCTGTTTATGTTTGGTATAGTAGTTGTAAGTAGATTTCTGCTTAGGAATTCTGTTTATGTTTGGTATAGTAGTTGTAAGTAGATTTCTGCTCAGGAATTCTGTTTACGTTTGGTGTAGTTGTTGTAAGTAGATTTCTGCTCAGGAATTCTGTTTACGTTTGGTATAGTAGTTGTAAGTAGATTTCTGCTCAGGAATTCTGTTTACGTTTCGTATAGTAGTTGTAAGTAGATTTCTGCTCAGGAATTCTGTTTACGTTTGGTGTAGTAGTTGTAAGTAGATTTCTGCTCAGGAATTCTGTTTATGTTTGGTATAGTAGTTGTGAGTAGATCTCTGCTCAGGAATTCTGTTTACGTTGGTATAGTAGTTGTAAGTAGATTTCTGCTCAGGAATTCTGTTTAAGTTTGGTATAGTAGTTGTAAGTAGATTTCTGCTCAGGATTCTGTTTATGTTTGATATAGTAGTTGTAAGTAGATTTCTGCTCAGGAATTCTGTTTATGTTTGGTATAGTAGTTGTAAGTAGATTTCTGCTTAGGAATTCTGTTTTCATTTGGTTTAGTAGTTGTAAGTAGATTTCTGCTCAGGAATTCTGTTTATGTTTGGTATAGTAGTTGTAAGTAGATTTCTGCTCAGGAAATCTGTTTACGTTTGGTATATTAGTTGTAAGTAGATTTCTGCTCAGGAATTCTGTTTACATTTGGTGTAGTAGTTGTAAGTAGATTTCTGCTCAGGAATTCTGTTTACGTTTGGTATAGTAGTTGTAAGTAGATTTCTGCTCAGGAATTCTGTTTATGTTTGGTATAGTAGTTGTAAGTAGATTTCTGCTCAGGAAATCTGTTTACGTTTGGTATATTAGTTGTAAGTAGATTTCTGCTCAGGAATTCTGTTTACATTTGGTGTAGTAGTTGTAAGTAGATTTCTGCTCAGGAATTCTGTTTACGTTTGGTATAGTAGTTGTAAGTAGATTTCTGCTCAGGAATTCTGTTTACGTTTGGTATAGTAGTTGTAAGTAGATTTCTGCTCAGGAATTCTGTTTACGTTTGGTATAGTAGTTGTAAGTAGATTTTTGCTCAGGAATTCTGTTTACGTTTGGTATAGTAATTGTAAGTAGATTTCTTTTCATTAATTCTTTCTATATTTGGTATTGTTGTTGTAAGTAGAGTCCTTTTCAGAAATTCTTTATATCCAGTAATTCCACTGAATGATAGTATGTGGGGATCCCTATATAAGTCCATTTGTTCATTGGTCCTTTAGTCCATCTTAATTTGGTTTTGGTATGGTAATTCAAAAAGTTTGCATCCAATTTCAATAAATCTGTGATATATTGTTACATACCAGGTGGTTAAGTAGCCTATGGATACTGGAGGAATTCCATCATTAGTGAAGGTCAATTTTTTTTATTTGATTTCAAGTAAATCTTGGAATATAACCTGGTGGATAGGAATCTTATCTATTTTTGGGGAAATTCACTCAAATTTCAAGGTCACAGTTGCAGAAAAAACATAAAAAAAGACATGTCGATTGATAACTAAAAAATGTACCTCTGATTTTAATATAATTTTAACATTATTAATATTTTAACATAATATTGTTACCTATCAGGTGGGTAAGAAGCCTATTAATGTAAAAATTTAAGTGGGGTTAGCAGTGATCACTAGATCATCTTTTGTCTAGTTTTACATTTGGTATAGTAGTTGTAAGCAGAGTTCTGTTCAGGACTTCATTTTATGTTTGGTATAGAAGATGTAAAAAGATTTCTGCTTTCGAATTCTTTTTATACTTGGTATGATAGTTGTAAAAAGATTCCTGATCAGGAATTCTTTAGTGAGTAAATTTTCAAGTACAATTAGAAAAACCTTTGACAATTGTTTAATGAGTACAGAAAGAAACTGTTTTAAAGATTGTCCAATTTCATTGTCTTTACTGTCCACAGATTGTCTATTTGGTATATTACTGGAGAAATATAGATGATGGACTGCTTATAAGAAAAAATGTGGTACAATGGACAACAGAGGATGTTTATCACTGGCTGTCAGACTTGGGAACTTGGGCAGAACCATACAAGGAAAACTTTCTCAATAATACTGTTGGTACGCATTTATATCTGTGTTCAGTGTTAGCTATTACCTCAGAAATAGAATAAAATTACAAATGAAATGTGTAGAATTACATTAATCCTGTGTTTTACCAAATTTGGTACCATTTTAATAAACTCTGCAGTCTGTTCAAAGGGTTGTAAAGTTACCAGTCAAATAATTGCAATGAGAACTGGTATACAGATACCAAAACACATATGACTACTGTGAAACAGTCAGATGTAAAACATTGTATGATTGACTGAAAAATTGTGTATACTCCAGTGAACAAAATTTGAGGTGTCATGGTGGTACATACAAAGCAAGTAGGCCATATGCGAAAATTGTTTATTCCACCACATTCTTTTTCTCTTTGAAGTGTTTTAAAATATCTATTTCAATACAGGAAATGTTTAATAATTAAATTATACAGGTTGATAGTTATTATTTGTTTGGTCCATTAGACAAAAACTCAGATGTTTTACACACTTAAACCAATATGGGTTACACAAATTTGTATAACAGTCAGTTTATTTCTTCATGAACCAAAAATAATTACTATTAATTCCTAATTATTTAAATAACAGGACTAATATAATCCAAATAATTATTTAATCCAAACAAGAGTTAAGAAATATCAGGGACAAATATAAATGATAAAATGCAATACTATTAGAGGGAGATAACCCATACATGCCAGAGTTAAAAAAATCATTAGGTAATCCTAATAATTAAACACTTATTAAGAATATAAAAGCTAACAATGTGTTAAGTAGACTGAATGTTTTGCCATGAAAATCATCTCAGTGGTTTTCTGTTTTTATTATTTACATATATTTTGTTAGGTAACTGTTTTTCAATACAAACTGCTTATTAGATTTGAATATTTCTGTATAACTAAACAATTTTTACTTAAACAGATGGTCACTTATTACTTGCCATCAATGAAAACACTTTGAAGACAGTATTAAATGTATCAGAACCTCTGCATCAGGCAGCCATTTTGTCAGCAATAGACAGTCTCCGAGCAACAGGAATGAAAATTCCATCTACATTATGGGAGTACAAGGTTATATGTTTATTTAAGACAGTGCACAAAAGATGATTGCAATACAAACAATTTTTATTAATAATCTGTATATTTTGTCTGAAAATTTGCGACAGGAACTTATTGTGTTAATTTCAAGTAAAGAAATGAATAACAGAGAATGGCTTTACACCATGCAAGACATATTTTAATTTTTTATCTTCAGTTTTGGGGTTCCTATGTTGAAATGAAGACGGTTTTATTTCCCTGTGGGGAAGTTTTTCTTTTTGTAAATCTTTGCATACAGGAGGAAAATGGAAAATGGAGCTGAGTGTTTTTGTGTCAAAAGAAACTGTAATTTATGTATTTTAGTTCTTACATTCAGGCTATGCCTTGTTCCTGTTGTATGGAATCAAAGTCTACCCAAGACTGACCATGCTGTATTTGTTTTATTTCAGGCCTTACACCCAGGCTATGCCTTGTTCCTGTTGTATGGAATCAAAGACTACCCAAGACTGACCATGCTGTATTTGTTATATTTCAGGCCTTACACCCAGGCTATGCCTTGTTCCTGTTGTATGGAATCAAAGACTAACCAAGACTGACCATGCTGTATTTGTTATATTTCAGGCCTTACACCCAGGCTATGCCTTGTTCCTGTTGTATGGAATCAAAGACTACCGAAGACTGACCATGCTGTATTTGTTTTATTTCAGGCTTTGCACCCAGGCTATGCCTTGTTCCTGTTATATGGAATCAAAGACTACCCAAGACTGACCATGCTGTATTTGTTTTATTTCAGGCTTTGCACCCAGGCTATGCCTTGTTCCTGTTATATGGAATCAAAGACTACCCAAGACTGACCATGCTGTATTTGTATTGGTTTGACTATTACAACATGTTCCTTCCATTGGTACATTTCACATGCCCAGAGGAACAGGAGGAGTATTTTAATAAGTTGAATTTGGTAAGTTTTTATTAGCTCACCTAGACTGAAGGTCCAAATGAGCTGTTGGCATCACTTGGGTCTGGCATCTGTTGTGCGTCTGTGGTTAAATTGTTTTTTTTTTAAATTTTCCCATCTGAAACCACTTGGCCAGTTTATTTCAAACTTGGCCACAATTATCCTTAGGGTAACTAGTTATGTAAATTTTAGGTCTGTTTGTTTATTCCTACGTCTGCCCCACCACAGTTTACCCATGTGCAGTGATTTAGCTAGCGCTCGCCACTTTCGCAATTGACGAACCCTTTTCAGAAATGACGAAAATATTTTGAACGTAATTCGCCACTTAAAATTTTAAAATTTCAAAATTTTCATCGTCAAAGTCGCCACAGATAAATCCAAATATCTTACCCAAGGTACAAGTTTATGACCCAAAGCAATCAAAGTAATTATGTAATAGACATGTCACTAGATATTATTTGATAATTAATCACTTAATTACTGTGTACACATCGTCACACGCGATCAAGCATAGCCAGTTGGATAGCAACTCGGGCGATCTTTTTGTGGTCCCACACCGCCTTGGTTCATCATTGCTCTGTCATTTTGAGAGAGTCGTCTTAAATTTCCTTTTAATTTTATTGCTATTATCGTCAGAAATCATCATATTTGTGTTATAGCGTCATGTTTATCTTGTACGCGCCATTTGTTTACGCTGGTTCCCGCGTGCTTTTACTTTGTATATATAGCGTAGGTTAAAATATCGGAAACCAGTTCAAAGCAAAAGATACTACCGACGGTTTTCGGAGCGGATATGAATTCAGTGCCGGAGATTGAAAAATACGATGCTTCTAGAATTTAAATGACTTGAAAAATTTAAACATAAACACAAATTAATATTTTGGCAATCACTTTTTTAAAGTTGTTCATTTAAATCTGCTCAAATATATGTTCTATGGCAATATTACATTGAATACATAAAATTTATTATAAAATGGTGCTAGAAAATATTAAATATTTATTGATGTTTAATGTATTCATTAATTAAGAGTCTTGCATGCATTTATACATATAAATAAATATACACACATATAAGGTTTTAAAAATCGTCACACGCAAAAGTGACTAATGGTTCAAAAATCCTAGCTAAAACCCTGCATGAGTTTAAGCATTTTTTTTATGAAGATTACTTTACATCCTTGATATGCAGCTACCATTGATGAGATCACTTTACGGGCAACATTTTGTAGAGATAGCTAAATATTCCAGGTTTGAGTGAACTTAGAAAAAAAAGGGGGGTTTTCCAATATGTTCCAAGCAGGACATCGGTGTCACTGAGACATATTATATTCTTATTCGCCAAGCTCAAACGTATATAAATTATTTATTAAATAAAACCCAACACATGTATAGGATTAAGTATGCCATCTGGTGTAGCAGCTTTATTATATACATTTCAAAAATAACGAAAATGACAATGTCTTTCATACACACTACACACCATTAGCATCAATGACAAAAAACATCAGTAATTATCTAAAAAAGAAAATTTTAATGGAATTAAAATATATACAATCATAAGAAAACCATCATAATGGGTGGGTGGGCGGGTATCTCAAACATGAAAGCTGCTAAACCGGTAGAATGGCAAACTTCGAATAAATATGCAACTCATCTATACCCGTATAAATACGACTCGTCCCGCCAAAAAATGCATGAAATGCACGAGACTACTCATCTACCCGTAAACAAATTCACATTACTGTATTTAAACCAATAAGAATCCATATGCAAATTATGCATAAATATGCAAACAACCCAACTGAATCCACGTGTTTTTATTTGTAAACAAAAACACTTGCTACCTGTGTACATGCTTTCAGCTAACTTTAATAAATATATTTTTTGGCCGGATTTCACAGAGTAGAATATAGGAGTCAACACACATTTTTTGTTAATATCTCAAAAATCATAATAGCTTAAGAAAAAAAATCATTGCCTCAAATTGATCAGTCCATTAAGCTCTACAAATTTCTAGTTCTGAGTTGTGTATTGACTTTTTGTATGAGTTATAGCCCTCAATTTATGTTTTTTGACATAATTTTTGGTTTTTTACGATTAACTTTAAAACTTTAAGAGCTAGATTGATAGTATAAATTGCTAAAATGATCAGCAAGGCAATGCCTACAAATCACATAGTCCAAAATTGTCAGACCACTCCTTATAAGAGTTATTACCCCTAAAATGACAAATTTTTATGAAATTTTCAGTTTTCTTACTGTAACTTGAATGCTATAACAGCTAGAGTGAAACTATATAGTGCAAAAAAGTTAAGACAGTTCAAAGTCATTATATCTTCCAGGTGAGTGAGAGACTCTTGTTAGGCATATTTTGAGGTAATAATTAACAAAACAAATTATTTGCGGTCCTGATTTATTCAGGTGTAATACAGAATTCCACTTTTTTTATGTAGATATTTTTTGTAATTGTTTCTTTATTTTATAGTAACTTCAGTTTTTGCCATTTGTTTACCTATAGAGTGAATGAAACCTTGTCAATATTTGTTTGTATGTTCATACAAACAGGACATACATATGTTAATCATCTTTAGTGACACACCATATAAATGTGTGTTGTAAATAGGCCAGATCATTTAAAACAGTCAATATTATAAAAACCCATATGACATTTAGGCCTAAGTTAAACAAAACTGTTTAGACTCTTAAAAAACATGTAGTATTATCCCCTCTTGGCTCAATATATTGAATAGCATCATATAATCAGGTTTTTGTCTCGCCTGCGACGAGGAATCCGGCGGCGGCGGCGGCGCGTAAACACTTGGACATCTTGCTTCATATATTTGTAAGCCCAAGCCCTAGGTCCATCAAATTTGGTCCAGAGGTAGCTTATGATAAGTACTTGCCAGTCAGTCACCTGTCAGCTGACCTTGACCTCAATTTCACGGTCCAGCGACTACGTTAAAGTTTTTGGGCTACAGCAGTTCCTCTGTAACTACACATGGTAGGATGACAATATTTGGTATATAGGTTGCTGATGACTAGTACATGACTGTCTGGTAATTGTCACCTGACCTTGACCTCAATTTCACGGTCCAGCGACTACATTAAAGTGTTTGGGCTACGACAGTTCCTCTGTAACCACGCATGGTAGGATGACAATATTTGGTATATAGGTTGCTGATGACTAGTACATGACTGTCTGGTAGGTGTCACCTGACCTTGTAGGATGACAATATATGTTATATAGGTTGCTGATGAGAAGTACATGACTGTCTGGTAGGTGCCACCTGACCTTGACCTCAATTTCACAGTCCAGCGACTACGTTAAAGTTTTTGTATTAGGACAGTTCCTCTGTAACTATACATGGTATGGTGACAATATTTGGTATACAGGCTGCTGCTGATAACTAATGCTATTTACGTAATGCTTATGACGAAATTTATTTTCGTTACTGATGCGGAATGCAGGCGAGACTTTTTTCTGTGTCCACACTTGTTAGTCTGTAAAACCAGGAATTTTATCTGACATTGGGAATTAATAAAACACATGAATATCGTTAGATTGTTGGGGCTAGGTAAAAACAGACATAACACCAGACTGTTGGGCCTTGATAAAAATATAAATATTATTAAGCTGTTGAGCCTAAGTAAAAACATACATTTAGCATCTAACAGTTTTGTCTGAGTGTTAACCAGAAATTTTATCAGACTTTTTGGTATCTGTAAACACAGGAATATCATCAGCCTTTATAAAGAACATGTTTATTTCTAGACTGTTTGGCCAGTGGTAATAACAGGAATATCATTCGACAGTTGGGCCTAGAAATGTACAAAAATATTGTTAAAATGTTGGAACAAGGTAAAAACAGGTATACATTAGACTGTTGGGACTAGGTAAAACAAGGAATATCATTAGCATTTTGGGACTAGGTAAAACAAGGAATATCATTAGCGTTTTGGGACTAGGTTAAAACATTAGACTGTTGGGACTAGGTAATACATGCAATAACACGTAACTGTTGAGTCTGTACATTAACCAGCAATATGATAAGAGTTTTTTCTACAATCAGGAATATCATCTGAATGTTATGCCTTGATAAAAACAATAATTTAAATTTTTTGGACTTTTTATACCCCCACTCGACAGAGTCGGGGGTATATAGTGGTCCTCGCGTCAGTCCGTCCACATTTGCTTTAAGAATGATAATTCAAAAAGTTTACATCCGATTTGAAACAAACTTTGGGATATTGTTATATATCAGGTTTGTAAGAATCCTATCAATTTTGGGGAAAATCCGTCAAATTTCAAGGTAACAGTCCACGAAAAACGTTAGAAATTTTAACAAAAAAATTGTTTCCAGACAATAACTCAAAAAGTTTGCATCCGATTTTGAATGAAACTTTGGGATGTTGTTATATATCAGGTTGGTAAAAAGCCTATTGATTTTGGGGGAAATCTGTCAAATTTCAAGGTGGCAGTCCACGAAAAACGTTAGAAATTTTTACAAAAAAGTTGTTTCCGGTCGATTACTTAAAAAGTTTGCATTTGATTTGAATGAAACTTTGGGATATTGTTATATATTATGTTGGTAAGAAGCCTATCAATTTGGGGGGAAATTCGTCAAATTTCAAGGTCAGAGTCCATGAGGAGCGTTAGAAATTTTTACAAAAGCGGGGGTATCAGTGATCGCTAGATCGACTTTGTCTAGTTATAAACTGAAATATGAACCCATTGTTGGGCCTAATTAAAGAATGGAATTCCATTCAAAATGTTAGGTCTGGTAAAAACAGGCCACATCGACAGTTTCTTAGGTCTAATTAAAACATTATCAGACTGTTGGGTCCTGGTAAAAACAGAAACATTATTGGACTGTTGGGTCCTGGTAAAAGTAGGAACATTATCAGGCTGTTGGGTCCTTGTAAAAACAGTAACATTATTAGACTGTTGGGTCTTGGTAAAAACAGGAACATTATCAGACTGTTTTGTCCTTGTAAAAACAGGAACATTATCAGACTGTTGGGTCCTGGTAAAAACAGGAACATTCATCAGACTGTTTGGTCCTAGTAAAAACAGGAACATTATGGGACTGTTGGGTCTTGGTAAAAACAGGAACATTATTGGACTGTTGGGTCTTGGTAAAAACAGGAACATTATTTGACTGTTTTGGTAAAAACAGGAACATTATTGGACTGTTGGGTCTTGGTAAAAACAGGAACATTCATCGGACTGTTTGCTCCTAGTAAAAACAGGAACATTCATCAGACTGTTTGGTCCTAGTAAAAACAGGAACATTATGGGACTGTTGGGTCTTGGTAAAAACAGGAACATTATTGGACTGTTGGGTCCTGGTAAAACAGGAACATCATCAGACTGTTGGGTCCTGGTAAAAACAGAAACATTATTGGACTGTTGGGTCCTGGTAAAACAGAAACATTATTGGACTGTTGGGTCCTGGTAAAAACAGAAACATTATTGGACTGTTGGTTCCTGGTAAAACAGAAACATTATTGGACTGTTGGGTCCTGGTAAAACAGGAACATTATCAGACTGTTGGGTCCTGGTAAACAGAAACATTATTGGACTGTTGGGTTCTGGTAAAAACAGGAACATTATCAGACTGTCGGGGCCTGGTAAAAACACAAACATTATTGGACTGTTGGGTCCTGGTAAAAACAGGAACATTATCATACTGTTTTGGGTTTTGTAAAAAGCAGAACATTAACAGACTATTAAGTTCTGGTTAAAACAGGAACATTATCAGACTGTTGATTGGTTTTATTGGTGTTTTATGTCCTAACCTGTGATTGGTCGTTTCAGTTGTTTATGTCATGACCAATGATAGGTTGTTTGGTGTTTTATGTCCTTATCACTGATTTGTTAATTGGTGTGTTATGCCCAGATCTATTGGTTTTAGAGCTACCATTGATTAGGCGAACACCTTGATATCTTTGATGACAAATTATTTACAATTATGTTATTTATTCCAAAATTAATGTCATTTCATTCCTTGTAATGAATGCTACACTGAAATGACATTCTTAAGTAAATTCAGCTTAACATTAAATAACATGTTTTAGTATGAAAATACTTGCATTTAAAGATCAACATTTTCATTTTTTTTCCATATTATCAAGTTTGATAACAAAAGTACACATCTGTGCTTTAATATTAAAAAGAACTGTTTGATCTGACATAGATATTTCACATTATTGCATTAACTTAGCAGATATTATTTCCAGGAATAATATCTTGTGTATCAGTAAACTAAAGATTATGCAATATTTCCTATCAATTTTAACACAAATCAAGGCTTTAATATAGTTTTGTCATGGACTTCTCCTATGGGATTGAAAATCAAATTGTACAAAATTGAGTTTCTATTGTATAAAAGATTTTTAAGTATCTTGCTTAAAATAACTCAGTGGAATAAATTGCAGTAAACTATTTTATTTTTGTTTTAGCCATTGAATCACACCAATGATCTCATTAAGTACCAGTATCCATATATTTTACAGAAGAATTCCATTTTTGAGTGAGGTTTTCACCATTTGCAGCCATTTTTCACCAATTTTGATAAGGTATTGGGGGAGGGGGATAAGCTCGAGATCCTCCACTGATAGATACCCTGTTTTTAAGATGTGTTACTAGAAATCAAATTTAAAAGTTAAATGAGAGCCAAAATAAAGAAACAACTCATTAAAACTAGATTTAAACATCAGCTGTATCATGAATTGTTTGTTCAGGAACATCAAAGATAAAACAGTTTTGAATAAACACACTATTTATCAGGGGAGATAATCTCAATGGTTTTTTTGTGTAACAGGAGAGATGATCTAAATACACATTATTTTGTTTTATAATTCAGCAGTTAAGAAGAACACCTGTTGCTTTAGGAATTTTTTATTAATGAAAATTTGTCAGAATATTGATTACAGTTGATGAGATGCTATAAGTTAATCAACAGAAATAAACTAATAGTTATACTTTGTCTCCTACTAAAAGGTGCCTCGGTGACCGAGTGGTTAAGGTAGTTAGTCTGCTAGTGATCACATGCTTGTCAACACTGAGATTATTGGTTCGAGTCTCATTTCAGGCAGTGTGTATTTGACTCCAATCTTTGTTGACAAGGGTGGCCTACCAGTTTTCCTACTGAAAGTCAGGGATTTTCTCTTGACTTCCTCCCCCAATAAAACTGGATTCCCTGATATAGCTAAAAATTGATGACAGTAGCGTTAAACACCATTCAAATAAACAATCTACTTCATGTTAGAAAACTTACATAGAAACTTCTCAAGAACAAGTATGTCCCATCTGAAGTAAAAAGTTTAGACACAAAATAAGAGGTCTTTAGATCAAGAGTTAAGAATTTGAAATATAGTGTGATTTTAAACTAACAGTATTTGTAAGTCAAGTAGTGTTGAGGAAGGCAGCGTTTACAAAGTTACCTTGACACACAAAGCTGCCCAGCGAGTTCCCAGGTGGCCGATATGGGATGCTTCTTTGTTTGGGGTTGTCTGGTAATATTATGGAAAGCCTGACTGTAGGCCGTATTTGGTAACATGCTTGGAGGATCTGAGCGCTTCATTCTTTGCATGATAGACCCTTCTTGTAGATTTGGAAAAAGAGTGGGTTTATTGTTCATGTTGGTTTATTTTTTGTTGACTTGTTCTTATCCTGAATATAGCTGAAATGTTGCTCCCCAGACGTTAAGCAAACATTCAATCAATCAATCAATCAATCAATATCTTATGATGTAAGCTCAATCATTGTACAACAAAATAATAGAGCACTTGGTTTTGTATCCAGGAATGTACTATTAGTGAACTTGATTTTCAAATTCCTTGTATTGGGAAAACAAAGATTGTAGTCACCATCAAGCTGGAGAATTGGGGTCCTCCATCTATACCCCAGTCAAGGGTCACTGAATGAATAACATATGAACAATATTATATTTTTGTTACAACTAAGATTCATGGAAATAAATAGATTGATAGATTAAAAATTGATTTTTCCATCTTCGAAGTTTGACATTTTTCATTTGTGATCACAATTTAACATTTGAATTAAACCAATCTGGTTGTTGGCCAAGCCTTACTGTATAGGTTTGTTCACTTGCCAAAGTAAAATAAAGAATACAGAGTAATTATGGTGATTCCTTCCTCATCCCAATGATTTTTCAAACAGTAAGCATTTTTACTTGGGTGACATTTTCTGTGTTGTACCAACAGATGTGTTACAGCTAATTTGTTGAGTTTTTATTCTGTAAACTTTCTGTGTGAGTACAAATAATGTCCTGTACAACATTTTAAAATGAAAATCATGCATGGTAAAAAAAGAATCAAAATTCTGTCATGTCTTCATATGGTATGTAAAAAACACCTGACATTTATTAGGATAACATTTTAATAGAATTTATTTTAATGTTTATATATTTAAAACGTATGATACTGTATTATCTGGTGTATTGATATAAAGGGAAATAACTCTATGACACCATAATTAAATATGCTGGTAGATATAGGTGTTTAATTTTATATTGTGTTTAAGATAGGGTATCACCTGAAATCCTACCCTCATGTGTTTTAAATTTCATTATTGTTAAATTTTACATATCCTGCATTACTTTTGCTTATCTTAATACACATTTTTTTACAATGGTTAAAACTTAATCTCTGTGTGTTCTTCATGACATCAAAATTGGCAAAGCAATTACACACTATGCAGACTATTTATAGAGTCTAACCTCCAGTTTAGTTTCTATACAAAGCCACACAAAGTGGCAGGGTATTATGGCTACCTCCTTAAGGATATGAGTTTTCTGTCTGTCCGTCTGTCAATGCCTTTGTGGTTTATAGATGATAACTGAAAAACGCATCAACAGATTTTGTTTTTCAACTTTGCAGAGCTGTTAAATACTATAAAATGAAGATATAGTTCAATTTTCATTACAATCCATTTTGTGGTTTTCGACTTTGGCCAATTCAAATTTTTTTTGTCAACAGTTGGTGGTTTCCAGGTTATAACTTGACAATTCCATTTGTTGTTTTTAAGTTGGGTCAATTTGAAATTATTTTTATAGGTCCAAGGTCAAGATAAAAATTGTCTTCTGAGATGGACTGTTATCATACTCAGCTGTTCCTATAGTCTGATTTGTAATTCAGTAAAATGTGTTCATGAATATTAAAAGCAATGCAGCTTGGGGAATATCATTTAATGTCGTATTAGATCTTAGTTTTACTAAGGGCATAATCAAAATCACATGACAAGGCTCGTGATAATTACATTGTAGATGCTAAAATTGTGTGGTTTGAAATTCCAGGACTCTGGTTCCGGATGTACCAACAACATATACAAGTATGATTGAGTTATTAAATGGCTGCTCATTTTGAGCAGTTTTTCAATTGCATGAACTTTTATTTTGAGTTTTACTTTATTTGTCTTTTTCCAGACAAACTAAATGGGCTGGATTAATATAGTAAATGACATTAGGATCTGCTGTTTAATACATTACAGACATACACTATTCCTTGTTTTGGCTTAATGCTGTACTTTATGAGTAACTAGAGAAAAAGTCATAATTTGCCAGTGTTTTAATGCAGCAATTCTCAGATTTTAACCACTGGGCATTAAAATGATATTACATTTTTTTCCCGAATCTCTTTTGAATTTAACTTTTAAAAGTGATTAAAGAGCAACCAAAATATAGCACAGAATATCTAAATTGTGTACAAAGATTCATGAGTAATAAATGTAACATCCATTTTGTTTTCCAATTCTGTCTGCAGGGAGAATTAGTGAATTAAAGATGCCAATTACTTAATAAAGTTTGTTCATCAAAACCCATTAATGAGTTAACATCTCAGATCGTTTGACATTTTGGTTCCTAATTTGTAAGTGCTATGAGCCTAGATGCTGCAGCAAATAAATTGAAAAACTAATGGTCCTTGAAAATGGTTTATAGAAATTCATTTATAGTGTACTGATGTCAATGTTCTGTTCTTTAAATGTTAACAATCATTAAATCTTTATTGTCTGACATTTTTCACAGAATCTACAAACACCAGTACATGGCAATGAGTACAGTGGTACTGCCTTGGTTTGTTTGTTTATCTAAGTGGTGTTTAATGCCACTTTCAGCAATCCTTGTCTGGATTTACATAACTTTGTAATACCTTGAGTCAAGCTCACCCTGCCCACATTGAGACTCGAACCCACAATCTCAGTGTTGACAGACCAAATGATCAATAGTAGACTAACTGCCTTAACCACTCGGCCACCCAAGCCTAACTGCCTTAACCACTCGGCCACCCAAGCCTCTATACTGTATTGGATATGTTTTGTTAATGCACAGGAGAAGTTATAAATAGTAGAAACTTAAAAATGGTGAAGGCAAGTGACAGAAAAAGTAACAAAACTAGCTCTAACACACCTTTTAGATTAGTTGGAAGTAACCTGTGTAATATTATTACACTGAATATATTTTTTTATGCTTTGTATAGACTTTATGTATTCTTTAATTGATTCAAATCACTTGAATAAGCAATTGTCCTGCCTATTATAACTTACATGTGTTATTGGCAGCCTGTTATAAATCACATCACAAAGCATGTTTATGCTTTTAGTGGTGTATTATTTAATTTGGACTTGCTGTTAACTATATGTCAGAGTTGTTTTGCCAATTAATTGTTGGTTTTTACAATATTTCAGATTTGTATTGCAAATTAAATGTAGACAATTAGCACACAAACAAGTTCTGACAAAAAAACTGATATATGCTTTTTATCCCTGCACAGAAGGAAAATAATTTATAATTTGTTATAAGTTAGAAACCATTATACAACTCATCCTTGGGAACCAATGATAAATTCTATGAAATTCTTCACTCAGTCGCAAAGTAGATTTCATTTTATTTCTCACTTCACCACGGGGGCTGATGTTTTAAGGAACATAATGCAATCAACCAGGTTTTGACAATATACTTGACTTGGCATGAATATATGTCCTTATGTTAATAAGGGCATGTACACGTGGATATGCAGCATAAAAATAACAAATTATATTTTTTTCAAATGTCATACAATAAATTGGCTTTTTCTGAAATTGTTTACAGTACATGTACTAAAATTGCATTATAAACATTATTTATCTGTAAATTTCTTTTCCCGAACCTACTTTGATTTTATCTGTGTAGATCTACTACATCTACTTTCACTTTGTCTGTGTACCACCTTCATCTACTTTCACTTTGTCTGTCGGCCACCTGAATCTACTTTCACTTTGTGTACCACCTGAAACTTCTTTCACTTTGTCTGTGTATCTACTGCACCTACCTTCATTTTGTTTTGTCTGTGCACCTACTGCACCTACTCATTTTATCTATGTACCTACTAAACTTTCATGTACTTTCACCTAGTATACCTACTTTCACTTTGTCAGAGCTCCTACTTTTACTTGTCTATGCACCTACTGAACCTAATTAAACTTCATTTGAAAAATGCTTCTTGTATTTGTTTGTTACATTTTGTGTTTATGAAGTATTTTATCTCTGATAAAAATATTGTTAAATGTTTAGGGAATATTGTAATCTATGACTGAATATAATACAAGTGATATCCACGCAACAACTTGATCTTTATAAATAGTATAGCAAAAAACTCTGTAACGGGCGGTTCTGCGAGTCAAGGGCCATTCAAGGATTTGAAATCTTAATTGATATGATGCTAATACCTCTTGATTATTGATCTGTGATGAAGTCCTTCGTTACCCGCTAGACAGACTAATCAATACATTCACAGAGTAAGGTGAGTACTGTCGGTATGGGGCAGCACCGCTAGTCCGACGCCCCATTGGTCCGACACCCCATTAGTCCGACATCCAATTGGTCCGACACCCCATTAGTCCGACACCCCAATAGTCCGACGCCCCATTGGTCCGACACCCCAATAGTCCGACGCCCCAAATAGTTTCTTAACTCAATTTGTCGATCATCCTAATTTTAAAAAAATACTTTCTCAAACCATGAGCGAAGTTTGGTGAGTGCACAGATTAATGTTGGGCACTTCTAGCTGATTTTTTAGTTGAAAATTTTATTGCAAACCTCGTCAGAAATACTAGGCGCTGTTTTACTAATTATTTCCAATTTTATATCATTTTGTTTCAGTTATTATTTCCTGATATCACAAAAAATTTATATCAATATTTTATTTTTTGATATGCAAAAAATAAGGAATAAATAGTAAAACGGCACCTTAAACACAAACATGTTGTAAACAGAGTACTTATTGTTTAAGCGAAGACAAGGGTACCAAGATAGTTTATTAGGATACAAGCCGAATACAGAAAAAATGTATTCATATAACCTTTATTATGTACAGAGATTGCAGGATCCATATTTTTTTTGTTTGAAAAGGGGGGGGGGGGATTAAAAACCCCAAATTTCGACAGGAAAGATGGTGTGATTGTCAGTTAAGCTAGCTGGAGTCGAGCACACCTTGCTCAAAGTCGCAACCTCAATGTTGACATAGTAGATGATTAACCATTTTAATATACTATAATTGCACTAAAAACATCAGAGTATGTAAAAATACTATTTATTATTTTACAAGTAGCTTATAGTTCATTGAAAGATTTATGTCGTAAACGAAAAATATTGCTTGCACTATAAATAACAATGTTTGGATTTTTGTCCTCGAATTGACAATCGTCATTTAATATTAATTAGTAGTTTCTTTTTAATAATAAATAAAATCATAACTGTAAATTTAAATCATATTTCCAATAAAAAACAGATTGCATTGTGTTAGTTTAAAACAATTATGCACTAAACATATAAAAAATCGCAGGTCTGAAATGGCCGGGTTGCAAAGTATGTGCCTTAATAAATGGGGAAATGGTTCACACATTGTACGAAGAAGGTTTTGGTTCTGTGAAGGAGAAGTTGATTAGGTCTTCTGCAAATGTTCAGAAAAAATGACCAAGTTCCCAAGTCTGGAAAATTTGGAAATGAATCCATGAACATTTCCATAATATCATTTGCAGAACTTCAATACACTTGCAGAACTTGCAATACATGTGCAATCTTTCTGTGACGTTTCAGAGATCTAGTTTGAAAACTGTAGAAGATGATTACAAAATATAGATACCGTATTTTGCCCGCGTAACCTCCGGACTTCACCATACTAAACCCAACCTGGGTTTGCACTTCGTGAAACCTGGACAAAATTATTTTTAAAATAAAAATTTCATCTGATATCAAAATTATTCAACTATTATCCTAGTAGTTAACTAGTTTATAATTTCGGTATTCCGTTTTTGTTATGCAGTGATACGAATGTACATAACTGACTAATGGGGTGTCGGACCAATGGGGCGTCGGACTAGCGGTGCTGCCCCTCTTAAACAAACCCGGATTAAGCGTTACTATAGACTGGGGATTTTCACAAACCACGCATATTCTTAGAGGAGCTATGACATTGACATAGCAAATCTGCAGGAGTAGAGAACTATTTCTGCACGCCAAGACTAAGTGTGTACGGTGGCGTGACAAAATAATACTTAATTTTAGATAAAATCTTGGACAAAAGCAATCTCCACGCAAACGATTCTAGGTATCCTACGTATACCACAATCACATCTGCCATACTATTGGTTGACATTGTGAGAGATATCTCTAGACATAGAAGATAAGCTTCGCTTCACTATATAAAAATAAATAAGATCTCGTGTATTTTTTCACAAACGTCATTCTTTTTCAACAAACGACACGGACAGACGAGTAAATGTAGTCCCGCAATAAATGGGGGGTGACATGTGGCTAAGGTTATATCTGGGAACCAGTTATGTTCTTTGTGTCGGAGAGTGGGACAAAAGATATGCATCTTTGACAAACAACGACGTCACACTATTATGACTCTAGAAGACATTCAGCGCCAAAAATTAATTTTTCAATATCTGTTTGAATCTAACACGAAAACTGGTTTTATTTGCAAAATTGTAGGGATCTATCAAAGGTTTTACCATACACCTTATAAAAAACGTAATTTTTACCAAATTTCCATCACATGCAGTTTTTCGATAATGAAGAATACGTTACGTTAACGTCCGCTATTGGGCTGACAATGTACATAAAAATCCATCACTTCAAGCTAAAACCGGAGATTTTAACACCTTCAGCATCCTTGTACTCCCTTCAGCTTTATTTATTTACCCCCTTCCGGACTACGTGAATATATGATTTCGAAAAGGTCAATTGTATTTAAATATTTATTTGATAGTCTTCTACAAAAGTTATGGTTTTTTTTCAATACAAAATCTAAGATGGCTGTCCACGCATGGCTTAATTTAGTCCGAGACTCCTCTGCCGTCATTTTTAGAATTTTATAGGACCGGGGTCCAACGCTCCCATCGAAGTCTATCAAAATGCGTTGGGTGGTCGACAGAGGATCCTCGAAATAGGCTTTATTAAACATAAAAACCTATGGTAATTTTTAAAGGCTTCTTTTCTGAGACTGGCGAACCAATAGAAACAAGGCTTGTCAGCAATATTTATTTAAGGTCCTTTACGACGTTTATATTTGTATTCCAATAAGAAATTAAAAAATCCCCACCACCGCAGGACATAGTTTAATATAGGAAAATATGAGGAAAAATTCATACACATTTTATTTTTAAAATGGAAAGTGTCGAACTATTACGATTTTTGACAATGGAGTGTCGGACTATTGGGGCGTCGGACCAATGGGGTGTCGGAATATCGGGGCGACCCGTCGGTATATCAGCTGTACACGATGTTCACATACTATAGATCTACACATTTATTTTTCTAACATTATATAGTGCACTTTTCTGGCAAATTTAGACAATTAATTTCTATAATAAATATTTTGCGCCATGTACCTTTCAATCTGTGACTGTTAATGCAGAGTTATCTAATGTTGATAGAGAAACAAAACGGATTTAACAAGGCTATTGAGTGTAAGAGGAAAATGTTAGAAGTTTTCAAAACATTTTCCCCAGGCTGCTGGATTGTAAAGTAGCCGTGTGATTTACTTTGCAGCTGCTTTCTAATTTGGGATGACTGTGCATAAAAATATCAAATCTGTGGAAAAAAATTGCATCATATACAAACAGCTGACCGTTTTATGTATGTTTCATATTAGTGATGGAGTTTTGTGAAATATTTAATAATATTTAAAATTGTTTTTCAAAAACTTTATTTTTTCGGTGTTGTTACAAACAGCTGTGGATATGTAAATGCCAGGCATCATTTCATTCATTATTTTCCATGCACATGGTAAAATATCTATAAATTTTTAAATAGTATTTATACATAAGGTTCTGCATAGGCGTAGCATTCGGTGCGGCATGTACGGCTTCCGCCGTACCAATAACTTTTGCACGTACGGCGTGCCGTACCAATAATTTTCAGAAATAAAATTTTTTATTGGTGTCTTTTGACTCTCCTCTCATCTCAAATACATAGGCGTAGCAGCCAGTACGGCATGTACGGCTTCAGCCGTACCAATAACAAATTCGATGCTACGCCTCTGTTCTGAAAATAAGAATAACAACAAAATTGTATCAAAACAAATTTTCATAGACTTAATTCCAAGGCGTTCAAAGATTATAAAGTTCAAAGCAAAAATCGTATCCCTTAATACCTTTTATTGTGTCATACGCTTAAGGATCGTCACTGATTTCATTTCATTGCAGTACACATCCAGGATTGCATGTATACAAGAATACAAGAATACAAGTTTATTGACCAATTATGGACCCTCAAGGGGCAGTGACAATACAAACAATAATGATTCAGAAGCATTATACGAGTTATAAATAAAGAAATTAACATTGATAATACAATTTATATATCAAGTATATAAGTACTAATAAGAATTATGTTAACTTAGACTCCAAGAGGAATTTACAAGGGAGTTTAAAATGGTTATATTTTCACAGTTAAATGTCCAAAGTAATTTATGGAATGGAGATAACTGGTAAAAATTCCTATTTGATTGTTTTATGATATCAAACAGGGTTTTTCTAGTGTCTGAGTATTTTGTACAGTTGTCAAAAAAATGGGATTCATCATCAACTTCTGAGTTATTACAGTGATCACAAATTCGTTCGTCAGTAGGTGTTTTGGGTTTAGTATATCTACCCAATTCTATTTTTAATTTATGACAGCTAATTTTAAATTTAGTAATACACCTTCTGAGTTTTAGTTCAGTTACTAGATCAAGATATTTTTCATATCCAAAATTTGTTTTAATCTTAATATAAGTTCTCAATTTACCATCTTCATTTATTAATTTATCTCTGTGGTTGTACCAGGTGTCAATGTAAATATTCTTTAAATCTGTCTTGATGGTATGTTTGAATAACGACTTTGAACTATTTTTTTTCCTCTTGGAGTCTTAAGTATATCTAAAACATTCGAGATGGCTGAATACCACGATTGACCTCCCCCCTCGTGTATATTTTTGGATTCTAAATAAGCATCTTTTAATAAACCTGATGGGATATTTTCCATACGATGCCAGTAATTTAAACTGGCTTTAAAACCATCTAAAATAATTGGAAATCTACCCACTTCAGACATAACACCAAAACTCGAACCTTTTTTATGAACCCCAAGAACGTATTTAATAAAATGTAAATCCATTTTAGAAGAAGGTGAGAATTTTGATTGTTTAGTCCAATCACATAAATGTTCTAATTTAAAAGAGGGAGGCAAATAACAACCCCAAACATCAGCACCATATAGCAATATGGATTTTATAGTATGATCAAATAAATTTATGGATGATCTGATACTGGGTCCGAGGGAAATATATTCAGCCTTTAATTTAAATAGGGCTTTTAGAGACTTTCGATAGAGGTCAAGTTTAGCTTCTTGAAATGTACCAGAAGGAGTTATAGCCATACCAAGGTATTTGTAATGGTTTGTAAATTCTAAAGTTTGATTTTGAAATGTAAAATTTTCCTTTAAATGTTTACCAGTTTTATTAAAGATCATAGCTTTTGTTTTTGAAAGATTCACATTGATTCCCCAATCCTCACAAAATGCTTGCAATTTATTCAATTTGTTTTGCAGTCCACATTGTGATGTTGACATTATTACCACATCATCTGCATATAAAAGGCAGTGGATATCTTTATTATTTATAGTGACAGTATCAGGGGTTTCATTAAAATATTTTGGGAGATCATTTATAAATATTTTAAATAAATTTGGACTAAGAATGTCCCCCTGTCTAACTCCAACTTCTGAGTTAAAGTTTTCAGTAAGGATGTTACCAATTTTAACACATAACTTTGATTTGCTATACATGTTTTTGAGTATTTTGTAAAATTGACCTCCAACCCCTATATGTAATAATTTTATATATATTGCTTCGTGCAGAACTGAATAGAAAACTTTTTCAAAATCAATAAAGCATGTATATAACTTTTCTTTTTTGTTAATAAATTTGTCAATAGCTGTTTTTAGAACAAAAATGTGATCAGCTGGCCGACATTTTTTTGTAAAACCAATTTGGAAAGGGGATATAACATCATTTTCAATGAGAAAGCTGTCTAATCTAATATTAAGTATTGAATTAAATAATTTGCCAAGACATCCTGTTATAGCTATTCTTCTATAATTTTCTGGTTTAGACCGATCACCTGATTTAAAAATAGGACTTAAATAACCTGTTGACCAATGGTCGGGATAAAAACCAGAGAGTAAAATACTGTTAAACAACTTTGATAGGCAGGGTGTCAATATTTCTTGTCCTGCTTTTAACATATTATTTGTAATAAGTTGCAATCCTCCAGATTTATTCGACTTAAGTTTTTTTATAGCAAGGATGATCTCTTTTTCACTTATAGGATCATCTAATATGTCTAAATTCTTACTATTACTTTCTAGACTGTTAAGTTTATTCTTCAATATCTTCAGGGTTAA
Organism: Limnoperna fortunei; assembly: GCA_944474755.1. Lineage (NCBI taxonomy): Eukaryota > Metazoa > Mollusca > Bivalvia > Mytilida > Modiolidae > Limnoperna > Limnoperna fortunei. Next base: position 65,428,778 of record OX104117.1, read on the forward strand.
ACAGAAATTGTTTTGAACCGAATTTAGACTTTCGAAATGGTTTTTGAAGTCCATCGGATCAACTGGAGATATATCATCTTTCTTTTCTTTTAGAGAGTTTACAAGCCTCCAATAGTCTTTAGGGTTTTCACTTTTAAGATTGTCAATTTGTTTTATAATGTTGACTTTACAATTTTTGGCCTTATACTTTCTGGTTTTGTTGTATATTCTATAGGCCCTGTAATAGCTATTTTTTATTTCATTGTTAAATGGAAAGGCCGACATTAATTTGGCTTTTTGAACTACCTGATTACGAAGAGTTCGTAGATCGGAGTCATAAAAAAGTTTGTGTTTAGGTTTCTGTTCCTTGATAGAGGGACGCTTAAGACATTTGTCACAGGCTCTAAGTATTAAGTTTTCGAACCGGATGGTAGCTTCTTTTATAGAATTTTCATTGTTTATATCTATAACTAGGTCTTTAAAGTTATTTATTTTCCCATGGGTCTATTCACTCTGTAACTCTATTTCAAGTTTCATTCTGGATTTCTCGTTCCAAATGTAATGAATTGGGACGGACTTACATGTAGATGAGTCTGAGATGTTATTACTTTCAAAATTAGTAATTAGTGTCCATGATAATTTACAATGGGTATCAGATAAAGTAGGGATAAATGGGGAGACTTTGAAGTAAGGAATTTGGGGGAGTAAATTTTCACTTGCAAAAACATAGTCTACTACGCTATTTCCTTTAGGGGTATAGCATGTGAAACTACCGAAGGAATCTCACATAGTTCTTCCATTTAGAAATCTAAGACTATTGCCAACACATATATCTAACAGTTCTCTACCTCTGGCATCATTAATATTATCAAATGTTGCCCTCGGACACAGATCAGTATCATGAATGTAATCAAATTGACTGTCATTGTATTTATTATTATCGCCATGAATAAAATCTGGCAAGGCACCCACTCGAGCATTTATATCACCACATATGAGAAGATCACCTTTAGAACAGTAAGTTACAATATCTTCTGATAACTGTTTCAAAACACTAGTATTATCTTGTTCTAAAGCTATGGTTATGGGCGATTTTATAGGAGGGTTATAAACTATACATATATAAATATCTTTTTCAATGTTGAAAAACGATTTCTTTATCATAATCCAGTGATAGTTGGTATTAGTTATTGGTAAAATTATAATTCCAGGCTTAAGGCATGGTTTATATAAGATTCCAAGGCCTCCAAAATATCTACCATTATTTGATATTGGTCTACAGACTGGAAAATACTTAAAGTCTGGAAAGGAAATATTATCATCATAACCAGTATGAGTCTCTGCTAAAAATACCATATCAAAGTTTTTGATCTCATGTAAAAAGTCCGGATTTTTACTCTTATCGAAGAATTTTGATTTTAATCCTCCTATATTCCAGAAGCATAGCCTTATGTTATGGACTAGTTTGCTCTGCATAATTGAGCTGATTTTTAGTTAATTTTGGTACTATAAGGTATATATATAATAGGTTACCCAGTAAGGTAATGTGGAAAAATAATATGGTTAATATACTAGTATCCGTAAAAACTTGATATTATAATTGATTAGATAGATATAGATGTGCACGCAGGCACAATAATAATATGGTTAATATACTAGTATCAGTAAAAACTTGAAATAATAATTGATAAGATAGATATAAATGTGCACGCAGGCACAATAATAATATGGTTAATATACTTGTATCAGTAAAAACTTGAAATAATAATTGATAAGATAGATATAGATGTGCACGCAGGCACAATATATATATATATATATATATATATATATATATATATATATATAATTATCCGCAATTACTAGTATAGACCTTTTAGTACCTGAAATAAGTCTTATAAGACTTTAGTTGTTTTCCTATGGTCAAATATAGGTTTTAAACTTGTTTCTTGACTTTTCCTTTAACTAGTACTTGACTTCGAAAGTACTTTAACAAAAAAGAACTAAAAATGAAAGATAATTTGAGATTTTCTAAGTTGGCTTTAGATTCGAAAGTACTTTAATAAAAAAGAACTAAAAATAAAAGATAATTTGAGATTTTCTAAATTGGCTTTAGATTGGGAGAGTTATTGTTCCAAAAGTCAAAATGAACAATTAAATAGTTTAATTTTTTATTGAGATATTGATTAAATTGTTTGATGTTGTAACTAATTGATTTTAAAAATTATAAGTTGTTTACTCTTTAATTCTTCTGCTAAAAACAATGCATATAAGGTACGGGTCTGACAACAATTTTACCTGAACATATTGAATATTGATTAAATTGTATAATATCAATAAATATGAAAAATAGACATTTAAAGTATTAAATGACGAGAATTAGGAACACAGTAGGGTGTCAATCATAACGCTGACGCCTTTGGCTCGGTTTGTTTCCATGCCATTGTTTACGACGTCCTGCTTGGTTTGGCGTTTTCTGTCCTTGGGTCTGAATTTTACGAATCGGAATTCCGAGGCGGTCTAGAATGCTCGTTTTCAGATTTGCTGCGAATTGTTTTACACCACTATCGCTCAAATGCACATTATCAGAGTTTAAGAATTTTGACTGTGGAGTGCCTCTATAGGCCATATTACTGTGATCACATAAATTAACACTATCATCATTGCTGTACTTCTCCTTCAGTAGAGCATTAACCAAATTGATTCTGTTGTTAAGATGATCATTTCTAGGTGTACCAAGAGATATAACGGTTTTTGCACTAGGCCATTTTTGGTTGCATTTTTTAACAATGTTGTCGAAATCACGAACACAATCATCCGCTGTCTTCTCTTTGATTTCATTTGTGAGAGAGTGAAGGCATACGATTTTGTAGTCCTTGCATGTTGAATTCTCGATTAATTCCTCAGTTTCTTTGAAGTTTTACGCGATTTTCTTATCGGTGTCAAATTTGGCTGATAGCTTTTCGGGATCAATTTTCGCAGTGTTTGATGTACCTATTAGTAGGACTTTAGGTCTCGATTCCTTCTTCTCGGTAGGAGGCAGTGTAGTAAAGTCATATTGCCTCGAGTTATGGAGTTTTAGTGAGACTATCTCATCATCCTGATTTTCCTTTTCATGTTTCAGTTGTTTAATGTTATCTAATATTTCATCTATGTTTTTGTAGATTCTGTATTTTGTCAGTTTGTGTTTTATTTTCGTTCTCAACACTAATCATGTGCTTAATTTCATTTTCCAGTTTAAGTTGAATTTCAGACACATGTTGTTGATGTTTACTCGCTGCTAGGTGTAATTCGAGATCATAATCACTTTTATCCTTTCCTATCCTGTGATTTAAGGTATTAATTTCACTTTCATGGTGTGTTTTTTGCAGTTGTGCTTCATTTTGAAGAGACTGAATCTTGTTTTTCAGCGACCAAATTTCAGTGTTCTGTTTTGTGATTGTTTCCTGAAGATTCTTTATTTTGTTTTCTGATTTTGTGTCACATTGAATTGTTTCATTAGTTTTGATACTGCAAGCAAGGTTGTTTAACTCAGTGGCCAATGAAAATCTTTGTGTTTCACAGGATTTAGCAAGTGACTCCGCAAACGTTTGTTCCATCTGTTTAAATGTTTCTTTAACTTCATTAATAATGGGAGCGGTTATAGATGTATTGGAAAGCTGATCTCTCCTTATTGGAATACGTGAAGGTGTCTGACCTTCCTCATTGAGAAATAGGAACCCACTTTTATCCCTTTGTTGGGTACTGGACCATTTCGGATCCTTAATAGAATCTGTCACTACTGAGGTTTTAGGATCTGTTTCTTGGTTGAGATCATCACCAAACTTTTGCTCAAGCATGTTTACTATTGTTTTAAATGGCTTGAAGTGACTGTTAACAAAGGTTGCTCTGTTTGTTCCTTGAACTGTTACAGATCCTGTTTTCATAAAAACTGTCAGTTTATATAACATTCCACTAGAAGATGTGGTAGATTTTGAGTGCACTTCTATGAAAATGTTTTGTAGGTTTTCAGCGTTTGGATCGTCCTTCCATGTAACATCACACATTCTCTTGGTCCCAATATAATCATGGATGTATAACCAGAAGGCCCTAACCCAGTAGGGGAGACGTTTGGCTGATACTCTGAAAGCGACATTGTGAGCCTCTTGTTCATAGTCATCTAATATGACCTCATAGTCTGAGATTTTATTTAGTTTAGATTTGGCTGAAGGTGGTTTAAGGCTACTCGGGAAGTTGCTTTTACAGTATGTTTCATATAAAGAAATTATTTCCAGTGATTCGTAGCTTGGAACACCGTCCTGACTTTGGCTTGTTTGTGAGGGATCGCACATGTTGTTTAGGTTACGTTTGTTTTCACGTTATATAAAATGACCTGAAGGGTAGTGGGTCTTGATTTATACAGTTTATGTTATACAGCAGGTTATTTTGTTGGCAGACTAGTTAGGTTATCTACATTGCATTCATACCTGTCTAAATTTGAAAAATTGTCGTAGTTTTTAATAAACTGGCGGCAGCCATTACCGGAAGTATAGGCGCAAAAAAATATATCAAGTATATCAAGTTATTAGTATTTCGGTGGCTTTACTTTATTGATTAGTCAGCTGGTATTAGATGCCCCTTATTTACAGTATGAACCTTTATTATCTTATCAGCGGGCATTTAGATGAGTACAGTATAAACCTTTATTGTCCAGTCCGTCCGCCCGTCTGTCCGTCCGTTACACTTTCTCTTATTTGCAACTCCTCCTACACCACTGAATGGAATTTGATGAAACCCACACAGAATCCTTGTCACATAGTGCCATTGTGCCGGAGATATTTAACATTTTGATCGGAATGATATTTGGGGTTTCCCATAGAAAAACATGGACTTTGTCATTGACTTAAGGGTATACCCATCTCTTATGTGCAACTCCTCCTACACCACTGAATGGAATTTGATGAAACTTACACAGAATCCTTGTCACATAGTGCCATTGTGCAGGAGATATTTAACATTTTGATCGGAATTATATTTGGGGTTTCCCATATAAAAACATGGATTTTGTCATTGACCTAAGGGGATACCCATCTCTTATGTGCAACTCCTCCTACACAACTGAATGGAATTTGACGAAACTTACATAGAATCCTTGTCACATAGTGCCATTGTCCATGAGATATTTAGCATTTTGATAGGAATAATATTTGGGGTTTCCCATAGAAAAACATGGACTTTGTCATTGACCTAAAGGGATACCCATCTCTTATGTGCAACTCCTCCTACACCACTGAATGGAATTTGATGAAACTTACACATATTCCTTGTCACATAGTGCCATTGTGCAGGAGATATTTAGCATTTTGATCGGAATATAATATTTTGGGTTTCCCATAGAAAAACATGGACTTTGTCATTGACCTAAGGGGATACCCATCTCTTATGTGCAACTCCTCCTACACCACTGAATGGAATTTGATGAAACTTAAACAGAATCCTTGTCACATAGCGCCATTGTGCCACAGAAAAAATGGACATTGCTATTCTTTGAGGTGGGGTAGGGATGGGGGTTCCCATGTTTTATCTGCAGCTCTTCCTACACTAGATTAAGTTTCAAGTTCATAAGTAAGAACACGTGCATTTTTGAAGAAATCATGAAGCGGGGAGTATCAATGGTGAGCATTACTCACAGTTTTTTTTTACTCTAGTTTTAATAGTATGAACCTTTATCAACCATTTAACTGGTAATTTTTTAACAGTATTATTCTTTATTGTCCGTTCAGCTGTTATTTCGATGCCGCCTTTTTACAGTTTAAATCTGTATTGTCCAATCTACTGGTGCTTGTATTTAGATGTTATTTTTTTACAGTATGAACCTTTATCGACCAGTCAACAAATAGAATTCTCAACAAAGATGATATTCTTGCCATATTTCTTGGTTGGAAAATTTACATGGGAGTTTCTCATTATACACTATTGGACATCAAGATTTATCTTAGCAAACTGTTTAGCTTTAACTATAATAGAAGCTGCTGGTGTACGATGGCTCATGAGCAGTGGTAATTGGAGGTGAGTCACTGTTAGTCTTATAACATGAGAAGATTTATCCTAGCAAATTATATAGCTCTGACTGTAAAAGAAGCTGCAGGTTATGAGGTCCCCCCGGTTATGATGGCTGATGACCAGTGGTTTTTGGAGATAAGTAACTTTTATTTCATAACATAAGTAGATCTTGAATAAAGTGCTGGAATTTCCTAATTCATAAAATATGTTATTTTGACTTATCAGTTCCATGGGTACATCATTGCTGTTAATAAAGTTTTACATTTTCAGTCTTTCTCAAAAACCGGTCCAATAGAAACTAAACGTATTCACAATGTTAACTGACCTGTCTTTTATAAAATTCATTTTGTTGTTATTTTTTAACTTTAAATTCTTGTATTCAACATAACTGCCAATTCAAGGCTTACTTTAACATTAAAACCTATGGGAAAACTTCAGATACTTTCTCACGGAAAAATGCATACCGGGGTATCTGATCTTGCCTAAGAACTGCGGTTCTGGCAAGGTATTATCACCATCTCCGCAAATAAATTAAATGTCCATTAAAAGCTATGGAAATTTGCGTAAAACCTCATTAGAATAAAAAATATTTCAAATATGTAGTTAAGAGGCAAAATTTAGGAATGTGTAGTATATACTTTCACACTAATAACATACATCAACAGCCATCCTCTGTTGTTAATGAAAAGCTGACACAAAAGATGCATACAATTAGATTAAAGTTAAAATTGTCGGCTTGCTATCAGGAATTGGCCATTTATGTTTTCAGCTTCATGTCTTCTACATTGTGTTACACTGTATATTTTCAGAGATATAAAGTCTATAGTGTCAAGTCACAGCAAAGGAATTTTTGGGATGATAGTATGCGTCATATTTTGGCCAATCATTCCAAACTTTATATGTGATTTTTTCTTTTATGTTGCATTGTATTTTTCTCCATATACGAACTGTGAAAAATTGTATAAGATATTGATGGGAAGACTGTGATAAAAGGGACAAGGCCATGGATGTTTATTGTTTGTCTTGATATTATAAATATTTTTTTACATTATACAGGAAATTTCAAAATATTTTGAGTATTTTTTTCAAATTTTATGGTCTGATTTGTTTGCTTATCGTTCATGTAATAAAAAATAATTTGTGTAATTTGTTTTACTAAAGTACATTTTTTATTACAAAACTTTTGTGTTTGGATAGACTTATATTTCACTCTGTTAAAAGACCTTTAGTTATTAGTATGCTGTAATGAAATCCTATGTTAAAATCCATTTTTACTAGAAAATACCCCCACATATGACTAATTTCTAGATTTTAACTCGGTGATAAGACAGGTGTCACGCATGGACCAGGAGTTGCTTTAGAGTTTCTGCACTGTTCCCTGGTTTTTAGTGGGGTTCATATAACTCAATGTTTGAATTTTCTATTGTGTGTCTATTTGTTGCTCACCCATCTTTTGTTTAATAATGGTTTTTTTCTTCCATGATATATCGTTTTCGGAATACTCCTCAGTAAATTCGATTCTGTTTTTAAATCTGAAATTGGTCGCTATAAACAATGTTATCAAAGATATTTGAGCATGTAGTTTAATTTTTGTTATGGTAAAAAATATTTCTGTGAAAACTGCTTGTTTTGTGTCTTATTTCAAAGCTCGTATCCTCCGTCGTATCAATGAATTTCTTGTAGCTCTAGCTCTTTAAATAGATGCAATCTATTCTGATGTCAGTCTTTCTATGTCAGTTTAGTTTTTTAAATTTTTTTTTTCCCTATTATATAAGATTGCTGTTGTGGTTGTGCATATTATAGCTATTTACAGTATTTATATAATAATTTAATGAAAAAATATAGGCATGAGGATTTGAGGTTCTGCTTCTCTGTGAATATGACTCTTCATTTATAACCTTTACTGTTTAGTTTATGCTTGTATTAAATTGTAAAGTATGAATAGTATAAGGATTATCACATTCTAGGTTTAAATGTATTGTTTATGACTGTATAATTCCAATATTTATTGTTACATCATTTTTGATTGTTTTACTGTTATCATTCATTTTTCGATAAACGGATCTAGTGTATGAATACATGTTGCTATAAAGTAGTGCATATATTAAGAAATAAATTCATGAAAAGGAAAATTATTCTTAAATGGGTGAAATTCATAGATGTACTAGTACGAACTTAGTTGGTGAGTGAGTTGACCTCGTTCATACACCAATGACTTCCTCTAAAATAACTGTTATTCCTACAATACGACCTGGGCCTCGGTGGCCGAGTGGTTAAGGTAGTTCGTCTACTATTGATCACGTGGTCTATCAACACTGAGATTGCGGGTTCAATTCTCACTGCGGGCAGGGTGTCCTCGACTCCAATCTTAATTGACAAGGGTTGCCAGTTTTCCTACCGTAGGTCCGGGGTTTTCTCCGGGTACTCTGGCTTCCTCCCCCAATAAAAACTGGACGTTATGATATAGCTGAAACATTGCAGAAAATGGCGTTAAACATCATTCAAACAAACAAACAATACAATACGACCTTTGTGTTAAAATGACATTTTGAAGCAGACAGTATCGACATGTTCTTTTTAATTTATTTAGATTAGCTATAAGCAAAATAAACTGTATAAAATATATTTGTAGAAGAATGTAAAAATGGCTAAGGAACCATTTATTAATGTGCACACTACGGGTGTGGCCATAGGGTGTTAGGATTCCTACCATGTCTGCCCTGCCTACCTTCAGGAGCTATTTCTTTTAGTTTATTATACCCGAGTCGAGTCGGGGTATATATTGGTCCTCGTATCCGTCCGTCCGTTCGTTCTTCCATATGCGGTTTCCGGAAGATACATTGGTCCTCGTATCCGTCCGTCCGTTCGTTCGTCCAAATGCGGTTTCCGGAAGATAATTCAAAACCTTGCATCCGACTTGAATGAAACTTTGTGGGAAATCCGTCAAGGTCACAGTCGACAAAGAAAGTTTGCGTTTTAAATAAGTGAAACGTTGAGATATATTTTCATATTAGGTGGATCAGGAGCCGGGGGGGGGGGGGGGGGGGGGCAAATCTGTCAAATTTCAAGGTCACATTTGCCAAAAAATGAAAAAAAAATTTATACAAAACTTTTCCAGACAATAACTCAAAAGGTGTCCATTTGATTTCAATGAAACTTTTTTATTATTGATTATGACATATCAGGTGAGTAAGAAGCCTAAAGATGCTGGAAGAATTCCATAAATGGTCAAGGTCACCAGTCGACAAAAACGTCAGAAATTTTTACAAACAAAATTGTAAAATTTAAGCGGGGATATCGGTGATCTCTAGATAAACTTTTTCTAGTTTAAGACTTGCATTATCATTTGTAAAAGCATTTGTTTACTATTGACTTGATTTGGGATAGTTTTTAAAGTCCTACGCCAACAACCTGATGCCTTTGGACGGACGGATCTTACTATCGACTGTAAAAAAAGGTCAAAATAGTGTTGGCTTCCCACTGTGTGCTTGTAAAAGTAGTAAATCTCCGATCTGTAGCGTGTTATGATTGATGTTGATATAATAAATACAATATTTTGTTTGTGTAATCAATATGCATAATAGTTTTAATTTGCTTATGTTATTCATTCTTTTGCATGTTGTCCTTTGTCAAAAATAGTTGTTAATATGCAGCTATGCAACAATGTGTACATTAAAAAAGTATTTATTATGTTTATATTTCAATTATTTCATCATTTATAAATAGACTTAGAAATTACTTTCACAGTTATAACGAGGTGAATAATTATTGTATTATAAGTCTACGACGATGTATTCTTAAATGTGTTGGTAGAACTCTATTTTCTAGTACCAATAATATTTATATCAGAACATTAAATGGAACCAATTAAAGTTCAGCAACAAACAATATTCAAGCAGAAATGGAACATTCATTGAAACTATTTTTGAACGGTGGTAACTGCATTTAATTTTATACCTTTCTGATCGGTTTTTCCATTCTGGTATCGTTTTAAGAACAGCAAGAGGTCTCTCGATTTTAAGGCACTTCTTAAGATTTTGGTCTAGTGGTTCCACCTAAAGCAGGTTGTATCTTGTGTATTCTGTTAGAGTTCTTAAGTCTTTGAAGAGTTGTTTTGCTGTTAATCTGAGAGGGCATTTTCTTTACTTAATTATGCCATCCCTTGACGCTATTAGTTCTGGATCCCTGTACGGAAGCTGTAGTTGCTTTGGCTTTTCTGCATATTGTCTGTGTGAAGTGACACAAACATCCATAAGAAGACACACCAGGAAATAATTCCTTTATTGCGATACGGGCGTATTGCGGAATATCCTTGTACAACGAAGTACCAGACCACTCCGCTTGACTTTAACATTTGAAATATATTTACTAATCGAAAAACTCGTATTTATGAATAATGTTACAGGTAAATTACAAGTACAAAATGCATGCCTTCAAACGCACTCTCATTCTACTTGAGCTCTGTTCATTTTGCATGCAGAAGTTACGGGAAACACACTCCGGAGTATTACAAACACTCTTACTTGTACTTTTGGGTCAGAAGGCGAAACTCAGGTACAAATAAAAACTCGGTTTGATTCTTTGTAGTGTAACCAGGGTAATTTAGTTATTGTATTTTGTTTTATTGATATTGAAAGAGCGAACATTTTAAAATATCGGTAAAGTATAAACATGAGATAAAGTCCAGCATACGAAACATATGAAATCCGAACTTCAAACCACGTAACCGACAAACATACATTTTAAAGCTCTTTATAAAGAAAAAATAATTAAATTCAAGCTAGACATTTTCTATTATCTACATCAAAGCGATTAGCCCATTGAAAGAAGAGAAACCATACAAAGAAAAATAGCAAAGAAAGCCGATCAAACAATAAGATCCAAAAGTCAAGGGACAGTTACAAATCCGGATATAGACAAACATACACAACGCAACACAAAAACAGAAAGAGTAACCTGAACCCAATAAAAACCATGGATGCACTCAGGTGCTCCAGACGAGTAAGCAGTGCCTGTCTCTAATTAGACTCCTGTCGAGTTAAGCTAGGAAAAAGTCCAGGATAAGGAATCACTACCTATGACAGCAAAAATGTCAAATCGTATTTGAGACATTGATTTTCCATAACGATCAATTAAGTCATGGTGACGACCATAGAAGTTCTGTAGAGACAACATCACGGCTACCAATCGATCCCAATCACAGCCGAATGCTGTGACGAAAAAATCCTTAGAGGAACTTCCGGTTGTGATGGAGAGGAACCAAAATCGCTATTTCGGAGAGGTATGTATTTTTTTTATTGTGGTCCCGTGGGCTTCGTGAAAAGAAAAAATGAAAAATCTAAGAATGTCATCATACACTTTGATGATCCCTCTGTCACCTATTAAAAGCTCTTTCTCATCTGTTGCGTAATAACGCTGTAAAACCTTTGGCAGTGATAAGGGGGTGGGTCGGCAATCATTCAGACGGATTACTATCTCTGAATAAAAGACTTAGGTTAGGGTTACTGGTGTTGTTTGCTGATTCAAGTATTAGTTTTAGATGGAAAAACCATAGCATTAACTCTTGCACCACCAGCGTTTTATTAAATTAATTGTGGACGACAAAAATGACTATGCTGTGATTTTGAGCAGCAGGTTGTGATTTGCAGGAACTAGTTATGATTTGTAGGAATGTTAATTTATAAACTTTTTTGTCATAATTAGCGACGTCTGAAATAAGCAACGTCTATTCACCAGTTTTGAATACCTTAATTAAAATAGTCTTTATCTCAAGATCTACATGTATGGCACGTGTAGGATTCCTGTTGCCTTGTCGGTTGGTCATAAGAAGTGGTCGATAGTAAACACGGATGCACTGTTCAGGGAGCGACCATTGATTGTTATGGGTGAGGCTATGGGGGAAATGTAAAATAAAAAGGCAGTATGCCAAAAATTTGCAAAAGGCATGGCGTCCTTACGTGCAATTTACTTCCTTTATAGAAAAGTAACTTAAACCTAAGGAATAGCCCATTTGGGGGACGGACGAATGGACAGACACACCCGAATACTTTATACACCGTAGGTGGGGGCATACAAATGGACAATCATGGCGTAAACAATAGGACATACGACGATTACCAAATTCATAGAACTAAATATTCTACTATACATGTCTTTGCCAAAGTGCAGTATTTAATTCATACTTACAAATTTAACCACATACTGTGTCTATGTGACAAACACATGTCAAAATATCAACAAATTAAAGTCGCTTATGTGCAAAATGTAAGAATTCGAGTTATCTTTTTACTAAGGGAGCAAACATTTGATTTTTATGCGGAGGGGGGGGGGGGCTATGGATATTTTTTCATCCTGCCTTTTTATTTTCGGAAACATCGGAGCCTGGGATTTTTATTTTTAAATTTACCATAAATTTCTCAGCCAAAAACTGCATCCTTCCTTTTTTATTTCAAAGCACTGTCCTGCCTTTTTATTTCCTGATTTTTGGCATCCTGCCTTTTTATTTTAAATTTCACCTAAGCCCCCTCCCCATTGAAAAAAATCAATGGTCGCTCCCTAAATAGTGCACCCGTGTTTACTATCGACCACTTCTTATGACCAACCGACAAGGCAACAGGAATCATATACGCACCATACATGTAGATCTTGAGATATAGAACTTAACTAAAATAACTAACATACATGTAGACTGGAAATGATGGAAATGAAGGACGGACAAGAGTACATCTATACATCTATTTTAATTAACGTTAGGTTACCAAGGCATTTAAAATTGGTGAATAGACGTTGCTTATTTTAGACGTCGCTAATTATGACAAAAAAGTTTATAAATTAATATTCCTACAAATCATAACTAGTTCCTCCAAATCACAACCTGCTTCTCAAAATCACAGCATAGCCATTTGTTTCGTCCACAATTAATTTAATAAAACGCTGGTGGTACAAGAGTTAATGCTATGGTTTTTCTATCTAAAACTAATATTTTAATCAGCAAACAACCCCAGTTAACCTAACCTAAGTCTTTTATTCAGATATAGTAATCCGTCTGAATGATTGCCGACCCACCCCCTTATCACTGCCAAAAGTTCTACATCCGTCATTACGCAACAGATGAGAAAGAGCTTTTAATAGGTGACAGAGGGATCATCAAAGGGTATGATGACATTCTTAGATTTTTTATTTTTTCTTTTCACGAAGCACACGGGACCACAATAAAAATACATACCTTTTCGAAATAGCGATTTTGGTTCCTCTCCATCACAACCGGAAGTTTCTCTAAGGATTTTTTCGTCCCAGCATTCGGTTGTGATTGGGATCGGTTGGTAGCCGTGAACATCAACCTAGGTACAATAAACCCTTGTTTGAGTAGTTTAGTAGTCAACAGCAGTGATCGGTATAGAAAATCGGAATACCGATCGCAGGATCTAGAATTACGTGTAAGTTGTGAAATGCACACACCATACGCTGGATCTGCTCGAATGTTGCTGTCGATGGAGGGGAAGTTGACAATTGGGAAGTTGAAGTCATCAAGGAGCCAAATTAGTACCCACGTTGATTTATTTTTAAACATCGAAAATAAGACATGTATTTGCATGCCTGAAATTCACATTCCATTTGGTTTATATATATTTATTTATTTTTCAGCTGTTAACATCAAATCGAAAAGAAATTTGATGTACATGTATACCATTTAAATTTCGAAGTTTGAATTAGCTGGTTTTATTCTATTATAATTGTTCTAATTAAAAAAATATAGAACACAAAAATAAATTGTAAGAAATAACAAAGGTCATCTTAAATACATGTAAAACTGTTATCATTAGCCAATAAGAAAAGGAAATGCTAAATGTCCACCAGATATCTGTGTCTAATTATTTATCGGCGTCGGGCGGTTGATAATAGAACTGTTTAAAGTGTGTGCAAGTAGCTTTTTTGTGCAGTCTCACTATTATGCTGTAATAGATAGTCTTCCTGTCCATTTCGGGAGTGCTGGGAAAATATGCTTTTGATCTTGTAGAAAGCGGTGTCTGTCAACGAGTGTACTGTGTTCCATGTTTGACAAGTAGCAGATTGGTTTACATATTTGTCGCATTTATAAACTTATTTCATGCATTTTAGGACATTTCTTGTTACTTGTACTTTAGACTGTTGGGTCTTCATAAACCAGAAATATCAATAGACAGGAATATTATATGATTACTGAATATGAAAAAAACCAGAAATATTATTAGACTATTAGGACTTAGTGAAAAGGAATATCATCAGATTGTTGGACAATGAACAGCAATATAATCAGCTTTTTGAATGTGTATTCGTTAGTAAAAACAAGAATTTGTTAGACTGCTATGAGTAGGTATAAAAGGAACAACATAAGACTAGATAGAAACGGCAACATCAGCAGATTGTTTTGACCTTTCCAAAAAGGAACCTTATCAGTCTGTTCCTTCCTGATAACACATGAACATTATCATACTATTGAAAACATGGACATTTAACAGACTGGTGGGTCCTGATAAAAACAGCAACATTATTAAGTTGTTAGGCCTTGGTAAAACAGGAGAATTATCATACTGTGATGTCATTGTTGAAAAACACGAAATTATAGGGCTGTTAGGTTCTATTAAAACCTGTACATTATCAGACGGTTTAGTTTCTGGTGAAAACAGGACACTTATCAGACTGCTATGTCCTTGATATTGTAGTTTATAGTTCAGGCCCTAGGGCAACGTTTTACTTGGTTTTATGCAGGCTAAAAGGGTCATTATATATTTACAGTTAATCTAAGCATGATTATACCGCTCAGTACTGATAAATTTATCAATTTCGATAGCTGTAAACTGAATGCTATAAGTGAAGGTGCATGCACACTTTTATGTTTACGTTCACACAACATATGCCAGGTGTTGTATGTCCTTATCTATTGGTTGTTAGATGTTTTATATCCTGATATATTGGTTGTTTGGTGTTTTATGGTCTGATCTATAATTGGTTACTTTGTGTTTTATGCCCTGATCTATTGGTTTGAGACCTTTTGATGGGTCTTGATTAGAGGAAACACCTTAATTTTGTACATTGACAGCGAGATTTTCCAATGAACTAAAATCTGGTAATACCCCTATGAAATAAAATTCAGTTCTATCATTTACTGGAAGTGACGTCACAATACGTGAATCCGCTAGGAAATTTTTATACGCAAAAACATTTAAAAAGGTTTCTCTTTGCTCCTTTGCGTCACTCGTGTTCAATTGATTTTCTCGTAAATCGTTAAAGACAAATCATTTACAATTTATGCCAATATTTATGTCATTTTATTCTTTGTAATGATTACTAAACTGACATGACATTCCAAGAGTTGATACCACCTTAAAAGTCACATACCATGTTTTTTATATTAATTTCCATTTTATTATTATCAGACGTTAATAACAAAAGTGCGCTTTATTAATATCAATATTAACTGATTGTCTTGACATATATTTTACAATATTACTTTAACGTAGTAGCATATAAATTTCTAGGAATAATATTTCATGCGTCAGTAAACTAAAGATTATGCAATAATTTCTGTCAATTTGAACACAAATCAAGGCTTTAATATAGTTTTGTCATGGATTTCCCCGATGGAATGGAGAAATCAAGTTGTACAAAATTGAGTTTATATTTTATTAGAAATTTTATGTCTGTTTTTCTTCAAAAATTACTGGAATAGATTGGACTAAAGCTATTTAGAACCACTTTTGTTTACCTCAAGAAGTTCATCTGTTTGAATGAGGTTTTCCCTACTTGCAGCAATTTTTCAACTATATCATGATGTGCATTGGTTATGAATGGGGAAGTCGACGTATACTAACATCATCACTAGCCCTCTGACCCATGTTTATAAATTATGTTGTTATCATCACGGGGGGGGGGGGGGGTAACTAAGGATACTTTTAGGTACAGGTGTGCGGACGGACATTTGAAAACCCACCCTATTCATATATAAACAGGACCTAATCATATATTGAATGATTAAATCAGACCTATTCATATATTTATTACTGCACATACCCATTGACAAAATAGTACATTTACTACCAAAATGATAAATTGATGTTAATGGAACACTTTGTTTGTAAAATCACTGGGGTTTACATAGGATTAACATGCTGAAGATGAGAATTGAGTCATGGATATATTTAGATAATTTACTACCCAATGATATATTTTTCAATGAAAAAAGCTACCTATTCATATATTTTGGAGAGCTAAAAAAGTGACCCATTCGGGCCGCACATCCGTATTACCCTATATATACCAAGTTACCCCCCCCCCCCCCCGCCCGTGGTTATCATTGCTCTCTAGCTAATAGAAAATAATTTAAAAGTAAAATGGCAATGAAAATTAAGAAACTATTCATTAAAACTTACTTGTATTATATGTGTCCGGGACGTAAAAGAAAAGACAGCTGTTAAAACATTAGCCTTACCTAGGAATCATCAGAACTAAAAAGATATAATTATAGTAATATTGACAAGGGAGATAATCTTAATAGAGTTGCTCTATCAGGACAGATAATCTAAATACATTTTATGTTTATCATCCAGCAGTTAATAAGAGCACCTGTTGATTTGAATTTTTATCAATGAACATATGTCAGATTATTGATGAGAGTTGAGTGATATTTTAAGTAAATCAACAGTCAAAGAGTAATAAACTAATAGCTATACTTTATATCCTACTAATAAGGAAAGTTTCATAAACACTTCTGAAGTACATGTATATCACATTTGAAGTCAAAAGCAGACAAAAGAGGTATTTATTTATTATTATTACATATAATAGTTTTGAGATTAACGAATGTAAAATATAGTGTAATTTTAAACCAACAGTCTAGGACAATACTGCTGAACCAACATTGCTGCCTAAATTTTTGTGGATGTCCAAATTTTGTTCACGTTAACCCATCCCTTTTCCCCGTGGATTTACTTTATGTTAATTTGTTTTTGTCCTGAATATAGCTAGAATATTGCTTGCTCGACCTCAAACAATCAATCAATCAATCAACCAACCAATCAATCAATCAATCAATCAATCAAAAGTATTCATAGTGACAAAGAAGGCAACATTTACAATGTTAGGTCAACGTTGTATAACAAAATAATGAAGGAATTGATTTTGTATATGTTATTCATACAAATCTGTTTCAAAGCGTTATACCAGTAGTCCATTAAGGGGGACTGTTGAATAACTAATAGCATTTAAAAAAAATGCATCCGAGAATATACAGTGAACGAAATAGATTGATAGATTGTAAAATTGATTATAAAATTAATTTATTTTTAAATCTTCTTAGTTGCAATGTTCATTTTGAAACACTATTTAACAATTTGATTAAACCAATGTGGTTGTTGGCCAAGATAAACTGTATAGATTTGTTTTGTGTGTTGTTTTGCCAAAAATTAAAGAATACAGGATAATTATGGTGATTCTTTCCTCATCCCAATAATTCCTCAAACAGTAGCTGTTTTTATGGTTGTATTTCAGTGTTAAACCAACATATATGTTCCTGCTAATTTGTTGTTTTATTTTTTATTCGTTAAAGTGTTATCAAGTAAGGGAATGGTGTTCAAGTGTAATTGAGTGAGCAAATTTCGCTCAAGTGTGATTAAGTGAATAAATCCCGCTCAAGTATGACTGAGTGTGGCTGAGTGAGTGAATTCTCTACGTGTTCAACTAAGGGAATGTCGTTCAAGTGTTATTGAGTGAGTAAATTCTCAAGTGTTATCGAGTGAGAGAATTCTGCTCTATTGAATCAGTAAGCAAATGTTGTCGAAGTGTTATTGAATGAGTGAATTCTGTCCAAGTGTAACTGGTTGATGTTATGCCATTTAAGTGTTATTTTTTTTATTCTGCTCAAGTGTGATCAAACGAGTAAATGCGGTTCAAGTGTGATTGAGGGAATGCTGTTCAAGTGCAATTGAGGGGATTCTGCTCACCTGTAATTAACTGGGCAATGCTGCTAAAGTGAGATTCAGTGTGTGAATCCAATTCAAGTGTGATGGAGTTAGCTACTTCTGCTAAATTGTGATGGAGTAAGTGAATTTCTAATTGAGTGAGGAAATGCTGCTAAACTGTGATGAAGTGAGCAAATGATGCTGATGAAGTGAGCAAATGATGCTGACGTGTGATTGATTTAGTGAACTCTAGTCAAGTATGACTGCTTGAGGTAATGCAGTTCAAGTGTGATTGAGTTAGTGAATTTTGCTCAAGTGTGATTAAGACAGTAAATGTCGTTCAAGTGTGATTCAGTGAGTAAATGTTGCTCAAGTGTTATCAATGCGCTGTTGCAACAAAACGTCAGCATTTTACAATTTATTTATAGAATCTGACCATGAAATCGATATCAGAAAGCACGACACATTGGATTGAAAAAAATTTTCTAATGGGTCTCTGGAATTATTTATTTTGTGTTTTAAACTAGTTTCATTACATTTTCTGTCAATTGTGTTCACAGTATTTAAGATTTCAATAACATTAAGAAACATTATATATTCCAACCCACTGCGTTGTCATGTCTGGTCTAGTGTGATATTATATTTCGGACCTTTTTGTCAAAAATCATTTCTGACTATAAATATGTTATGATGTTTAACATGAATTTCTCCGTTTAGAAAAACAGATCACTTACATCAGTATACTATAAATTAATTTCTAAAAACCATTATAAAGCACCATTATTTTTGCACTTAAGTTGATGCAGAATCTCGGCTCATATCACTTACAAATTAGGGAACCAAAATGGCAACCGATTGAGATCTTAACTCATTAATGGTTTTTGATGTATAAACTTTGTAAAGTAATTGGCATCTTTCATTCACTAATTTTCCCTGCAGACGGAATCAGCAAACAAAATGGATCTTACATTTATTACCCGTGAATCTTTGTAGGCAATTTATATATTTTGTGTTGTATTTTGGTTGCTCTTTAAATATTTGTTCAAATTAAATTAGATTCCAGAAAAACGTGACATCAACTTAAGCCCAAGAGATAAAATCCAATGGTTGCTCCATTAAAACAAAGATAAATAACTGCTTTTTCTCTAATTGCTGTAAGTGCAAAATTAGACAGAACAAGATATGGGCAGAACAATGTATCTCATTAGTGTAATTAAACAGCAGATTTTAGCGTCAGTTGGCTACTATATAATCCAGCCCATTTAGTTCGTCTGGAAAAAGCAAAAAAGCTAACACAAAATAAAATTCACACAGCCGACAAACTTTTCGCTTTTAAGAGCGGCATTTACTCACTCAATCGCACTTGAGCGGAATTCACTTGCTCAATAACACGAACTGCATTTCCTCATTCAATTCACACACGAGCAGCATTCACTCACTTAGTCGCATTTGAGACACAATCACATTATCAATTACACTTAAAGAGCATTCAGTACACTTGAGTCTGTTACTTGTTGTAAAATGTATTACAATGTTGATGGTACGGTTGGGTCTGTTTACTACTTGTTTTAAAATGTATTACAATGTTGATGGTACAGTTTGGTCTGTTTAATACAAATTAATAAAAAAATTTATGTGCTGGCAAACAGAAAAATCTTAGGTTTAGTTCCAAGTTAAAGGTTTATTAATTTGCAATATTGTAATATCTCATCCACAGAAGTGTATTTTCAGAATTATATCAGAAATGTATCTTGCTGTAAGAATTACTTGTTCCGGAATATAAAAAAAACTTAGAATTGTATCTATGTAGAGAATAGTGGCATCAGATGACACTTATTGTTTGCAAAATATCTCTTTGACAGAATAAATAGTAGCTTTTAAATTATCTTAATATTACAGATTTATGTTTTTATTTACATGGGATAACACTTTATTTTGTGCTTTGCATGACATGAAAGCTTTTTTTAGCAAAAAATGGAATAGAATATCTTGTATCAGTATCAGTCAGAAAATTCATGTCTTTTAACTTTTTCAAATAAAAATAACCATTCAGGTAAGGGCTAGGGGGGCGGGGGTTGAAGTATGATGAAGTCAGGCAGTCAGACAACCGGACATTTAACTAAAATTGCGCAGAAATATTGCAGACATATTAAAGTTGTGTAGCTGATATTGTGACACTGTACTGCAAAATTCTTCTGATTTTGAATAGTATTTCAGCAAATGTATAGAAGCCGGTACTATTTTATGGTATCAACTACTCATAGACCTCAACTTTCTTTCAAAAACATTAGGATACATGCCTTACAACTTCTATAATTTCCATATATTTGGTAATTTTGTTAAGCCTTTTGTTGTAGATGTTAGAAGAAAACGTTAATATTTTTTATTTTCTGCATTTATTTGACTGCAATAAATATCAGCGCAAGATAGACATATGTGGTTTTCGATGGCGGCAACGTACGACGTGGAAATTGATCCAATGGTAACTTATGACATGTCACTCAGTCACTTGCTACCTAACATGACCTCATTTAAATCTGACGTAAATGTTTTTGGATTATGTCACTTACGCAGTAACCATGCGTGATCAGATGACACTATTTGGTTCATAGATAGATTGCTGATGAATAGTACATGACTGTATGTTAGGTGTCACCTGTCCTTGACCTCAGTTTCAATATCCAATGACAGCGCTAAGTTATTAGATTCAGTCATTCCTCGGACAGCATGAATGGAAGGTAGCTGATGTGTCACTTTACCTTACCTCTATTTCATGGTCTAGTGTCTACGTTGAAGCTATAAAAAACCTAAGTTTTTCAGTAACCATACATGGTAGACTGGCAATATTTGGTTACTAGGTTGAATTCTTCGGTCCACTTCCTACATAAATTTCTGTCCACTACAGATATGTAACGCATGCAAATACAGAAAAATGTAATGTGCTTGTTTGAATGAGATCTTGTTCTAGCAATTTTTCAGCTTTTTTGGTACAGGAAATTCTCATTATATGACACGGAAACTATTTTAACAGATATCAGATAGTCTGTTAGTATTCAAACCTTTTCCCAAGGAAACACAATTGTTAATTGCAGTTTTGGAATCAATTAAAGAATTGTGAAATCATTTAACTTTTAAATGTGTTGTTGGCAGCCTTATGCTTTATATTACATAACAAAGGATATTTATGCCTTTAATGATGTATTTTGTAATGTGAATGCTGTTTACTATATTTCAGATTTGTTTTGCAAATTGAACGTAAATAATTAAGACTCACATCAGGTCTGACAAACAGTTTGATATTAACTTTTTATCTCTGCACAGAAGGAAATTGATTCCTGAAGTTTGAAGCTCTTATTCAACTCATCCTTAGCAACCCGAAGTAAATTCGATTACATTTTTTCACACCATCACAGAAATGATTTCATTGCATTCCTCAGTTCATAATACGGGTTGATGGAGTGAACAGCGTAATGATAACAATGGATGCCGACAATGTGCGCAACTTGGCGTAAATTATAAGTCCTAATTAAGAAATGCAGCATAGCAAATTACTGGTTTAGATTGTTTTAGTCTTATTAAAACCCAATCTTTAATTTAAAAATCATAATAAACATTAATGTACATTTACATTATAATGAGAACTATTTTTATGTCATGTCCGGTAAGTTTTCACTATTGTATTGTTTGAGTTGGTCATGTGGTCATTTTGTCACAATGAAAGTCAGGATTGATC
This sequence comes from Limnoperna fortunei, assembly GCA_944474755.1. Classification (NCBI taxonomy): domain Eukaryota; kingdom Metazoa; phylum Mollusca; class Bivalvia; order Mytilida; family Modiolidae; genus Limnoperna; species Limnoperna fortunei. Next base: position 65,450,468 of record OX104117.1, read on the forward strand.
ACGGGTGTCATAAAGGTCATAAATTATCACCGTGTCATAATAATATAAAAGTCATCAAGTATTGTCATCACTGGTTTCATAAAATAAAGGTCGTGATTGATCATGGGTGTCATAAATAAAGGCCATGATTGATCATGGGAGTCATACAATAATGGTCGTGATTGATCATTAATGTCATAAGATATAAAGGTCTTGATTGATCATAAGTTCTATACAGTAAACATATTAAAGATTACGACTGATCATGTGTGTCATTGCCTTTCAGGAAAGTAAGACAGAATATGGTTTATATACTTCTATCTTAATTTGGACATAATCTGTCCATCAATCATCTATTTATGCATCATTCATCATCCATCCTTTAGACCGCATGTCAATACTTTGTGCAATAATACAAATTTTAACCGATTCTTTGGCAAGTTTAAAAACTAAGAATTTCTTGAAGAATGTTTCCTAATGATTGGCAATTTGTACTTTTGTTAATCTAGTGGTTTGGAACTTCGTCTTCGGAACATTGGACAGTTTTTCATCTTTGCTGAGAAACATTTTTCTGATGTTTTATGTAAGAACTAGAATTGCGTTTTTCTGAATCCACGTTCATTTTATTTCGTTGTGTGTTTGTACAAGTACTTCATACTTTCTCTGTGTACGTACTTTTCTTTCACTTTGTATGTGCGCTTAATGAACTTACATGTACTTTCACTTTGTCTGTGTACCTTGTGAACGTACATGTACTTTCACTTTATCGGTGTATTTTCAATTTTTCTGTGCAATTACTGAACCTAATCACACTGTATTTGAAAACCCTTGGTTGGGTTTATTTTGTTACACTTTGTTTTATGAAGTATTTCATCTCTGGTTAAAATATTGTTAAATCTCTGGGGTATAGTGTTATCTATGCCTAAATATTGTACAAGTGATATGCACTCGATAACATGATCTGTGCATGTAGTAAAGCAATGAAACTCTGTTACGGTGTTACTGCAGTTTGATAAAGAATTAGACATAAATAAGTCAAGGGGTCGTTTAGGGTTTTAACTTATAATTGTTTTGATTCTAATGCGCATTGATTTTTGATCTGTGATGAGGTACTTAACCTCCGTCATTACCAAACAGACAGACACCGAGGAAGTTGGGTACTGTCGGTACATCAGCTGTACAGGCTGAAGTGTCAGCTATTGTACTCAACAGACTATAGGTCTACACATTTATTTTTCTATCATTATAAAGTGAATTTTTCTGGCAAATTTAGACAATTAGTTTCTATAGTAAATATATTGCACCATGTGCCTTTCAGTCTATGACTATTAATGCAGAGTTATCTAATGTTGATACCGGTATATAAAAAACATATAGGATTTCACAAGGCTATTGAGTGTAAGAGGAAAATGTTATAAGTTATGAAAACAAATTTCCCGGGCTCCTGGGTTGTAAAGTAGCCGTTTGATTTACTTTACAGTTGCTTTTAATTTGGGATGATTTTGCATAAAAGTATCTAATCTGCGGAAAATGTTTACAAAACAGAGCCGATTACAATTTAATAATATTACATGTAGATCTGTAATGTGTTTGTAAAAGAAACATTATATACAAATAGCTGACTCTTTTCTTAGAATAATATTGAAAGTTGTGTGGTGGCGAAATAAATAATAATAGTAATAAATGTCATGTCCGCCACAAGGTTAAAAGGTAAAATCGAAACGAAAAATAAAAATAAAATTCAAAATGAAAATAAAAAATCCAACAACAATAAAGAGGGGCCCGAGCTTTCTGTCCAAAGACCTTCGTCAGGGCGAGAAAGAGGGAGACAAAGAAAGCTCGGGCCCCTCTTTATTGTTGTTGGATTTTTTATTTTTATTTTGAATTTTATTTTTATTTTTCGTTTCGATTTTACCTTTTAACCTTGTGGCGTACATTACCTTTATAACGACTCTTTTTTTACATTTCCGTAACGATGGGTTTAGTAAAATTTGTAATAATATTTAAAAATGATTTTTAAAAACTTTCTATTTTTGGCCCGTTCTGTTACAAACAGTTGGATAAATGTTTATGCCAGGCATCATTTATTTATTCTTTTCCGTACACATGGCAAAACTTTACATAAAATTTGAATAATATTTATACATAAAGTTCTGAAAAATGGCAGCTCAAGTTATGCTCTTTACAACATAAACAATTGGAATTAAAACATTGTTTGCAAAGACGTAATATTTTGAGGAATTCAAAGATTATTTCAAAACATAAATTTTGGGATGAGTTTTGACCTTTAATACCTTTAAATAAGGTAACACAAACTCGGAGGTTTCAACGGAAATCATTCTTTTTTTAAATTTAAATTAAATTTGTAAATAAAATTCAGTGCGATAATAGCTCCAATATGTTTTTTAAGATGAATCCTGTTTTTTAAATTTTTGTATGAGGTACTTCAACATTTTGAAATAAGGAAAATCAATAAGTCTGATGGTAGAAGACCTTCGAATACTGTCCAGTTTTATTATAGGTAATTAAGTGCAATATATGACTCCTTTAATATTCATACAGTCATGATGGATTTATTATTCGACAAGTTTGTGGGATCTATACAATGAGTATAAACTTACATCGCAGTGATGGTACTGCCATTATTACATTATCACTTTATTTAGTATTTAGTTGGTTTTTCACAGTATTAATCTATATTGACTGGTTAACTGGTATTTAGATAGTTCTTTTCTATATGCACATTTATCGAGTAGTCAGTTGGTATTTAGATCTTTTAATAGTATCTACTTTTATCAACCAGTCAGGCAACAGAATTTTCAACAAAGATGATCTTTTTATGGTATTTCTTGTTTTGAAAATTTACTTGTGAGTTTCACAGTATGCAATATTTTACACCAAGATGTGACCTAGCAAAATGATTAGGCTTGACTTTATAGACAATGCTGGTGTCCGATGGCTCATGACCAGTGGTAATTGAAAGTGAGTCACTTTTAGTCCAATAAAATGAAAAGATTTATCTAGCAACATGTTTAGCTTTGACTATTATAGAAATCGCTGGTGTATTATTACATTTCTTGTTTGTTAAAACCATTGTGTTTTATCCATTATATTCATTGGACAGTCTTCTACACAGTTTTTGTTTTATGCCAATCAGAAATTTAAAAATTGCCACCAACAAAGATGAAATGCCTTAATAATTGCCTATTCTAATAAGTTGAGTAAAATAGATTCCTGCTATAAACTAGCGTTCTTAACATGTACTATTACTTATCTTCACAAATAAAATGAAATATCCACATATACCTCATTAAAACTAAAAATATCTGTTAATATATTTTTTCCTGACTGTGTAATGCATACTTTTAAACCAATAAAGTATTTCAGCTTCTATCTACTGTTGTTTTGAATTAATGACGCATTTGTTTTGCTATTAGTTATTGTACATTGAATGGTGACGTCTGCTGTTGCCAGAGACATAAGGTCTATAGTGTCCAGATACAGCAAACACATTTTTGGGAAGATCATATGCGTCACATTTTGGCCAATAATTCCAAAATTTGTATGCCATTTTTTTTCTTTTTTTTGCATTGTATTTTCCTCCACATAGAAACTAAGGAATAGAGTATAAAATATTTATGGTGAGACTGTGATAAAAGAAAGATTTATATGCCAATAATTCTAAATATGATTTGCATATTTAGAAATACGTTTATTTAATTGGTCGAGATTACTTCCGGCATAAGTTTTCAACGGAATTTATTTTTTGATAAATGAAGTTGACTAAATAATTTTGACCTTTTTTTATCTGAACCAACGTAAACAAAGTTTGCGGCCTTAAACATCGATAGCGATCAACTTGCGTTATTTGTTTGATGAATTATCATTAATGATTTAAAACTTTTCTTCATTTCTTGTGTTCAATAAAGACAATTATGTTATAGATTGAAGTTAAAACTTAGTTTTGTTTATTAAAATCAAAAGATGGTTTATAGACTGATGGTACGTAAACATCAACAAAATATTTATGCGTTCTGTCAATATATTTACCAAATAGACAAGAAATATAAAAATTGAGAATACCTTAGACACATTAATTTTTAATAACAGTTAAAAGAATAACAAGAATTAACACATCCGTCAAAATTTTAAGGTCACAGTTGTCAATCATTAGACATTTTTACAAAACAAATAAATAAATAATAAAATAAAAAATAAATAAATACATAACGTTTTCGAACAATAACTTAAAAAGTTTGCATTTAATTTCAATGCAACTTTGGGATTAGTTGGATCGAAATCCTATCAAGTTTTGGGGAAAATTCATCAAAATTAAATGTCGCAAAAAATGTTAGAAATGTTTGCAAACGAAAAAAGAAAAAACGTTTCAGGACAATAACTCCAAAAGTGAGCAATTGATTTCAATGAAATTTTATGATATTACGTATCAGGTGTGTAAGAAGCCAATTGATGCTGTAGGAATTCTATCAATGGTGAAGGTCACCAATCGACAAAAACGTTTTACAAAAAAGTTCTGCAAAATTTTAGCGGAGTATCACTGATCGCTGGGTGGATATCCTAGGACAAAGTGATTGCGGATACCTGCATCGATTATTATTGCTATGATTTCATATCTGCAAAATTATGTTTGTTTCAACTGAATAAAACAAGATCAGCTGGTATTAATTAATCTGCAGTAATCTGATCTGACACGGAGGCATTATTACGTCGTAGTAATGCCATCTGTAGCAACAAACATCACAAACTGTTTATTTTTAATTTGTATAATTATACAATACTTGCTTATATAGAGGGCATTTTCATGATATCCTTATTACACAAGGAAAGGTCGTATTGCCTGAAACATTGATAATGCCCAGGCGAAGGCGACGGTATCAATGTTGACGGTAATACGACCTAATGTCCCGAGTCCTGTCGTGTAGCATGACAACGCCAGGGTATATGGAAAAACTATTTTATTTATTTCATCGAAGAATAAAGAAACGATGAGCAAATATATCCTTATGTCACACAAAGTCGTTCTAGCCAAGTATATGTAATTCCAGGTTTAATTATTTTATTACGCTAAAGACTAGCCCAATCGATATATCGTACTACAAATAAATTACTTACAGAGACCTGGTGTAAAAAATTTTATTTCAGTTTTTCTCAGTTCTTGATAACTGTTTAACTTTAAGCTTTTATCAGCTATTTAATGGCGTCCAGTTTTTATTGGGGTTGGGGGGGGGAGCTGAGTACCCGCCCTTCGTAAAAAAAACCTGTCAATTAAGGATATAATTGAGCCAGCAGTAAGTCGCGAACTGACATCGTCAGTGTTGACCATGCAATCAATATCTTTAACCACTCGGCCACCCACCGATGCCCCTAATGAGGTCTTCTGTGAAAAATAAGCATTGACATAATGTTTAAAATGACGGACAGCCAACAAGTGAAGAGCCTCGTTTAAAATTACCAGTACCATCAAAACATATCCAGAAACCAATTATATGCCAGTACTGTGACAGATATAGGTTTTATTTACGCGTTATAACTGTTTAATGACATTTAACACAGAAAAGTTGTCAATATTTTATGTTATTTACTAAATTTGTCAGCAAAAATTTGTCAAGTTCAACACAGGGGAATGTGGTTTTAATTAACTTAATGCCAACACAATTATGTTAACAAAAATCCTAAGATTGAAAACAGTAGTTTTAGCTATCCGTGGTTTGAAACAACCATAAAATTGTACTGCTCATTTATAAGACATTCGTATTTTTGGTTTGAGCTCAACAGCAGTCTTAGCAGGACGATTATCGTACACGAGGAAAAGCGCGCCAATCTTCCCCTGATGTTTCCGACAAATATGTCGACTTTTAGTTTAAACATATTTATTTCAATAATATCATACAAAGTTACAAGCAGACATAAACATAAAACGCAAAGGATTCGGAAACAAGCTAATGAAAGCTTATATCAGGTCCGTTTCCTAATTGTTGAAAGAGTACTACATATTAGGATTAGTAAACATGCTACATGAAGGAAATATGTTTATATAAATTAACCCTTGTTTGACAATATATAACTAAGGAATAACAGAAACAACACAAATATATATATGTAAAAAAAAACTGTAAAGTAATGATGAAATGCAAGAAAAAATAAGATATTGCTTAGAATCGTTTACTTGCTATGATGAAGTTTTGAGTTTTGATAAATATATCTGTATTTTGTTCAAGCGTTAGGCTATCTGACCCAAACAGTAAAAGGTTTACATCAACAGGTACATTGCAGTTAATAGTGAAAATGGTATTGTCTCTAATGTTTGTGTATATATGGCAGTAAAGTAAGTAATGAGTAGTTGACTCAGTGTGTCCACATACACAGTTGGGTGATTCGATTAGATTACGTGAGAAAAGGTGTTCGTTTAGAGAAGAACAGTTCATGCGTAATCTAGAGTGGAATATTTGACCTTGTCTACTTTTAATCCACACTTGTTTGCGTGCTAGTAGATCTGTATTTTTTTTTTTTGTGATGATGACAAATGATGATATTTAATAAGAAATAAATAGGACTGGACTAACTCCCGAAAAACATGCACCTTAAAAATGTGGACTTTCTCCCCACCGTGACGTCATTTAAACACTATAAATAGCAAGGTAACCCATAATAACGGGACGTTATCTTTTGTGTTGCCCTTTGTACGTAATGATTAATATGACGTCAGGGAGCAAACGCCATCATACATACAATAATACTTGTGTTACTTCATTGTACTTAATTTGATTGGTTTGAGTCACACTAGACTAAAACCTGTTGTGATTTTTAAATTAGATGATTGTTTTTCTTTTTTAATGAATATCATAGCAGTTTGTGATATGAGAACCTGCAGTTTTTTAAATTATTTATTATGGAATAATGCCAATACTCATTTTTATCAGAATTTCTCTTTGCGATAAGATTATATTACTAGTTATACATTATATATTTTCATTGTAATTATGTGTTAAAATAATTATATTTATTGCAATATTGAGCAAGGTCCTTGGTGGCAGACTGGTTATGAAGTGAATTTCATTGATTGAATTTATGCTTATTACGTCTATACAGTAAAAGTCAGCGTACTTTGGCAGAGGTTTTCTGAGTGACAAATAAAAACTGTTTACCACTTAATATGCACTTTTTCTAGTTTCAAAAAGGTGCAAATTGATCTCAACAATTATTTTCCACATTTAACCCGAAGTTTGATATGCGGCGGTTTTTTATTTTGATAGGGCTTAGTACGCCTTCGTACAAGGTCGTTTGCAGTTCAAACGGAAAAAGTCTCGCAGTTTGTCCGAATACCATACAATATAACGAAAGCATACGTTTCTTTGGAAACAACGTAGGAGGTTCAGACAACAACTCGTTCAGAAACAAAAATGTAAAATTTCTGTCACAAAAGTCAAGGATGACAAGTGACCATGTTAACAGCCGTCGTTTTTTTGTTTTTGAGTGAGTCGACCTCGTTCATACATCGATGAATTACCGAAAATTAGCGTTTAATCTTATAATAATTACTTTCATTTTGGCAGGTTTTAGCACAGCTAGGATGTTAGTGGATCCAGGCAGTCAAGCACGTTTTGACTGTCATCAAAGTCAAGTTAGTCTTTCACAACAAATTAAAATCCGTGATAACAAATTCTGGAATCCGTTATAACGAATTACAATTCGTAATCACGAATTCTGGAGGTCGTTATATAGAATTAAAATTCGTAATCACGAATTCTGGAGGTCGTTATATAGAATTAAAATTCGTAATCACGTATTATAAAAAATGTTAGGTCCTTTAGAAGCTTACCCCGGAATGGATAGTAAATTACAATATGTATAAAAGATATGATTTTACATTAAGCACTACTAAATAACAATTGAATAACCAAATTTACCTTTAAAACAAATCTATAATAAAGAATAGGGCACACAATGTTTCTTCGCACGTATTTGTTGACATCATATTGGCTAAAATAAAGTATGAACGTGTAGCTTAAATTATGATAATAGCAAACACGGAAAGAATATTCTGTACTACGTTCTGCTTAGATTTGATCCCACTGGCAGTTCATTATCGTATCAATAGAAAAAAATTCATTTTTTTTAAATACTTTAACTGACCAAGAGACCAAGAAAAAGTTGATTATTTACTTAACCCATCAACACAGTCGCAAGGGAATAAATTTGGGATCCTTTATAAAAAGTAATTGTAACTGAGGACAGGGATCCTTAATTATTTACTGCGTTCTTTCATTATATGTTCAAAATGTATTCTTTTGACATCCGAACTTTTTTTAAATTTCCCAGCAGATTTGAGAAATAAATTGGTTAACAATAACAAAAATAACTACATAAAAAACCAAGTATGAAGTTTCAACACAGTGGTTATCGGACTTGGAAATTTTACTTTTTAGCATGGAGCAACACTATGCCAATTAGCTTGTCTAAATCGAAAATAATAAAATGATGTAAACCTAATTATTAATTTGTAAATTATTTAAAGTACTAGTTATTACGACTGATCTTCCTGAACTGTCATTATAAGATAAGATAAGATAAGATATTTTTATTTGCCAATTATGGTCCCACAGGGGGCTATTACAAATATAAACAATCATGATTTATGACATACATGGACATTCTATAATGAGACAAACAGATAATATAAATATATATGACCCCGGCGAGGTTGTTCCTTTATAATAGTAGGTCTAGTGAACGACAGATTTATAAGTACATATATATATGTACAAATTTATATATATATATATATATATACATACATAAATATTTTTTTCCTTTTTTATTTTTTATAAGTACCCTCTGTTTATTTATTATAGGATTAAGTGTATTTATTATAGTTACAATTTTACAAGAGTCACCAAGGGACGGTGCTTATGGATATACTCCAGCCACATTTCATGGACAAGAGTATACCACCTCGTGACTGATGTAGAATCGCAAGATAACGAGGCTATAGATGCGTGGAGACATAGAATATCTGCAACAGACGCCAAGGGACGGTGCTTGTATGGATATGTTCTCTGTTATATTTTATAACAGAGAACAACCCACCTCGCGTCTGGTGCAGAACATCAAGGTCTTTTGTAGCAAAAATAGAAAAATTAAATAAATAAAATTCTCTATTTTTTTTATGTGGATTAAGAAACGGTAGATGTAGCAAAAAATAGTTTTAATATTAACAATTAAATGGGTAAGGTCAGTTTAAATTATCAGTAATAAAGGTACATAATTGGGTTAAGATCTCTTCATTCTCACATGATAATAACCAAAGTAGCTTTGCTTCTAGATCAAGTGCATTGAAGTTAACACAGTTCTCTGTGATAATTTTGTTCAGATTCGTACGATCATAATGAGCGCATTTGAATAAAAAATGAATTTCATTTTCAACCTCGCCAGAGTCACATTTCTGGCACAGTCGTTGGTCTGGAGGGGCACCCTGGTATCTACCCCTTTCAATTTGGAGATGATGGGATGAAATTCTAAGCTTGGTCATCCCCCTCCTTCGCTCAAAATTTCTAACTTTATCTAAATATTTCTCAAACCCAAAGGTGTCTTTAAACTTGACATATGTTCTAAGTTTTCCTTCTTTATTTTGTTCCCGCTTATTTTTCCATTCTGCTATAAAAGCATCTCGAACATGACTTTTTATGCATTGTTTTTTTAGCTTATTTTGTCCCTGAAGACAGAAGTTGGGTGTGTTTTTTATTATTACATTTAACGCCCCATACCAAGATGATTTTTTTTTATAATGTAATTTTTTGGAGTGGGAGAAGGCGTTTTGTAAGAGTGGAAATTCCTCTATGTCATGCTCTAATCTTTGCCAATAATTTAGCATAGACTTAACAATGTCATAGTACAACGGGAAGCGACCGAGTTCTGATAGCACTGCATAATTTGTAGCTTTTTTATTGACGCCAAGTATTTGTTTGCAAAACTTAACATGTAGTTTTTCACTTATTAAGTTGTTGTATATTCTGTCAAAAGGTAAAGAATCATCAAATCTGTATTTTGGTGTGTGACAATTAAATGTTCCCCATATTTCACAACCGTACAGAAGGATTGGTTTGATAGTATGATCAAACACATGCATGCTGGTTTTAAGTTTTGGGTTTAAGAATAAAAACTCTTTACTTAATTTGTAGTATGCTTTTAGCGACTTTTTATAAAGTTCATTCTGAGCGAAGGAGAAGGTGCCAGAGGCTGTAAAATAAATTCCCAAATATTTATACTGTTGTACACATTCTAATTCATATACATTATATTTGAAGGAATGTTTAATGTGTCTGCCTGCCTTGTTGAAGACCAGAATTTTTGTTTTAATAGGGTTAAGTGATAAGCACCAGTCCTTACAGTATTTGTAAAGAATGTCTAGTTTATTTTGAAGACCTTTAGCGGATGTGGATAATAAAATCATATCATCTGCATATAAAAGGCAGTTAATAGGTTTACCATTAAGAAATACTGGATCCACTGAACTTTCTAAGTAGGTTGGTAAATTATATTTCTGTAATTTGAAGTGCAAATTATTTTGTTGCAATTCTGCTATGTTTAGAGAAATTATAATACCGCATGTGCAGTTTGAACAAATTTTCAATGACAACATCGGGCCTATTTATATAACTGAATAATAAATGAAAGCGGAAGGCAAACCTTAATATTAAATGTAAATAACACATACTAGTATGTATAAAATTATCAATTTGGTTGCTTCAAAGTTTTATATTTCTCTGTAGTTATTACAAAAATGTAATTTTCTTTTTTCTATTTTATTTGATCGAAACGAAAGCGTTATTAATTACAAACAAACCCTTTTTTCAAACAACCTAACTTGCCTTGTATGATATTTGCGACTTAGGGGATGAACAAACATATTTGTTCCTTCCACACAGTGACATTATATACTAATAGTATACTCTGTCCCTGTCCTACGCCAGTATTAAATATAACTAACTTCACACAAATAAAAAAAAAAACTACGAATTAATTTGTTAATCTATATTATTGTAGATTTAATGAAGTGAAAAATACAAAATCAGGTTGTTTTCTTCAAACTTAACCCGCAGCAACATTAATTGTAGGAATTGACAATTAACAGAAATTTGTGTTTATATTGTTTATTTCATATGTTTATGGCAAAATCTCTAAAATTAAATTCATGATAGCTAGCGGGTACAAATAAAACATCAGATATACCGTTTCTACATAGATATCAGCTGTAATGAATTAAACTGTGCAAAGTAGGTTGCACGTGCACACATATTTATCTAAAAATAGTGGCACATCAATGTGAACTCAACTGATGTCTAGACAGGAGCTGCTTTCTCAACCGGTCCACCAGAGTGCGCCAATGTTTATTGGGTTCAGGTTACTGTCTTTCGATGTCTTTGATACCTATTGTTGTCTTTGGTTTCTTCTTTGCGTCGCGTGTTTTTGTCTTAATCAGAATTTTGTCAATTTCCTTTGGTTATCGATTCTTGTTGACAGATCAGTTTTCTTACATTTTTGTTTACTTTTTTTCTAAATTAGTCGTGGTAGTGTATAGTACATAACTATATTGATGCAATATTTTTAACTTTATTTTTAATTTTTCTTCTCAATATAATTATACCCCGATTACAAAGTGGGCGGATATAGTGACGGGGATGTGCGTCCGTTACACTTACAGTACCCCTCTGTAACCTCATTCACCACTGCATTGAGTTTATATAAACTCACAAAATCTGCGACTCGACTCCAATCTTAATTGACAAGGATTGCCAGTTTTCCTACAGTACCCCTCTGTAACCTCATTCACCACTGCATTGAGTTTATATAAACTCACAAAATCTGCGACTCGACTCCAATCTTAATTGACAAGGATTGCCAGTTTTCCTACCGCAGGTCGGGGTTCTCTCCGGGTACTCCGGCTTCCTCCCCCAATAAAAACTGGACACCATGAAATAGCTGAAAAATTGCTGAAAGTGGCGTTAAAACACCATTCAAACAGACAAACAAACTCACAAAATCTGCGTCACATAGTGCCATTGTGTAAATGATACTTGACATTTTAAAGGGAATCAAGATATTTATGGTTTCCCACAGCAAATCGTGGACTTTACATTTGGAAAAAGGCATCTAGACCAAATATACGAGTAAATATTTTATTTCTCTTTTTATATAAACGTTTTTTTTTAAACTTACAAGACCTTCGGTGACTGAGTGTTGTATGTAGTTAACCATCTACTGAGGATCCCTGTTGTGTGAACACTAGGTTGTGTGTTCGAGCGTATTACTATTTTATTAACTGTAACTGACGTGTCCATTCATTCATTCATTATCTGCATTCTAACTATTGCTGAACACGTACATCTGGAGTCTCTATATAGAAGATTGCGGTTGTGTAGGACACAACGATAATTCAGTTTCACAGTGTCCGCCTTATAGACTACTCATTACGTGTTTGCACGTTCCTTTATACCCATTGATTTTCTTTTACCTCGTGAAAAGTTGAACTCGTTTTTGGTCATTTGCTCAAGTAATAAAGCGGATGCCACGTGTAACGTCTGCGTTCACCCGCCATTTTTTTTTCGGGGGGGGGGGGTGTCTTTTGTTTTCTGTATATGTTCTCTTTTATTGTTTTTTCTGTTTTAATAGTTGGCCACAGTGTTTGTTGATTTATTTTACGATATTTCACGTTGTAAAATATTTTAGACGTATGTTTGTTTCGTGCTCACAGAAACCAAATACCGCGATACTTTGAGATAAATTTGTTGTACTTGAAGATTCATGTAGGCAGCGCCAATGAAATTATATCTGTGACCATCAAAGCACCAATCGATGTTCACAAAATATATAACGGTTATCGTCATCTAATTTCATTGCAATACAAATACGAATTACTTAATAAAATTTGACATTTAACGGAAATAAAGTCTGTGCTTACGTTAACATCTGACGGCATTTACAACAAAAATTTTCACGCTGTCCTATCAAAAATTAAATATGACATGTATTAAAAAGAAGAAAAAGCATAGATCATAAGTACTTATAATATATATCACGAAAGATACCAAATGAGTGTAGGAGTAGAAGGCATAGCATGCATACTATAAAGTCCTAATGACTGTTGGAAATGAATCTTTGTAATGTGTGTTTACAGCTGTTTAAGGTGGAACTGACATGCATGCCGTTGGAAGTAATTGATAAGATATCTGTCGTGATATACATAGTAGAATTGTAATAAATGGGGTAATCTTTTGATAAATACTCAAGCTCTTAAATTAACCATAACATTAATTCCATAACAGTCGTGGTTTCTCGCCATTTCGATGTTAAATCAATGCTATTTGTCTAAGATAGTTTAACTGTGGAATACTACAATTATTTAAACTGATGGATTGAAGACTTTACGTTATGCGACAATAATTAAATTTCCAAAACGAAATCCATATCAACGTTTGCTCAGCGAAAGGGAAACATTAAAATCTATATTGAAACAAATAACCTGATAATAGTATAACATTTCAATGATCAATTTCTGTAAACCAACAGAGGAAACTATTAGCCATTTATACGACATTTAACCTCAAGTCGATGCACTTCAATTGAATGTTGACGTCGTTTGGTAAACCGTGATGTAATCGACTTCGTCATCTTCTATCTTTTATTTATAACATTGAAAAACAAATTATTAGTAAAAATTGTGTACACTTATTTAAAAAAAAACTATTAGTAAGCAGTTATACTTTCAGAAAATATAAAAGGACCAATCACAATTGAATCTCAGGAAAACACTTTTGGAAATGTTATTACCTGTGATCTTAACTTTGCTTAAAATGTTTAATTTCGACACTTTTGTTTCAAAATGCCGTAAATACAAAGAACACGTACCCATCAACTGTTTAAAAGATCTTACATTTTAAACACTTATGTTGAAAATTTTACTAAACAATGTATTAGCATATAAGTAGAATTTGGCACCCTGTCTTTCAAATGGTATTAGTACCTAAATGGATAACGATATGTGGTTGGGTAACTACAAGGTGCATATTTATTATTTATTCCAACTGATACAGCCTTTCAGTATTTTTGTTTTCAAATCCCATTATTTCAATTGCTTACAAGAGGAACTCCTACTTGTAACCATAGCAACAATACTTGATAACCGCACCTTAGTTCTCGCGTAAAATAAAAAACTTTATGTTATCATACTCTGGATATAGGAAGACAAGTCTTCCGAAATATTCTACGTGTTGAAGAAAACGTTTATCTAAACTTTTTTTATTCAATGCGCACAACAGTAGAATTACCGACGAATTATTCCGATACCGTATATTCAACTAGTGACTTTTCTTAGATGCAGAATCAAAAATCTAATGTAAAAATCGTAATTTACTTTCATTTTCATTGTATTCCTACATTTAAACTTTATATGTGATTGTCATTTATACTAATACACCGTATACAAACCTCAACACCCGTTTTAATCAAACTTAATCTGTGTCTGTTGGAAAGCACATTGATTCCAACAACAAAAAAGACATGCTGGACTGTTAATATATAGTAGTGTGGGCTCATATTTCAACGTGCAATGGAACTTATTGTGCACATTCATCGCGGATTTTGTGTGGGGGAGGGGGCTACTACTAATGAAGAGAAAACTCGCTGTCAAATTACCCATTATAAGTTGATATAATGATATATAAATATTATATACCATACAAAGCTGGAAATTAAAGATACCACTGACATGAAAAATCAGTTTGTTTACTTAAACGAGCTCTTAAAATTGACAACTATTGAAAGATTTGAACTAAAATAAATGACAAAACTGACGATTTTAGTTTCTAACGGCTTCCTCGGTAGCAATCTTCCATCTTCTCTGGCTAATGAGACATATCTAAAGCAATACTTTAAATCTTTCTGCAGAGACAAACTGATGAAGGAACCGTACGGGGAGCTCAACACGGTGACATATACCTCACATTTATAAACATTATTTTGAATTTGTCCATATGTTTCTTTAGGAAAGATATACATTTAATTTATCGTTACGTAGTGAAATCAATATCTCAACGAATTCCGTTGTTTTACTCAACCACGGACTTCATTGCGAGAAATTCAAATGGATTTGTGTTAAGTCGAATAATTTGATGTTTTGTATAAATTATAAATTAATCGATAATAACACGGAAGTTATAAATTCCTCGAAATTAACAACACTGACATTTCAAACTATCTCTCTTAACAACATCTTCAAAACTAGTAAACTGAACGAAACAACTGTGACCGTTAACTAATTTTTTCTGTCATTTCAAGTTCGAAAAGAACCAACATGAACTCATTTTTCTAAATCTGTTTTTGCTTTTTTTTTTGCTGGCATACAAATCGTGCAGTTTGTAAAATTCCACAACCAGCAAATATTAACATTATCATCACCGGTTTTTGGTTATTTAGGAATATTAAATTCTGTATTTAGAGTGTTTACTAATTAATTATTCTAATCATGCTGTAATTTATTTATATTAAGTGCTTTGATTGGATAAAAACACCTAGCTAAATGGCGTCTTCTCAGATAATTTATATATGGATATTTCCTCTGAGCGGACTACTTTCAGTATCCAATATAAACAAGATGGCGTCCTCCTAGCGTATCGTCATGGAGAAGGGACAATGTTTTCTCTGCCCAAATGATTTCTAATTAAATCGATTGAGATTTCAAATAAAATATAGTATAAATACAATTTAGTGTTTCATTTTGTTTTTTTCCTATCAATATTCTACAGAACCGTGATTCCTTTGGTACCATGTTTTGCATATCCCTACGCTTTCCGGCCTAGATACGTTTTGAGGTCTAGATGGGTAAATAATAATTAGTAAATATAGTTACAATATTAGTCATTAACTTTAGATAGTTGACAAAACAGCAATAAAGTTAATAAATCTACATAGTGCTTATGTTCTGGGTCTAGGACGTAGTAGATTAGATTATAATTATAATTATAACCACAAATCAACCAAAACGGGACTATTACACTGTATCTGATAGAGGTGAATTAATACTTATGACAGGATTGTGTTATCATTGTTGATTACAACAGTTGAGAAAAGAAAGAACAGAGCGTGGCTTTATCACGTTGTCGGAAGCTGTACAAGCTGACAGCATCCGAGAGGACTAAGACTAGAGCCGACATTGGGATGGCTTGTCCGTTCTGCAGGGCACAAAGAGGATGAATGATTGAGTGACAAGATTAAAAATACCTTAAACCATGTACTAAAAAGTTTAAGAAGTGGACAAAAATTAAAGACAAATATAAACAGAATTTTACGATAAAATTTTTCTATGATTGTCGTATTGAACTAATTTTTGTTAATACAAGCCTAAACGGATGTGATTGGATTGAAATCTTGATATACAACACTCATATAAACCGAAAAATGGCGGATTAATGTCAAGTCTATTATTTATTTTGACAGCCATATAATATATCTATGTAACGGACTTATTAGAAGCATTAGAAATACAGAGTAAATACCAAATATACGTCTCGTTATATCTACTGCGACATTTCCATAGCCCATGTAAGTTTAGTCATTTTAGAAGCTTCAGCAAGTACATAATGATGCACATGTTTCCTCAAGGCAAATAGCTTAAAATAAAGCTGTCTTATTTTAAAGTTTATTCTCATACAGCATATAATAAAATTGGTACAGAGAAAGATATACAAAAATGACGCTTGTTAACTACAATATGCATCTCAACACATAGCCTACGCATTAAAATAAATCAAACATTTCTAATGATGTTATTAAATTTACATTTAAGGGAACTTGTTGACCTGGATTCTATATAAAGGTACCTAGATAGATAATTTAGCAGATGAATATTTTCCACAGCATCCAACTTTTAAATCTTCGTTTTCATCAGTTTAAAATAATATAAAGTTTGTTCTTGTCTGTCTAATGGTTTTAAGTTTTTACTTTTGTCAATTGTATGTTATATATGGTTGTGTTGCAACAGGCAGGAACTGCTTGCTATTCCAGAGGATCTGAGTTCACTCTCATTTTCTTTAGATCTCGCATCGTTGGTTGTTGTTTGTTTGTTTTTTTTTCGGTGTAAGTTGTTGTATGTCACATAGTTTTGTGTTTTTAGACTATGAGATTAATATCCCCCTTATAATTTCTTCACTTCTTTATACTACTTTTTATGCATGAAAAAATATCGCTTTTCTATTAACAGCGATGTTCTCTTATCCATTGTTTCGTTAATTGACTGTTTGTTCTCGTCATGCATATAGCTGAAATATTGCTCGCTGGACGTTACGCAAACTAGATAATATGATTATTTCTAAAACCTGTCACGTACCTCTGACATTATTTATATGTAAACGTCACATTTAATTATTGAGTGTCTTGAGGAGAGGAGCTATAAAAGTATTCACGTAAAAATTAAATATTCTTTCTTTTATACCACCATGTTCCGCGGTCAGGCTTTCTGGATTATTACAACCCCTGGGCGAGCCCTGGAAACCCTTCCTTATAACCATAACATTGCTCTTTATCATGATTTGTTTGGCCGTTATTAGGTATTTATCACATAGATGGTGAAGAGTATTCTTTGTTAACTTTTCTGCAGTTCTCTAGTCCGTAATCTCCACCAATTTTAAAATCACTGACATACCTCAAAGTGAAGCAGGATAGACTCACCGGTCCGGAACACTTGTAAAAACCTATTTGTTCAAACTCTTCTTGCTATTTATTTATTTTATGTTTTGTGTGTTTGTTGTCCTAGTGCGCTTTTTGTTAGCAAATCCTTTTTAATTTCATCCTTTTTTAATTTTAATACATCTCTTTATGTGCTGATTAATTTAGTTTCGCTCTTACCGCTAGCCAAATGCATGCCTCGCAAGTTAAGATTTTATTTGATTAATTTTTTGTAATACATTATTTGTTTATTTGTAATTGATAAATTATTTAGTAATACATAATTTTTTATTTGTAATTTATTAATTTTTTTTGTAATTAATAATTTTTCCAGATTTATTAAAGAACCAAGATTTAAATAACAAGTTTTTGTGTAACTGCGTTCAATCCAAGACAAAAGTTCATTCATTAAATATATGCTACCAAAGCATTCATTGTAAATTCATATTTATTGGAAAGCAAAGAAAAACTGTTAATACTGTAACAGTAAAATTTACTGATTATCTTAAATGTTCTCTTTGGGTTAACTGCAAACTGAATTATAAAATATTTATGTCTTGTACTACATAACACGAATTTGTTCTGTAAAATGTTTAATATTGAGACACGAATTAGTAAAAAAGTAAACAAGAAAAAACCGTCTACACGTCCTGCAGAACAAGGTAAAGTATAAATAAAGTAACTTTGTTCATATGTCATATGTTTATAAAAACAAAATTCAATTTTCAAAGTTTTTTTTGGAAATATCAATATCTTTTTATCGGATATTTAACAGCAGTTTTTATACACTGGCCAATAATCAAATGATTGGAATGGATCGTTTACCAGTGTAGTAAATAACTGAAGAGACTATAATTAGTTATTAAATTGTAAACTGTGATGAAGTTAATTATTTACTGTTATATTGATGTTACATGCAGTGCATACAGGTAGGACAATAATTTTTTTACTTGTATCAACACATACTTGTTAAAACCTTAAATGAAGTACGTCAGAAATGAGGCTGTGTTAGCGATACTTCAAGTGAAATACAAGCAACCGGTAGAATTGTATAGTTTTTTTAAAACGCTTTCTTCTGTTTCCTACCCTGGCTTTCTATACAATGTTATGCAATTTTTGCATTGAAATAAATGTCAACAGCATTTACCTTGAATTGATTTGAACATATACGTAGTATGTTCTACAAATATGCAAGAGTGATTGATTTATTAATCTAAAGCCTATATTTACAAAATAATTGACATGGTAAATTAATGGTTTTTAAATAGATTTAAAAATACCTATGCAAATAGCTACCGTTTTTAGCACTTGCTTGACGACACAATTACTGTTGATTTTGTGGTTAAATAGTAGGCAATGTTTAATAGTAAATATTTCCTACCATGGCATAAGCCTATCCTCCTGATGCCTTGTAGCACATATGGCTTAAGCCAGACTCCTTCATTTTTGTCAGTCCATAGTTATTTTTGCGATTTCTTTCTAGGTTTTTCCCATCTGCTATTTTCGCTTTCTACGTTCCTTCTCCATGTTTGTCTTGGTCTTCATCTTTTTCTGTTTTCCTCATTCGATGTCTATTTTAGGTTTATTTCACTAATTGGTCACATAATTTCGTGGTCAAAATTTTTGAATTGTCTTTATTAGACGGTTGTTACAATACATTTAGACCTGTTTTATCGTAGAAGACTTTGTCGGATATTTTCCATATTTCCATAGCTGATATATTTTGCATATCATTGTCGGGTATTTGGCGTGGAACTCCAGCATTCTGCCCCGCATAGAAAGACTAACAAGATGTGACTTTGATACAATCTGATTTTCGTCTTCTCCCTAATGTTGCTTATTTTATTTAGGTGCTTAAACGATATTCTTGCCTTTGCAGTCTATTTAAAATGTCTTTTTATGTAACATTTGATTTACTTGTTACAATGTCAAGGTAAGCTAAGTCATTTATTTCCCCCAACTGTTCGTTTTTAGTGTTGTTTGGGATGGTGAAAGAAGGAACTGCATTGTTTTTGTTTTGTTCTTTTTAATTTTTAAGCCAATTTATTGTGCATTGTTAAAAGGTCGTTGAACCCAAGGCAGAACTATCTGATTTGAAATTATCGTGTAAATTAGAGGTTATCGTGTATATCCTTGTTTAGCCACTGGTAATGGGCAGTTATCATGTTCATCCCGTCTTATTACGGGTAACGAGAGATACATCTCCATCATACTACATATATTTGCATATATTTGGAAGTCCTTGTGAACATCTCAGTTGAATTAATAAAAATTGAAGGTTATCCTGTGCATCCTCTTCAGATTACTGATAATGGGGAGATCATCAGGCACATTACTGCTGGTTTAAATCGTTAAATCGACACGTTGTGCATGTCGGTTGTTGCATTTGTAATATACTTTAACTACTTTAAACGCGCGTTGCGAAGTACAGTTTTTTGACATCTTATCTTAACATTTTATTTTCTCACTACAAGGTTATTTTCCAGATAGTTTTACTATATAGCTCACTAGACCAAAAATAACTTTTTAGCAATATAAAAATGACACAAATTTCATTTATATACTCCGTCATATCATACTTGTTTAGAAGAATTAGTAGACTCGCGCCAAAATGTTCAGTATATTATTAATGACATTTTATTTATACCCAAACTCAAAATCCGACTACATGTATTTCAATGTTTTTTCAACAACAATTGCCGACTAGATGCATATATTTAGTATCGAAAAAAATAAATAAATAAAATCACTGAATAATACAATGAGTACTCTTTTATGATAGCCAATAATTTAGTTGAGGTCATTGGACGCATTTTTAGCAGACTTTCCAATGTCATTGACATTTGTCTCTCTTTATATGGTTTCTTTAAGGAAAACATTAGAACAAAATTAATATAAATAAGGGTTGTTGTCACCTAAACAAACTAAAGGATATTATACACATACATATATTGAACGTTTGATACCACAATAGATTACTTAACACATTGTCAAAGACTTTGATTCCCGTTTTGTATTTTACATTTCAATAACAATCGAATGTTGCGATCTAGCAATAAATTAACATTCGATACAAGTTGCACTGACAAAGACGAACATAATAGGCTCTTTGCTGCCAAGGATATGCAATATAATATTGTTAGAGGAAATAGCGGTGACATCGACATTTCAATGGGTAGATCTTTTGTTACATCAAAGATTTTTGTTTATTCAATTTATTCCTTTTATATGCATCAGTTTAAGCATACCAATTGTAAACGTAAACAAAATTACAATATTTCAGCAATGTTAAACGTCAATTGTTCTGTGCTTACCTTGCATTTTTTTATTCTTTGTTTAAGTGTATTGTCAGAAGATTGACACATTATTTGAGACACTTAGTAATGAACGTTATATGTGTTATCTGGTTAATATTACAAATTGATGCTGAATATATGTTTGCTTTGTACGTTTATGATACGAATAAACCATATTGTTTCCTCACTTCTAACGAGATTTGGTATTTTGGTCTGGAATACGTCATGTTGTCAAATACAATATTTGTTTGTGCATGCATGTTCTCAATATATTACGTGGCAAAACACAGAAAGAGGAAAAAATGATGTTTTCGTTCTTTTGTCCATATATTTATAGATGCAAGTATTAATCATAGCAACATTTTAGTGTTTTAATTATAATGAATACTTACTTACACAATCAAGATGTTTATATTTTCTACTATCCTTAAAATTTGTCACGGGTAGTTCGTAATATATGTGTATATTGGCCGATCTTATAAAGTTCGCACTGAATTTAGGTGTCAAGACACTAAAAGGGACCAATCAAATTTGGAACATATAAGAAAATAGTACTTAACAACAAAATAGTCCTGTTTATCTTAGTGTATATTAAAAACTACTAACTGGATTTTAATGAATGAAAGTTTTTCTGAAAGGTGAATATATTAGAAAAATTTAGAGTCCTAACTTGCTCTGTTCTAATGGTGTTTAGTATGTTTTATGTCACATGCACTACATGACCTATAAACCAAGATTTTCTGAAAAGAAAGAGCTATTTTTAGAGTGGGGTTTACCCCGGAAGCTGGTTTTCTCTTGGAAGGTTTTAAAGAGGTCATGAAATTTTGAGAGAAC
This sequence comes from Limnoperna fortunei, assembly GCA_944474755.1. Lineage (NCBI taxonomy): Eukaryota > Metazoa > Mollusca > Bivalvia > Mytilida > Modiolidae > Limnoperna > Limnoperna fortunei. The sequence continues at coordinate 65,472,316 of OX104117.1, forward strand.
ATAGGCCTGTCACGTACGATTCAGGATATATATGATGTCGGTCAAGTTGTGCTTAAGGTAAAAGAGCTGCTCTAATTAAAAAAATAACAAATTTAGTAGAAAATCTTAAAGAATTGGATTAGTGTTTACACACCTGAAATAAGCGAGGATAGCTCTATGTTTCAAAGGTTAGAACAAATAATTATATTTTCCGACTAAATTAAAACCTGTAATAATTGTAGGTGGAACATAATATGAGTGTATTAACTTGACATAAAAAGAGATGCTTGGAAAGGGTAAGATGCGATCATTATCCCCTTACGTGCCGAGTCCCTAGTTTGCGTTTTTGCCAATAATTGGATTAGTGTTTACACACCTTTAATACATAAACACCATTTTTTCATATTCCCTCCCTTTGCCTGAAAATGTTTGAAAATGAAAGATTATAACCCATTTACTCATTTTAAATACATATTCGGTTCTAAACCATACTAGTGTCAAATTTCAGCCTAAATATTATATTATGTAACATTTTAGATTTTTTTGGCAATAAAATCTGTATTCTCTGCCTAGAACAGTGTGTTTGGAGTTAAAAAATATATTGTTTCAGTGTTTCTCAGTAGCAGGCAAGTCAGACAATCTAAATATTAGGTCGCGAAGACATCTATGTTGCCACAAAAATTGAATATGGAGCCTATTTTGTATTTTTTAGATGCGGAATTTGTCAATTGATACTATAGGACAGAGTCATACTAAAATGGTTCTTTTTGGAATTTTATTGTTTGTTGAGGTGCAATTCTATCTTGTTGAGCAACAAGAAATATGAAATGGTTCAGTAGGAATGTTACAGATATTTAAAGTTTATAAGAGATCTAATATGCCATCTTTAAAAAAAGGGGGGGGGGGGCTGGTCCCCCAACCTGAAACTTCAAATTTTTTTATTTGTGAGGTATAAATATAATGTATGTTTTTATTAGTATTCAGAATGTTATACTATAGTGTTAATGTGTGATATACATTGAAATTTACATCTGAACTTAGGAAATTGAATATATTGCAAATAATGCATTACTTGATGTGCAAACACAGTTTGTGCTGATTAAGTATGTGCGCAGTCATTGAATCTTTTCCTGCGATTCTCCAAAACTGTTATATAGAATGCAAAGAAATTTTAGGCTGTTGGTCAGATATACTTAGGCTACAAATAGGCAAAATTTTGTACAATTTGATGGACAAATACATGCTCTTTAGGTGTCAAGACACTAAAAGGGACCAATCAAATTTGGAACATATAAGAAAATAGTACTTAACAACAAAATAGTCCTGTTTATCTTAGTGTATATTAAAAACTACTAACTGGATTTTAATGAATGAAAGTTTTTCTGAAAGGTGAATATATTAGAAAAATTTAGAGTCCTAACTTGCTCTGTTCTAATGGTGTTTAGTATGTTTTATGTCACATGCACTACATGACCTATAAACCAAGATTTTCTGAAAAGAAAGAGCTATTTTTAGAGTGGGGTTTACCCCGGAAGCTGGTTTTCTCTTGGAAGGTTTTAAAGAGGTCATGAAATTTTGAGAGAACATAGGCCTGTCACGTACGATTCAGGATATATATGATGTCGGTCAAGTTGTGCTTAAGGTAAAAGAGCTGCTCTAATTAAAAAAATAACAAATTTAGTAGAAAATCTTAAAGAATTGGATTAGTGTTTACACACCTTTAATACATAAACACCATTTTTTCATATTCCCTCCCTTTGCCTGAAAATGTTTGAAAATGAAAGATTATAACCCATTTACTCATTTTAAATACATATTTGGTTCTAAACCATACTAGTGTCAAATTTCAGCCTAAATATTATATTATGTAACATTTTAGATTTTTTTGGCAATAAAATCTGTATTCTCTGCCTAGAACAGTGTGTTTGGAGTTAAAAAATATATTGTTTCAGTGTTTTTCAGTAGCAGGCAAGTCAGACAATCTAAATATTAGGTCGCGAAGACATCTATGTTGCCACAAAAATTGAATATGGAGCCTATTTTGTATTTTTTAGATGCGGAATCTGTCAATTGATACTATAGGACAGAGTCATACTAAAATGGTTCTTTTTGGAATTTTATTGTTTGTTGAGGTGCAATTCTATCTTGTTGAGCAACAAGAAATATGAAATGGTTCAGTAGGAATGTTACAGATATTTAAAGTTTATAAGAGATCTAATATGCCATCTTTAAAAAAAAAGGGGGGGGGCTGGTCCCCCAACCTGAAACTTCAAATTTTTTTATTTGTGAGGTATAAATATAATGTATGTTTTTATTAGTATTCAGTATGTTATACTATAGTGTTAATGTGTGATATACATTGAAATTTACATCTGAACTTAGGAAATTGAATATATTGCAAATAATGCATTACTTGATGTGCAAACACAGTTTGTGCTGATTAAGTATGTGCGCAGTCATTGAATCTTTTCCTGCGATTCTCCAAAACTGTTATATAGAATGCAAAGAAATTTTAGGCTGTTGGTCAGATATACTTAGGCTACAAATAGGCAAAATTTTGTACAATTTGATGGACAAATACATGCTCTTTAGGTGTCAAGACACTAAAAGGGACCAATCAAATTTGGAACATATAAGAAAATAGTACTTAACAACAAAATAGTCCTGTTTATCTTAGTGTATATTAAAAACTACTAACTGGATTTTAATGAATGAAAGTTTTTCTGAAAGGTGAATATATTAGAAAAATTTAGAGTCCTAACTTGCTCTGTTCTAATGGTGTTTAGTATGTTTTATGTCACATGCACTACATGACCTATAAACCAAGATTTTCTGAAAAGAAAGAGCTATTTTTAGAGTGGGGTTTACCCCGGAAGCTGGTTTTCTCTTGGAAGGTTTTAAAGAGGTCATGAAATTTTGAGAGAACATAGGCCTGTCACGTACGATTCAGGATATATATGATGTCGGTCAAGTTGTGCTTAAGGTAAAAGAGCTGCTCTAATTAAAAAAATAACAAATTTAGTAGAAAATCTTAAAGAATTGGATTAGTGTTTACACACCTTTAATACATAAACACCATTTTTTCATATTCCCTCCCTTTGCCTGAAAATGTTTGAAAATGAAAGATTATAACCCATTTACTCATTTTAAATACATATTCGGTTCTAAACCATACTAGTGTCAAATTTCAGCCTAAATATTATATTATGTAACATTTTAGATTTTTTTGGCAATAAAATCTGTATTCTCTGCCTAGAACAGTGTGTTTGGAGTTAAAAAATATATTGTTTCAGTGTTTTTCAGTAGCAGGCAAGTCAGACAATCTAAATATTAGGTCGCGAAGACATCTATGTTGCCACAAAAATTGAATATGGAGCCTATTTTGTATTTTTTAGATGCGGAATTTGTCAATTGATACTATAGGACAGAGTCATACTAAAATGGTTCTTTTTGGAATTTTATTGTTTGTTGAGGTGCAATTCTATCTTGTTGAGCAACAAGAAATATGAAATGGTTCAGTAGGAATGTTACAGATATTTAAAGTTTATAAGAGATCTAATATGCCATCTTTAAAAAAAAGGGGGGGGGGGGGGCTGGTCCCCCAACCTGAAACTTCAAATTTTTTTATTTGTGAGGTATAAATATAATGTATGTTTTTATTAGTATTCAGTATGTTATACTATAGTGTTAATGTGTGATATACATTGAAATTTACATCTGAACTTAGGAAATTGAATATATTGCAAATAATGCATTACTTGATGTGCAAACACAGTTTGTGCTGATTAAATATGTGCGCAGTCATTGAATCTTTTCCTGCGATTCTCCAAAACTGTTATATAGAATGCAAAGAAATTTTAGGGTGTTGGTCAGATATACTTAGGCTAAAAATAGGCAAAATTTTGTACAATTTGATGGACAAATACATGCTCTTTAGGTGTCAAGACACTAAAAGGGACCAATCAAATTTGGAACATATAAGAAAATAGTACTTAACAACAAAATAGTCCTGTTTATCTTAGTGTATATTAAAAACTACTAACTGGATTTTAATGAATGAAAGTTTTTCTGAAAGGTGAATATATTAGAAAAATTTAGAGTCCTAACTTGCTCTGTTCTAATGGTGTTTAGTATGTTTTATGTCACATGCACTACATGACCTATAAACCAAGATTTTCTGAAAAGAAAGAGCTATTTTTAGAGTGGGGTTTACCCCGGAAGCTGGTTTTCTCTTGGAAGGTTTTAAAGAGGTCATGAAATTTTGAGAGAACATAGGCCCGTCACGTACGATTCAGGATATATACGATGTCGGTCAAGTTGTGCTTAAGGTAAAAGAGCTGCTCTAATTAAAAAAATAACAAATTTAGTAGAAAATCTTAAAGAATTGGATTAGTGTTTACACACCTGAAATAAGCGAGGATAGCTCTATGTTTCAAAGGTTAGAACAAATAATTATATTTTCCGACTAAATTAAAACCTGTAATAATTGTAGGTGGAACATAATATGAGTGTATTAACTTGACATAAAAAGAGATGCTTGGAAAGGGTAAGATGCGATCATTATCCCCTTACGTGCCGAGTCCCTAGTTTGCGTTTTTGCCAATACACAACTATCATATATCACCTCTAATTTTAAATGGAATTTTGTGAGACGCACAGAAGACTGACTGTATTACATGTGTATTTCGTATTTAAAAAAAGTTTCTGCGTCCTGTTAAGTTTTCTTGTTGTGGAGAGAGTGCTACTTTAAACAAAATATTAAAAATACGCAAATACGCATTAGGCATTACCGCACAAAACTAAAATTAACAACTGAAGGTTTACAGACGCAGTCGGCGTCATCGTATAGGACTTAAAATAACAGTGTGGTGGTAAGACAGTCATTATTGGCATCATCGGAAAGGACTCGAAATTACCGTCTGGTGGTTAGATCTACGCGTTGAGCATCATGGCACTCGTCTCTAATAACAGTCTGGTGGTTAGACATAAGCATTAGGCATTATGGTTAATTTTTCTAAATAAGTCTGGCAGTTAAACATACCCTGTAAAATAATTACACAAGACTGAAAAAATTGTATGGTGGTTCTACAGACGTTAGGTTTTACTTACTAGTAAGAAAAACATGTTACATGTCACTTTAGAAAAGACGATGGCTAATAACAAATTGACGCTGTACATGTAGACTTGTCAAATTATATATAGATTCTAGCACATTACGATTTCTATTCACTCAAAGCAGTTTATACTAAAACGCTTGGAGAGGAATTTTAAGTTTGATTTATATATAATAATCAACGAGGTAAAGTTGTTTGTTTGATGGTGTTTAACGCCACTTTCAACAATTTTTCAGCTATATCATGGCGTCCAGTTTTTATTGGGGGAGGAAGCCGGAGTACCCGGAGAAAACCCGGTAAAGTTGTCGAATAGTGTTTATGAAAAAGTCTAATATGACGACCACATGTTTTCGAATAGATTTCGACCGGAAAGTTTTATCGACGAGTCGTTTTATCAGAGTTTATCAAACTTGTCAGAACTGGTTTAAATGCAAACAGAATTCGAAAGCAAGTTAAATGCAGCGTTTATAATATAATTTTAATTAAAATATTTAAATCTACTTTTGCGAAAAAAAGAATTGAAATAGTGTAAATACATTTTAGGTTCTTGCGAACTTTAAATTAATTTATAAAATTTGTTATGTCGGTCGATTTGTCACAAGTCTTGGTTCTTAACCATTATACTACTAATATAGAAAGTAAACTAAATGTAAGAAAAGCAAATTACGTCATTTGGTTACTTATTATTCATGATGAAAGCTTTTTGTAGGGGGGAATTATTTGAATAATAGGGGAACAAATCTTTCGGTCTTCTCTAGTATGTTTGAAATATTGATATAATACGCTATAGCTAAATGTTTAAGAACATTTATTATTTTAATTGTTTGTTTTAATCATACAACAATTAATTTCTAGTTTGTATATATTTTTAACTAAATGTGTTTGTTATTTAGTTATTATTTTGTACGTATTTTACTCGTATTTAATTTATTTGTACAAAAAAATTTCAGCGACGCCTAACTAGCCATTTGTCAAAAAGTGTGAAGCTCAACCTATATATCTTGCAAAAAGTGCAGAATAATGCTGAATTATAAATTCCTCAGTGGCGGATCCAGAGGGGGGTCCAGGGGGTCCGGACCCCCCCTTTCGTTTTGACAAGCATGGGGTCTGGACCCCTACTTTTGTGTTGGCAGTTTTATAAATGTTTATTTTTCGACGGCTTAGAAGTTATAACTAATCGTAAATCATGTGAACTTGTCTTTTTAACTATTCCAAGTAGACCACCACGGTCTACGTTAATCCGTATTTGTTTTTGTTTTAGCATAACAAAATGACATTTTAACGGACATGTTTTAGGTGTCAGGAAATCGTCAGAATGCAGGATTTTACACCATTTCGTTCAGAGCTTCTTGGGCTTTAAGCGGCCCCCAGACCCCCTGCCGTAATACGACCTCTGCGAGATCGGCATGGTGGCCGAACCCCCCCTTTCATTTGAGGCTGCATCCGCCCCTGTTCCTTGTCGTTTAATTCAAAGCTTAATGTCGATTTCAGGATATAGATATACTTGCAAAGTAGACCTTACATTATTTGTTGTGTCTAGTGCTCAGGGGATAATTGCAATATTTTTGCAATTATATAAAGTGCAGAATAGAACTTATATTTGACGTTGTTTAATACAACGTGAGGTTTCCGTGAAGAAAATGTTATTTTGTAATGTTCAAATGAATATACGATCATTTCACAGTCCATCCCTTTATGTGCTTTGAGAAAATGTGTATACGGTATTTTCATAATTAAAATGAGTATGTATTTTTTTTTTATTTCATAGTTACACACGAACGTAAAAATGGTTTGTGCGGTGTTTCTCTTTCATGATCAAACTATGAATAAAACATGATTAAAACTGAATGTGTAACGTGAATGATAGCAGCTTTGTATCCTAGCTATATTTTCCTCTAAAAAGATAATTACAGAATGAAACATTTTTCAGCGCTAGCTATTTACATGTATAGATAACTTCGTAAATCCCTCCGCTGACAATTTCTGTTAGTCAACAAACAAATTTGAAAATATTCATAATTCATATTATATTGAAATGAAATACAATGCTGATGTTGGTTATTAAACTATCAATGGTAGTCTGACAACCCATCACAAATATTTTTAGGACAATTAGACTTAATAACTATATTGTTTTTCCTCCTATCACAATGTGTATTTCAATAATTCTCTCTCTCTCTCTCTCTCTCTCTCTCTCTCTCTCTCGCTCTCTCTCTCTCTCTCATGTAAAAGTGCCTATCAATAAACCCAATCAAATAGACAACTCGATTTAAAAAATATATATTCTGTACTAGCGTCAGAGCAAACCGCAGCCAATATATACGTCATTCTTCTACTCATTTTTAGATAGTTCAATCATTGTATACAAGATCTCTATTGTCAGAATTTAAATTGCAAAGAACGCAAGTATAAGATGTTTTACTTCTTTTACAAGAGAATTTTTTGTATTGATATTGATTGTATCTTAAATATACTTCTAATGGAAGTATGTGAGTCTTTTTAATATTATGACGCGTATGGTTATGATAACTTATATATATGTAGGGTGTAACATTGATCGTCATTTGTTTTACATAAATGTTTTAACTGTCATATTTCGTTATTGTTCCACCTATTAAAACTGCTGGAACTGTCAACCATCCAGATAATATGTTGTTATTTCGACATTTCGTTGACTTAATATTTGTTGACTTGGAGAAACATTAAAGTACTCTCTTATAACATATTGTCAGTTGCCAAACATTTATAGAGTTTCTATTTACTGCGCTACAACTATTTCAAGAAAAATTATTATTAGTGTCATACAGTTCTTAATAATTACATAAACTTTAAATGGTCAGTGAATTATTCGTGATCCAAACGTAAAAAAAAACAATTTGGAAAAGATATATTTTTACAGATTCAAACATCTTACACGCGTTTCGCAAAATGAACTGAATTGATCTGAAAACAGGCAAACATATCATTTAGTATAAACATATATTCAGAATATTAAGGGTGATTAAAACATAATATCTGTATTATAAGGTATTTATGATAAGCCTGTCAAGATAAAGTCTATATTCAGGGTTGTATGTTTCTCTTTTTCTCAATATTTAAAATATTTAAAGTCAGAGAACGATCCTTCTGAACGTGCGTTCATACATCTGAACTGAACAATGAGTTTTCTTTTGTATTATTTTATTGTACACAGAAATCTATTTTTAGTTATGTTTATTACAGTTGTCTAGTAAATTATGTTAGTTATGCATGACAACACTTTCTTTTTGTTATCTTGTATAGAAGGTTGAGTTACGTTACTTGTCCAGTCTTTTATTGGCGTTGCTTAAAATATAATTGGTATAATATTATACATTCAACATCCTAACAAGAGGAGACACGGAAATAAGTTTTTACTTATATACGAGAAGATCCCATAAACACAAGTTGATTCATATTTACCTTTACACACACACATCATTTTGAACTTGCTGTAAATATTGCATAAATCATATTAACAAGTTGAAGAATTGTTTTTTTAATTGAAACTATTTTTAAAAATTAAAAAAAAACCCAAACAATCGCCCTTATAAAATAAAAAATGTTATTGGAATATGTGAAGATAATAACAGTTCGATGTGCATTTCTATGATAACCATGTAGCATTAACAATTATACTGAATTGTAAATAAAATAATAAAATGCTACATTTAACAAAAAAATACAAACTACATTAAAAGTGAGCTCTCATAAAAACATAAACAATAAATATATGCAAAGCTCGCAAGAACGAACAAGATAAAAACAAACAAATGTAGGATTTATTACAAAAGCAATTAGGTGTAAAGATAAATTTATGTCGTAATTCGTATAAGGAACCTAAATCCAGAAAATGTTTGAACAATCAGTAATGCTGACGATACAGATACATATCTTATGTGTGATTTATGTTCTTACAGTAGAATGAGAAGTATTATATAAAAAAATGCACTATACTAAGATCGAGTTGTTGCCTGTTTTCGTCGCATACAACTCGTGAAGACTTATACTATGTTTAAAAGAAATTTATAAAAATGATAAAAGAGCTTTCAGTTGAGAGATAAGAGACAATAAAAAACCCGTAATTATTATGACGTAAAGATTATTTTATGCGACTTTCTATGAAACTGTTAAGATTAGATAGTGACATAACATTATCTAGAGTTTACTAACAGAACAAATAGCATTCTGTTGTGACCTTGAATCCTTCAAACGTGATATCTCCATATTAAGATTTAAAGGACACACCAGCAATCCATAATTTATAATACAAAATTGTATGCAGCCACTGATGGCATTATTTATATATATCAAAAACCACACATGAAATAATAGTTAAACTGAATCGTAGGCTATTGTAAAACCCGAATAATAGAACTATATTAATAAGCACAAGCTAGGGAATATTTTAATACAGTGCAAATGTTAATTTGGATGCCAACAGGTCTCTGATGTGTACTAAATATGAATACTAAACAACATTTCGACATTCATTGGTTTTTATTAAAAGTAATCTCTATGATAACTATATGAACAATAAAATATGAAATTTTGTAAACCATATGCACGTCGTCATACTTGAATGTACAATTGTAGACAAAGCACGAAGTTTTTACAGATAGATGGAATAAATGTTTATTTTGAAATGCGTAATAATATAGTTACCATCGAATTGCTGATACGTGAAGTCATATATATGATATTTACTTCCCTTGAATATTAAATATAATGGATAGATAAGTCACTTAATGTTGTTATGTTTCATCTGACTAAAATCTCAAACAGTAAGTACACCATAAAAGTTGTGTGTTCATTAAGGATTAACTACAAAAAATATTTTCCCCATCGAGGGATAACAAAATTTGCACATTGTATAATCCGCATAGCGGATTATATTAAATGCGCACAACGGAAATTTTGTTATCCCTCGATGTAGAAAATATTTTTTTTAGTTAATACTTATAAATAAATTCAAACAATAGAATAAACTCAACAATTTTTTTTGTAACTGGAGATTTTTGAAAAAAGATATCAATACAAAAACTGTTACTTTCACGTGGAGTAATATATGACGTCAAATGGCGCGAGTCTCCATGACGATCAAATTTGTTTTCCATCCTCTGATAGAAAATATTTTCCAGCCAATCAAAAGTCAGTATTCTCTCAAAATTTATTTATTTAAACTTAACGAACACGAGGACTGGTTAACGTAGTTATGAATAAATTGTCTTATATCAAGCCGGTAGTGGGTGACTTGTCGACTCTTGGCCTATTGCTTCCTATAAATAGGAACCGTTTACGGTGTTTGAAGAGTTGGAAGATCAATTTTGAATGTATCATTACAATGTATTAAAAGTCAATTAGTGACGTGCTTCTGATGCATAAAATATTATACATTGCAAATTACGTATTCTTATACATAGTTCAAATATGATCTGTATTTTGCTTAGTCTGATATAATATTACAAGGAATATAATAGCGTCTAGTATAGATGTAAGCAAGCAAAGGTTTTATTATCATAGATACATGTAACTATATGCATTGTAACATTTAACTTTGTATGAAATTGTATTTTTCTGTGCATAAACGTCGTATTAAAGGCTTCCACTAAATGTGTTTTTTTAATGTCAAAATCAAAAACATTGGCAGATTACATAAATTTCACATCCTTCACACAACAGTCTATGCATCTGATGTGCCATTATTCCAACAGTTATTTGAGAATCGAAAATTTTACTGTAGTCCTAAATACTAAAATTTTGAAATATTTGGTACATATGGATAGAGCTCTAATTATATAAATCTAAACATAGTTCAGAATCAGAATAGTTATTTTAAAAAGTTTTTAATAATTCTTCGTTTTATTGTTCATTATCCCCTTTAATAAATATTTTGTGTTCCTGGAATTTCCTGTTCCACGAATATTTTAATGGACATTATGTTTTTAAATGAGCCTCTACATGCACATAACATCACAAACTCTAACATTTGTTTTAGACCGTGTCCCTACTATTCGTGAATCTATATATAGTTAGTCTCTACCTATTGTTACATAACATTAATAGATTGATCGCCATACCAATCAGAGGTCCTTATTGAAAATAGATCACCTTTAGCAAGAGGTTAACTAATCATATGTTATCACACCGTACACTGTCTAGTCGTTAATTCCTCAACTATACAGCAGAACGGATTTCTGATTTAATAGAGCTACGTGCCGCATGTAACAGATCTTCTCAGTTTAACTTATACTTTGCTGACTAAGCAGAGTATGAATTTAAGGTAGGGTTTAATAGTTAAAATCTATTTATGTTCCAGCCTTTTATATGGACGGGTATCATATTTTGAATAAAACACTGAAAAACAATGATATGTCTGTCTTATTTTATAACGAAATTGTTCAATAATAACAAAAGAAGTTCCTATCTTTTTCCGCTGTTTAATTACTAGGTTTGTTTGGACTAATTAGAAATTAGAGATCTTTATCGTTTTTGTCGGGTTATTGAGGAAGTATTAAGGAACATTATGCAAACCTTAAAATAAAAGGTCATCAAGTTCGGTGCACCATAATTGGTGTAAAATTAATAGCAAGCTTTTTAACATAATGCAAAATACAAGTTGTTTCTAATTTTTTACGTGATTTGGTTTGAAAATCATGTGGTCTGTATGACACAAATATGAATTAAACTGGAAATTGTTGAAATAATGCAGGATTCCTACATCAAATTAAATCTTATATTAAATTGTTTTGACAATTCAAACAAATATAACCGACTTATAAAGACATACTTTTGATAAAAACAGCAAAGTAAGTAAGATTCAGAATATATTAGTTTTCAAACAATGTATAGTTCATAATAACAAAACTGTTGTACTTATTTTATAATTAAAAGTAAGAGATGTGGTGAAACGTCGTTAAAGTAAATAGGAAATATTTAGAAGAACAGAAAAACATATTCTTCTTACGAAAAAACTAAGGCACGCCTGAAAGAAAATCTATGAACATTACAGGCAACAAACAAATGAGCAACACGAACCCGTCAGAACAAAATAGATGTTTCGGAAAGGCGCTTACTAACTTGCTACATTGTTTAAACACCAATTGCATTAATAATGCTCCTTTCTATTGAATAATCTAACTATTATATACTATTGTACTTTAAATTAAAAAATATATATAATTTACCGGTAATTATTAACAACATGCCTATAAAAGGGTTTTTTTTAAATATTGTATCCCTTTTCGTTAATCTATTGTTCTTTGATTTGTTCTTGTCCTGAATATAGCTGATATATTGCTTGTTGAGCGTTAAGCATAACCAATCCATGAAAAACAGCCTTTAAGGCTACATCAATAGAGTATTATATCTACCTTCAATCCTTAACGGAATTGATCATTACTATATAGTCAGAAGCAGTACGATGTGTTCGTGATAATTTTGTTAATCAAAGACTAGCATATGACCGATTAATGAACAGACCGATCAAATAAATGACATTTAGTCGCTTTTATCAATCGGTTTTTAATCAAAATTGTCATATTCTTCAATAATTTCCATTATTTCGATGATTATTTTGTTTTAGTTAACTCCTGTTAAACGTCATTTTTACCCATTTCTTATATATACAGCTGTATCATGTCGTAGTGTTTGCAGAGAAAGGGGTGAAACCGGTTCTCTCGGTGAAATTTCAATGACTTTGGTTGATAACCCTTGTCAATCAATATTGTAGTCGAGCATACTCTTCTCACATTAACATTAAAATCCTTTAACACCAGTGATCAAAATTAGATGACCAACTAGCATAACCACCGAGCCACTCGAGGACTGTAGAATGAAGCACTGTGTACTCAATATTCACATATATCCGTTCCATGTGTACAGTGTATGTTTGTGTAGGCTTCTGTTGCAAAGTATATTTTTAAAATGTTGTTTACTTTTGTGTCATTTCGTTATTCTAAAGTTTAGAAATATTTTTGTACCTCGGTATTTACAGGTATTAATCAAGTTTTCTTAAATTTCATAACGTAATAACCTTCACAAAAAACAGCATTGAGTGGGAATCCTTCAACTATGTGTGTTCTCTAATTACAGGAAATTCTAAATTTTCATACAAAACATGTATATTTTAAAAATACAAACTAAATTAATTGTGCTTAAACTTATAGATATAATGCAAAATTTTAATAAAAGAGAAGCATCGCAACTAACTTTATAATCAAGTCACTACGACGCAAATATCAAAATGAATGTACTTTTAAAAAGGACAAACAAATCGTTCAAGCGCAAATACTAACGAGACGGCAAAAACAAATTAATGGCATTCTGACAGAAAAACTAATTGAAATGTTGCATAACGGTTGTTGTAACAACTATATGGAGACGTCTATTAAATGATAAAAAGTAAAAGCTAGGAGAAAAATAAAAAAATGGTGTACTGGAAAAATACTAATATGTGTACCAAATTGTGACTTACCAAGCTAAGATTTTAAAAATAACATTTATGTTTATACAGTTCAAATATCAAACGATAAGCACTGTTGTATGTTATCTTAGAAACACGCTAAGTATGATATAATGTCATCCACGAGCACGGTCTGCAAACTCAACATACAAGACAAATAGTGTTTTAATGACGTTTGATATTTGCGTCTGGCGTAGTAAATTTATTAACCTTTGTTCTTTGATGACATTTTTGATTTTTTTAACATCAAGTAAGGGTATTTTCTGTCAGTTATTAACAGGTGTTAAAATAAATTGTTTTAAATTTAATTATATCAAATGTATGCTGAACAAAAAACGAGCTAACGCTGAAATGATCATCAAATATTTTTATAAAAGGTTCTTAAAGTTTATTAGGCAGATGCCACCAGATGTAATATACTTTGTATCTACATCTAAGTTATTTCTGAGATAATATTAGAAAAAGTCAGTTTATTTTTAACATTCAGGCATGCCACATACCACGCCTGTTGCACACTTTTCACAATATGGAAGTATTGGTACTTGTACAGTTTACCAACAGTAGCTCCCTTTGAGCTCATTCGGACAGTATGAAATCAACATTTCTTGGCCTTAGAAAGTAGCACGACGGGTTTCACTACTGAAGCAGGATATTCTACCGTACCTCTTGACATTATAGAGTTTTGTTTTTATGTTAATTTTCTGTGGCTTTGTAATTTTGTTCTTATATTGTGTTTTCTTGGAACGTTATGCATTTTGTCTTCTTCTGATTTCCGTTTGTCATGTGCTTTTCTTAATTTTCAGTTACTTTTATTTATGTATAAATCATTTTGTTTGCAATTATCTTGATAGTTAAATCGTGTCTACTTTATAAAAAAATTGCAGACAAGTAGTATATTAGACGTTTCCATAACCATTAAACTGTTTAAACATCACCACACCGGTCTACTGAATTCCACTAGCCAACCTGTTCTAATGCAGCTCTATGACAAAGTGATAGAACCCACTTAACATCTTTAAACACCTTCAACCTGTTCTAGGAAAAATTGGCAAACACTGTTATTTGAAATGTAGAGTGACAGACAATGCAATCAACCTGCTCTCTGATCTATACTGATCTACGTTGACACTGCCAACTACTTTTGATACATGAGATAAACGTTTCTTTGTATTTATTTTTTGGTATATTTGGTCCTTATTAGTAAGGTGAAGATTGGGTAACTCATGAAAGAATTGGTACACATGAGACTAAGTTATTTATTTACTATTCAACTGCTTTTGATTTACTGTAAAATCAGTAGTATATTAACAATAAATAAAACTACTTCAGAGGCATGACGTTATAAGGACTCTTTAACCGAAGAGGTAAATGCAAAACGTCGATAAGACTTAGGAAAATACAGTAACCACACAGCACAGTTTATTAGCTATGACATTCTTTATTTAAAAAAATATTATACAATTATTTTTTGATGTTCCAGTTCATCGCCACCTTTCCTGTGTGAGCTTCATAAAAACAATATTTAAGAAAAAAATATCAAGCTATGTGACTGATCAACAGAAACAAACAAAAACTATTTAGAATGCGTCGATACAGAACTGACATAGAGAAAAAGAGATTTATCGAAAAGAAACGGTCTAGACTGTAAAGATAATTATTGTAGATTCATTCCATTGAAGCAACGGATATGTGTGATTATCATTCCTAAAAGACGTTAACAATAGTAAGAAAACTTCATATACGGTATTTTTGTCTTAGTTTGATTTCATATCAATTGTATGCTTATTTAAGTCAAGTTGTAGCAAATATGTGCGATTTTAGAGCAGGGAATGCTTGGTTCTTCGGCTGTTATATCGATATTGTCTTGTTTTCAACGTTAGAATTAAATCTCATCGCTTGCAAACGATATTTTATCATCCCATCGTATGATCAACTAATATTTGTGACTGGCAAAAGGATGACATTATGTGGTTCTTTTTACTGCACATGTGGTGCAAGTTCTACCCTCTCAATACACGCTATTTCATCAAGAGTCAATATAAGATACAAGTTAGTTGTGCTAGTACATCTCACGAGACCATGAAAACCCTTTGTACACGTATTGTACTTCAGAAACTGCAGAAGCTAGGTAATTTATTTGTTTCCACGGTAGTAAAGAAGTTGTTAAAGCATATATGTATTTGTATAAGTGGCCCTCCATTCCAAGTTAAAAAAGATTTGATATTATTTTAAATCTTAGTCAAACGAAGTTTTGTTATATATAACATAGAAAAAGATGATAAAAATATCAAATTGTGTTAGCTCTTAGCCTTCTCTCCTCAGACTCAAGCATCATTGTTCCGTACGAATTTCAATTGTATCACCTCTGTGAAATGAATGCACGCATAGTTGCAAAATAATTTTAAAAATAAATTATTGATACATTTTCATAGTGTTTCAGTATGTTTGAATGATTATTTTGAATCGATTGTCAGATGCAATGTTTACTGTACATATTCTATTCGTTTTATAGCTTTTTACAATGTTTCACAAAGATAATATTTTGCGTTCCACTTGCATGTTATTACCATATATTTTTCCAAGATACTACATTTATCTGTTAGTAGATCCAATATGTTTGATGGCTTGTTTTTGATACGTTCAATAACACTAAGTGTAAACTAAAATAAATTCTGTTTGATTACAGTAAAAGCTATTAATCTTATAAATCACACAGTAAAGCTTCTATCAAAAAACTATTTTTATCATGTATATACAACTAGTAACGGATCAAAGGTCCTATAACTGAGTGTGGCACAGCAAGCTCTAACAATCGCGTAATTGGGTTCTTGCTTAATTATTAACACAGCCAATATAATAATGACTAATCATATTCCAATGAATATGAAAGTGAAATGTTAATTGATAAAAAAGTATTTAAAGCTGCAATGTGGTTGGTATATACTGCTACGAGGTTGCAAGGTAGTCATATAAGATAAACATGTCTGTGATGTTGGCGCTATATTAAAATGATGGCTTGAATGGTTGATTAATCTGTTAAATAATAATGATTTTTTTACTTATATGATACGTAAGTATCGAGCAATGCTAATCATGTTGATTAAGAGCGACCACACGAATTTTGCATCTTCTATTTTATCAATTTTCTCTTTTTATTCGCAGATTTTAAAAGCGGAAGGAAACACTATTTCAAACAGCATTGTTGATCGACTTACAAAGCATAGAGGTTACCAATCAGAATGAACGTATAAATGGTGTTTAAAATCTAAATCCAATAATTAGGTTCCAACACAAGAGGCGAAATACTGAAGTGAAAAATAATAGAGAAGACAGTGATTGTCCTTGATGTCCATTGTAATATCGAAGCTAATGTATCTATCAATGTGAATTTACTATAAACAACAAATAACACGGAAGATAATAGTGTCGATGGTAACTTGCGATATGATGTAAAACGTTTTAATAAAGAGCGATGTCACCGCTTCTTGGACAGACATTTTTCATTGTCACCTTTGTTCTTTCGGTGATCGGTAAGTATATTATAAACTCTCTTATATTTAATATATACCTCGTGTTCATTTTGAAGAAGATTTTTTAATATTTATAATCATTTCACATGAGTGAGCAATCTTATAAATCTTTGGTTTTGTTTTTTTCTTATATTCAACCAATTTATCCCTTTAAAGTATATAGTATTATCTCAAATTATAAACAAGGGTCTGGTGTTCCTTAGTTCTTTTGGTATTTTTGTTGTTACTGGGCAAAATCTGGACCATATAATTTAGGTAAGAATTTTTGAAAGTGTCGTTAAACCACGCTGAAATAAGCAAACAATAAATTTGCGAAACCTTAAGATATGTAGTGTATCACGTTAGATGTGAGAAAATTAAACCGGAAATTGATATAATAAGCAATCAGCGTGCACCTAAAAAGACGGAAAAGTTTTAACAATATATTTCTGGTAGTTGTTTTATGTTCACTGCATTAGAAATTGCAAACATGTTTTATTCTATGGATGCATAACAACAAAGCTGCGTTTGGCAGAACATTTTTGGATGTTTGTTAGTAGAAGTTCCAAAATATCTTGATTATTTAATAAAATATTTTTTTTGTTAAGAGCCACTGATGATTTTTGAATCAGACTAAACCCACGTCTAGTGTGTAGTCAATTGAATATCTATAGTATCTATTTCAAATTCTTTTAAAAACACACTATATTTAAAATGATTGCTAATATCCGTTTAATGCTAATCTTAATGTAGTTATATTCGTCAATTGTGGAATTAATCGTAGCCTGGTTTAAGTAAATACTCGCACAAATAACCAAAAAGAAAAGACTGCTGAGTGAATAACATTTACCTCTAACGTTAACCTTATTCTAAAAAAATGTTGTTTTGAGAGAATGATCCAAACTTAAGATGATTCCGTGATAATCAAAATTAACAGTTCTTAATATGTTCTAGTATATGTATATAAACTAAACGAAATTTAACAATTTTTACTATTTATTTCGTTACTTTGTAACCATTAATGATGTCACAAGAACAGTCTGTCATAAACAAATTGTATTAGAAACTCGTTTTCGTTAAAAACAATATGTGTAGCGCAATTTTCCTCTTGTTGATTTATTTGCTATTAACATGCAACTACGTGAAACATTCTATACAAAGACACCGACCAAACAACAAAAGTCGAAAGTCAATGGACGATAACAAATCCGGATTTAGACTAACATATGACAATGGCTCTGTAAATGACCTTTGACCGAGGGAGAGGAAATTAGTTCTTATTTTGATATTTGGCTGCACAGAGCGGTAGCATAAGCAGTGGATTTATTATTCAAAGGAATTTTGATATTAGAGCTGTATTTAAAAAGCAGTTTCATACAGAATTGATAAATAAATTTATTTATATAGTTTGTTAAATGGTTATTTTTCAGCTGATTGTGCAAAGCGCATTTCTGGACTATATTATGGGTGTTTGTGAGTTTCCTCGAGTACCCTTCGGGGGTTTTAAATTTGCGAAAACTTTTATCTGACATCGCACCCCAAAAATTTAACGTGATATTGCTGAAATTATTTCGCTCGTTTTTAGGGGTCTCTCATTACTCAACGAAACTAAGTTAGAGCAAAAAATGTTAATAGTTTTCCCTATACACAAATAATTAAGAGTCCGTTGTCATATACGACACGATGCAAACGCCAAAAGCACAAAACATAAATTAAGTAGCCAGAACCCAAATAAAAACCTTGGTGCAACCAAGTGCTTCGAACGTGTAACCAGTGTCGTGACAGAATCTGGCTATGTATATATTAACGTTTATTATCACAAATTATTCTGCCATCGTGTTACATATCCCTTAAATAAATAATTAACACCTAGTTTATTTTCTTATATTTATCTTCTCGTATTACCAAAAATAATGTTATTATAGGAACTTGCAAGCCAAAAATAAACCAAGGTAATATCCAACTTTAATAGTACGTTACCAAATAGCTGAGTTAATCCCAAAGCAATATGTAAATCAGCTGAGTTAATCCTAAAACAATATGTAAACCGTGTATGTAACGTAAATACTTGAATATACCGTGTTAAAAAATATCAAAAACTGATACAGAATATTAAATATGTCAAAACAACAATGAAACGTGAATACAAGACCTTTTCAGATTTAATTTCAACGGCTTGGAGTATTTTTAAGAATACATCTATTTTTGTGCAACCATTCTACATTTGTAATGAGGATCGTAAGATGTAAGCTAAAATGCAACTTTGGGCGAAAAATATTCGATCAATACTAAACGAAAGTGGCTTTTCGGTATACAAATGATATTTGGTTGCAGTATATAAGTTAGGATGGAAATAAATGTTTTATTTATTAAAAAAAACGTGTACAGCTATTGCTTAGAATGCCCTATATACATACAAACTATCCGATATCAATGCGATACCTGCATGAAGGCCAAGCCTAATTCATATTAGGTCTTATTTTAAGTAAAGAATTTCTTTCTAGGTAAAGCTTTGATGCATTGCATTAAACATGATGAAATATCGAATACAGATGTATAGAGCTCATTTCAATATTAGAAACCAGACATCATGCTTCAGGCATCAACACTGATATTCAAGGCAATATTTGTACCTTAACAGAGATGAATGCTAAAATAAATAGTCTAACAAAAGTTGTTTATAAAAACGCATAATATAATAAGAAATACTATTTAAACAGATTAATGTAGATCTTTTAATTGATTGAAGAATGGTTCCTTAACATTAGCAGTATTTTAGCTTTATCCTGTACAGAAACAATTAATTCAGTTGGTAGAGGCAATGGACAAATGTATAGGAAATTTGGCTTCACTTGAAAATGGAGAATTGAGTTATCATGTAAATAATGGCTTTTGTAGCCCCTACAACGAACCTAACTTCTTCTTGATCTACGTAAAAGGTCCTTAGACAAAAAAGCGTGACATTTTTAAAACATGGTACCTACAATTCTTCGCAACTCAGTAGCTAATGTCATTCGTTATCCACCGCCTGTGAACGCGCTGGGAAGCTTTACTAATCAAGATATAAACAACGTCACCACGATTCAGGACACATTTTAATAAAACAAAAACGTTATGTGTCTTAGTTATATTGACTAATATGTTTCCAATCACAGATTCTAATAGTCCATTTTGTAAAAATTTTGAGAAATTGCATTTACTGTTACACGGATAATTGTAACACTTTTGTAATTATTTTTAGAAAGTCTTTCACAATTTAACTGTAAATTAGTACGATTTAACTATGTACGAAAACCGACGCTTAGAAAATAAGTAAGAAATCTGTTAACACGTAATTTCTAATCACATTGTATTGCAGATTTCTTATTTTGGTCGTAAAACTAAGCACTTAAAATCCAGGCAACGTAAGTTTTACACAGGTAAGCGTCGGAATACTTTAACAAGTACATGTACGTAGCTTTTTGGTACATTCGCAGTTTTAGCTATTAAAATGAAAAAAAGAATCAATACGCGATGTTTTGATTACTTGTTACACATCTTTTTTACTTAATAATTGATAATTATCGATACCACAGCAGCTAAAAAAATATAAAGATATGGATAATAATTGTCGAGAGAAAACAAAAATAATAATATTGACCATCGTCTTTGGTTATGGTAAGTGTTGTTAATTCGCAGTGATACTTCGTCTTGCAGTCCATATACAAAATTAAAAGCCATTAATGAAAATATTGACAGGGGAAAGAACACACTATTAATAAAATGGCAGTGATTGTAAATTGTTTCGATTGTGTTGAGTGTCGGTAATTGGCAATAACATGTCAAGTAACCCAAACAAGAAATATACATAAACGTCATTGATTACTGTGCATGTATTTATTTTGGTACACTAACATCGTGATTATACTGTAGTCTCTATTCCGTCTTGACTGTTTTACATGTATGTCTTTTAATATATTTATGAAAATATCAATCAATGTTATCAATTGATAAAAATATTTGCAATCGTTTATTAAAATATATTAACTGTAAGTGCCTTTTTACAAAAAGCACACCAACAGATTAACCTTAGATTACAAAAATATTATTAATTAGATTGCACATACAAGATGTTTGCACAGATGTTAAAACAGACTGTTCTTGTTAACTGTACTTTTTATATCATTCTACACTGTTAGCAAATTAATCGTAATTAAAGTTATTCACCTGTTTTATCAATACGTCAACAATTATTTCCATCAGTTCATGTTTTTCTCTTATTGCATTGACATTCATCGAACAAAACATTGTTTAAATTAATTGCTTGTCAATTTTGCGATGAGTTTAAGTCTCATTATCGCGGATAAATGTCTGTTATAACTTTTAAGAAAATGTAAGACCCACTTCTACAACAATTATGAAAGTCATTACTTTCCTTTCATTGCAAACATATACTTGTTGTAATAAAGACTAAATGTGATATATCTTATTTACCAAAATTTAATAGATATTAATTAAAAAGAGAACTGAGGATTTTACTGAACAAATTTGTTTTTTCTCTAATGATGAGATCCAGTTTAAATCCCGCTGCCATATCTCTACTCTTGCACATAAAATAAGATTGAAAAAGTCAATTCTATCGTAGCAAATGTTATAACAAGTTATGAAACATCGGAAAGGACAGAGTAATAAAGTCAATGATGATGGTGGAAATATAAAAGTGATATTTATCTGTTATAAACGAGCAATAATTATTTTGCCTTGATTTTTGCCCAACACATCTCCACTGTGGTCCATGTCAGACTTTTATCACGTATCTGCACTATCACCTAAGGTTCATTCCGCCATACCGTTTAACAGCATAACCATGTTTATTGTTATATAACTGTTTGGCTATTACGAATAACATGATAGTGTGGGAATGTGTAGAACGTTGATCTAAACCTTAGTCCGACATAAAATTTCCGTCCCATATAACAATTGTATCCTTGAAATACGGTCGATATTTTTCATATCGCCCTATTATAAAGGTTATAATTGTATATTATCTATATTATCTTTAAAGACAGACTCGAACAATTTTGGCTGTGGTTCTTTCTAAAAAAAATAGTAGTCTGGTAAACATATAATGGACCACATTAACATTTTAAAGTAAAATCATTACAATCTTTTTCTCAAATTTATAAATGTACAAGTGCAAAGAACAAATTATTCAACAAGATCAGTTAGAACGTATATTAAAGTTAAATACTGGCGTTGTTATAATATAAAGGCAAGTTTTCGACCAGTCTGATGAATAGCTGTGTCAAAACTGACAGTCATATATTATTAGTTTTTATCTTTGATGTGGATTTGTACGTACAATCTATATTAAATATCATTTCAATTATAAGAGTGGTTATTATTATTTCCTCTTATCTTCAATGAATTTGTCGCTTCATTTTCCTTTTGATGATAATTGCCAAAGTATAAAATGTTACTGCCTTAAAAAAGAAATATGTTTACATCCAGTGTCACTATGAAAACTTATCTTGTAATACATGTTTACTATATTTTGCGAATTTCGTAATAATTACACGTTTAAATCCGGGATATGATTTTGCGTATTTCGACAAAAACACATGCGAAAAGCAATGTAACAGTTTACGTGCGAGATAAAATTTAGAGGTACTATTCATAGTTGTAATATACGTAACAGACGTTTTATCTGTAAGAAAAAAACAATAAATATCCCGTAATAGATGCAAACAATAATAATTTAACAGGTTGAGTACATGTTGACGGAATTACTTCCTTCAGCTTACAATTCACTTTACATTACAATTTGCCAGTTTTCCTACCGCAGGTCGGGGGTTTTCTCCGGGTACTCCGGCTTCCTCCCCCAATAAAAACTGGACGCCATGATATAGCTGAAAAATTGCTGAAAGTGGCGTTAAACATTATCAAACAAACAAACAAAAACATTACAACGCATACCCCTATTATTTTCATTTTTTGTCATTTCCATTAATGCCATTATGCTAATTAATGTCTTCATATGTACTATATATTTTAATGTCCTCAAATCCTTTGGACTAAATGTCTGTGATGGCGGTTCCACCACTAGACAAAAATAGCACAATAAAGATAAACGTATTGTTCAAAATATCGTCTTCTACGAAGTCTTACTAGTAAAGAATCCCATGGGATGGAATAAATGGAATGAGACTTAAAGATATTTTCAAAGCGATTCTAATGACATGAGCTCAACTTTAAAGCGCATACAGACATTTCACCATAAGTACACTATACCTTAACTAAAAAAGATCAAATCCAAATCCGGATCACATAGTTCTAAAGCGTGAAAGCTATAATAATTATTTACTTGTTTTTCTCTGCACTGACTTTATTATTAAGACGTTACTTTTATTACAAGCACCAGTCATTAAATGGAAGTTAGTAGTTAAATTAAAATAAATTAAAAAATTTTCTACATTTCCAAACCTTAAATTTCTTGAGCCGGATTCGACATTTTAACTGTTTTTAATGAGTGATATTATCAGATTAATACATAAATACATGACATTTTTTATATCATATGTGATAAGTATATGATAAAATTGTACGTTTCATAATGTGTGAGCGTTGAAAATCGTAAAATATGAACTCGAGTTATGTTATTTCAAAAGTATAAAAAGCTTGTATTACATTGAGTTACACGGAAGTTGATACGAAGCTATCTTTAACTTTCACGAGTGTTAAACATGTTTTCTCATATTTGTTTCTCTAATGATTCTGTTTAATTATTTCTCAACATTGCAAAAGGATCTTCTTTCGCAGATATTTTCCTTACATTGTTTATGACGTTTACAGTTCTAAGAGGTAAAAAGCCTTGTAGTATCACAGGTACCTCAGCATGATTAATCATAAAAAGTTATACACAATGAACGATCATCTAAGTCATATTTGATGTTACTTTTTTAAATCACATCGTGTAGGGTACAATGAACGATCATCGAAGTCATATTTGATGTTACTTTTTCATATCACATCCTGTAGGGTACGATATCGTAGCATAAAATCGCTAGGAATACGATTAAACGGCCTGATCATAAAAAGTTTTAGTAAGCACATTGTCTGCTCTGTATATATAACGAAATTCTTAAATTTAATTAAATTTCTGATATGTTGCCAGGTGTTTTGGAAGCGATAATTGATTTAAACACACAAATTTACCCTTCTTCACGCATGAAAAACCTTATTGTCGCAATTATGTAACAATGGTAGCAATAATATTACTGAATGACGTCAGTGATACAGAAATTAACAACTCAGCAATTTACTGATCTACAACAAAGAGGTTAAATCAGGTGAAAGGACATATCTACCTCCATTATTCACTATTAGTAACGAACATTTATTGAAGTGTTATCATATAGTTACATTTTACAAAAACCTTAAACCAATTAGTTAATCGTCAAACATATCAATGAAATAAAAACGACAGTTGATGGAACGAAGGTTCATTTATGTATAGATTGTTTTAATCTAATAACACAGGCCATTATATTTGGTGTTAACATTATGTAAATATGAACCGTGGCTAGCCTTTTATTTTCATCAATGTGTAAATATTTAATCAGTGCCTTAGATGGCAGTTTGTTTGCTGAGATGTGTCTATTATTTACTATAAAAACCATTTACCGCTGTTTTTTGCCATGTATAAACAATAGCGATTACTTCCATTAGCAAAAAGGAATATCATATTTAATCAAGGATGCTAGGGTTGCTATTGACTCCATTTAAACGTCATTATATATATAACACTTTTCTCTCATGTAAAGGTAGAAATTCGATGCTATGGCTACAATCTCTTCTTAGATCATTGGCTGAAAAAAATTTTTAATGACATTAGCAACATATTGCTGTATGATATAATAACTAAATCACTTCATTCATTAAGTACTTAAATGGAAAGCTGGTACTAATAGTAGAACAGGAGATATATTTATTTTAGATCCTAAATTTGCTAATAAATTTAATAATAAAACTTCACAGACTTGTTTCGATTACTCCAGTTTTCTTGATTTTTCCCATAAAAGTGACAATACCACAATCAATAGTTCAAGGGCGCGTGCATCCAGAAACAAGTTTCTGGTTACAAGGAAGCAAAAAGCTAAGAGCATTGATGAATTATGTAACAAGACAAAGTCGATTGCTTGAATTTTTTTAAACATTTCAAATACTAAAATGTATTAGTAGTATACAATATTCACGGAAAGTTTAAAGCAAATTTACACATGATTACAGTAGAAATATACAGATTTTGAATTCTAAGCTGTATAATAGCATCCGCAGACCATATGGTTTCCAGAAGGCTAATAACATAACTGTAGTAATATTACTGATGGCAGTAAAAGGAATGAAGGTTTACAAGTAAAAATAGAATTATATATAGAGACAAATTGAATTCATATAGTTGGCTTCAATGGAGAAAAAGCTAATGCGGTGCACTCTCAGAATGTTTTTCAGTCACGTTCACAATATTTGTTTATGAGACTTGAAAGTCGTTGTAAGTCTTTTTATTTACTAAAACGAAGATATGCCACAGCATTATTAGCGATGTCTCAACTGTTGCTTGTTTATTGTTAATTCCATTTTCATTTATTTTTAAGTTAATTCTGTGCGAACGTAGCATAGGCTTTCCAGTAACACGACTCGGTTAAATTAAAAAAAAAATATATATATATATCAATTACACATGTACAAAAAATTATGTAGGCTTAGTGAAAAATAGATTTTAATAAAAACGATTATCGATGATGTTTCTCATTAGTTTTGATTGTCGAAAATAGGATAATGTCTAAATATCGTGTTGTGGTATCATTTAAGACGTGTATGCTGATAACGATTCACTAGAGGAAAATAACAAACACTAACAAGGAGATTTGCTGTTAAATATAAAGTAAAGGTCTCACGCCTTGTACAAAATAGACATCTTTGTCAAAACATTAGAAAAGTCATCCCGGCTGATTAGTATAATTTACAAAAAAATGTACCATATTCACAATTTTTTATTTTTAATTTACATGATATAAATAAAAATTGCATAAATGGCGTTAAATACCATTCAAATAAACTTTTCAACTACAATGCATCTATATTGTATTTCATAAGTACCCCGTTAGAACCTCCCACCGTCCACATGAGAACTTTCCATCTATAAAGTAGTAAGTTACAGCATATTTGCATGGTAGGTTTATTTTAACTTCAGAAATTTTGATGTTTTTATTTTATTTAGATGTTGCGGAATTGTCTGCAGAGAAGACACTGATCAAAAAGCTCTTAGACGAATACAAGGAGAGAGGAGTAGTTGGTCGACCAGTCGAACATCAGACTGATACACTACTTGTTCAGTATGGGCTTAGTCTTATACAGA
Organism: Limnoperna fortunei; assembly: GCA_944474755.1. NCBI lineage: Eukaryota > Metazoa > Mollusca > Bivalvia > Mytilida > Modiolidae > Limnoperna > Limnoperna fortunei. The sequence continues at coordinate 65,498,797 of OX104117.1, forward strand.
TTCTAGATTTGGATGAGAGAAACCAAGTATTAAAAACCAATGTATGGGCGACATATGTAAGTATGTTTTTTTTTATTTTTTTCAACTTTACGCCTCTGTGTGTGTTAGCTAGATGCCGTTTTTAGTATGTCTATATGTCCTTTTTAAAATTTCGTTTCAAAGTGCACATTCAATACGAAATGGAATATTTTATCAGCTTTCCCAAAATGCGTCTGACCACTGGACCTGAAAATTTTGTTTCGGTCAGGGAAAGTTTAAAAAGTTGTCTGACTTCTATCTGGCACAACAAAGATAAAAGTCTCAAAAAGTGCATAAGTTTCCGGCAAAAAATTGTTTGACCGAATGTAATGAAGGAAGTCTTATTATATGGTATTAAGACACCCTGAATATAACAATACGTTTGTCAGATCATATACTGCAACCGCGCAAAATAGTTGCAATTGCTAAACCCAAAAAGATTTTAATATCGTGTCAACAGCAAAAAATCAAACAAACATTAACCCTTACACAAAAGCATGTCATAGCTGTGTTCGCGTATAATTTGACATAAAAATATTAACTATGACCTAAAGATGCAGACAATGACTACAATCAATGATTGATTGATTAAAAGTTGTTGATCGTTCAGCAAGCAATATTTCGGTTATATGCAGAACAAGCAATAAATCAACAGGGGGAAGAACAGACTAAAAAGAACACAAGTATGACTGCCACAGGAAATAGTATGCAGTATTGGGTATGTAATGATAATTAAGCCCTTTGTAAAGAAAGCAATGAACCTGCACTTTTATACCCCGACAAACAAACAAAGTGTCGGGTATTATGTGATACCATCTGTAAGGAAATGAGTGTTCGTCCGTCTTTCTGTCCGTGCCCTGTTGATTTTCAGATGATAACTTGTAAACGCGTCGAAGGATTTTGTTAAAACTTTGAATAGCTTTTAAGTACTATAAAATAAAGAAAAAGTCGAAATTTTAGCACAATTCAATTTGTAGTGTTTGACCTAATTTAATTTTTGTGTCAATAGTTGACAGTTTCCAATGATAACTTGAAAACACATCATCTGATTTTGTTAAAACATTACACAGCTGTTAAGTACTTTAAAATTAAGACTCAATTTTCAGCACAATCTAATTTTTTAGTAAGGCCAAATAAAAAATATTGTCAAAAGTTGGTAGTTTTCAAAGGATTACTTGAAAAACGCATTTTGTTAAAACTGAACAGCTGTAAAGTACCATAAAATGAAGATGAATTTGAAGTTTTAGCAAAATCCCATTTTTAGTTTTTGAGTTAAAAATTATTGTTATAGGTTCAAGGTCAAAGAAAAATTGTCTTGTGAGACTGTTATCATGCTCATCTGTTCCTATAGGCTGATTTGAAATTTAGTAAAATATGTTCGAGGAAATTAAAACGTGGCGGGGTTTAATGTCCCACAAGATGCAATATTTGTAAAAATCTAAGAGATTTTATTGTTCAATGAACGTAAAACTGTCAAAACACATTTGCTGCTGTGCTCCACATATAGAGCGTAAGGCTTTCGTATTATTCAATGACCACCCCTCCCCCACCCAAAAAAAATAATAAAACGATATGACTTAGGGCCTCTCCCATCCGCAACCTGGGTACGAGCTGGGCTTCTCTGTTGGTAGAGCACTGGAAACCCGCCTGGTATGACAACAGCAATAAACCGCATCTATGTAGCATATATCAATAGAATAATAACAGATTTTGATTAATAAGGCTGGTAGCATGATGTTTAAACAAATGAGTAACATCATTTTTTGTTTTTATTTATCGCTGTTTAAATTTGGTTTGCATGAAACAAATACATGTTGATATCTAAAGGCGATTAATTAATTCATTTATTTATACACCAAATACAGGAAGCTATTCGCTTTTAAACAAAACACAAATGTTATTCTGTAGTTTTAAAATTAAAAATAAAATAAATGATTATTTGTTTTATAGCTCTGGAAAGACATTTACATGCAGTGGAATCCAGAGGATTTCGAAAATATAACGAAAATTAGGGTTCCTATGGGGAGCATATGGCAACCTGATATAAAGCTATATAACTAGTAAGTTTCTGTGACAAGCGGTAATGCAATTTATAATATGTAGATAATATAGCATCATATTCAGTTTCCTATTCGTTATCAGAATGAACCATTTTAGTTTTCGACATTCATTTTCCTTTTCGTTATTAAGTTTCCTATTCGTTATCCGAATGGCAAATTGAACCATTTTCCGTTTCGTTAATCAGTTTTATATTCGCTATTCGATTGGGAAAATGAACCATTTTCCTTTTCGTTATTTAGTTTCTTATTCGTTATTCGAATTAGAAAATGAAGCATTTTCCTTTTAATTATTTAGTTTTATATTCGCCATTTTCTGTTTCGACATTCATTTTCCTTTTCGTTATTTAGTTTCATATTGTTATTCAAATTGGAAATTAACCATTTTCCTTTTCGCAATTCATTCTCTCTTCTTTATTCAATTTCCTATTCGGCATTCGAATGGGAAAATGTGCACGAAAACATATGGCATGTTAACCAGAAGTGACGTTTCATAGCCGGAAGTTTCATATCTTTTGACAGTTAATGTTGTCATGAACTTGAAAACATTTGTTTTCTCCACCTTAATCCGGAATCGACTTTTGATAACCGGAACTTAATATATTCCCATTGGAATAGCGAATAGGAAACTTAATAACCTGACTTTTCACGCTTTGCCCAAGCCGAGAGGGACATCACTATTCACGAACTGGGACAGCTCTGGCGTCAAACCCTTTGATCTTTCCAAGAACCAGCTTTCGTGTTAAAATGTTGAGAACTTTTTTACTCTGGACGTTTTGAAAGTCCGGTATGTCACTTTTTTTAAAGAAAATTCTGTTTGTTTTCAGTGCAGACGAAAGACAAGAGGAAAAACGAGAAGCTTTATTGGTAGTATCTAACGACGGAAGTGTTCAGTGGGTACCTCAAGCTATCTTTAGAAGTTCATGTGGCATTAATATTATGTATTTTCCATTTGATGTTCAGATGTGTAAAATGAAATTTGGCTCGTGGACTTACGATGGTAGTAAGATTGACCTTGACCTGGCCTACAACGTCTCTGAGGGTTTCGAAATGACAGACTACGTTAGAAGTAACGAATGGGAAATAATCAAATCGAATGCTACAAAACATGTCTTCCGGTATGCTTGCTGTGACGAACCATATGTGGATCTCACGTTCTTTTTAACAATCAAACGACAACCAGCCTTTTACAACTATATTCTCATATTACCGTGTATTTTACTGTCGTTATTAACTCTAGTTTTATTTTGGATACCACCAGAATCACCAGCTAAAATGCAGCTTGGTAAGTATTTAATTTTTATACTTGAGATGAACTTTTAAAAATGAATCTTGAATTGCAAACACGGACTTTAGGCAATATTTGAATTGTGATTTATATGGCCATATTGTAAATGGATATATAGCTTTTAAAAGTACAACCGTGAATTTTCTGGCTTTGTGTTAATTTTGAACGTAATTTAACTTTAGCTCCCCTACAACTACATCTACTGTAATTACTATTCACAATTCCAAAAACTCACTGTTCAAAATTAAGTGAGAACTGATCATTTATGACGAACGTTATTCAAACTTTTTTCTTGTAATGATGACCGACAGTCTATCTTAGGCATCGAAAAATTAGAACTGCTATTTTGATATCAGGTTGAACCTACCAAAGAAAATACATCTCTTCAGGCGCCGATGTCCGTGGTGAACGACGTTATTACATACATCATGACAAAATATAAAAGTGGAGAGAGTTCATTTGGTTAATTTAACGCCAGAAACACCCATAATTTCTCTATGATAGCCTAATCATAAAACGTAATAGAGTCTCTAGACAGGGATTGCGACGCATCGGAACAAACTCGTAATAAAAATTACAGCCTTTCTCATATAGCTATCGATCTCTTAACGCTCCATTTAAAGTAAGTATCCCTCAATTAGGTGCTATTTTAACTTTTTACATTTAGATGGGCACTGATATAAACAGACCAATTTATAAAACGTGAGAGTCAATCTGATTTACAGCTTTGATATCACTTCCATTATCCGACATAACTCCATTTCTTACATCTGACTATTTTGAGTAAAACAAATCATATCGTTTAATTATAGCGGATTCGAACAGAAATTAAATAAAACACAAAATCGACAGTCGTTTGTCCCTAATATTAATCATTTATAAGTTTTCGGTCAAATTTTTGGATTGTTATATTTTATCATAAAATTCAACCCAATAGTTGTTTGTTTGTTTGAGTGCTATTAAGCGCAATTATAATTGTTAATTTATATCAAACGTCTAGTTTTTAATTGGTGAGGAAGCTGGGGTACCCGGAGAAACCCCCGAATTTGGAAGGAAAAATGGTCAATTAAGATAAAAGTAGATCGTACCCTGACCGCAGAAACACTGGGACCAGCAACCGCAGTATTGACATGCACATGATCTACTTTGTAAATAAGCGGTGCAATAATAATGCTGATAGATCGTTATGCTCTCGGGCCTCACTAGCCCTCTGCTGGTAGATCGTTAGCTCTGGGGCATCACTAGCCCTCTGCTGGTAGATTGTGCTCTGGGGCATCACTAGCCCTCTGCTGGTAGATCGTTATGCTCTGGGGCATCACTAGCCCTCTGCTGGTACATCGCTATGCTCTGGGGCATCACTAGCCCTCTGCTGGTAGATCATTATGCTCTGGAGCATCACTAGCCCTCTGCTGGTAGATCGTTATGCTCTGGGGCATCACTAGTCCTCTGCTGGTTGATCGTTATTCCCTGGGGCATCACTAGCCCTCTTTTGGTAGATTTTTATGCTCTGGGGCATCACTAGCTTTATAGTAAAATTATATTGCTGAAGTAAAATCATTGATATTTTAATTGTTTCAATTTAATGCCCTAAATTGCAAACCAAAATGTTTAAAGTTTGACGTTTTCTTATTTCAGTAAGTACATGTACAGTGATTTTTGGAATTTTGACGATGAAAGTTCTTTATCATCTTAATTATTTGTGCATCCAATTGTTTGGGCATGGGCGCTATTAATGAATCTTGATTATACAAACTCGCCTTGGGTATACACAATTTATAACCATGGCATCTTTTAAAACGTTTGACATAAAAGAAATATATTCACTTTATGTGTGGGTACAGACAAAAATAATTATTGTCGAATGTACAACATGAAGTAATTAAGCTTACACTTCTGTAAAAATCAATTAAACATTTTATCTCAACATCACTTTAATGCTATCTTTATAGTGCTTAACTTTATTGGTATAGTTTAATGACTTGCATGTTCACTGTCTGTCATGAATAATCGCATCACTGACGTAGTCCGTAGCGTTTGCCGCTAGGATGCGAGTTTTTTTAAGTTAAAGACACCCCATGTGCTACCCAGTTACTCAGTTGTTATGTTTAAAACACTGCAAATTTAGTCTATTTAAATGGTGTATAACGTTACTTTCAGCGAAGTAAAATTGAGAAAATATTTATTTTTAACGCACTGTTGTTTCGTGTAAATAGATGAACAGGGGACATTTATTGGGATGTTCTCCTGGTAAAAATTTCAATGCAACATTTAGTCATACCTTGTGCATAAAATATGCTATTATCTATTAGTACGTTTGACTTCAAACGCAACAAATGCTCGTGCACAATTAGAACTATGACTGACTTTTATGCTGAAATTCATTTTTATTACCAGCTATTTTTTGCATATACGGGTCTATAAAATCACGCAATTGTAAGTACACTATTAAATAATATTAGCATTCCTGTAACTCATTTTAGTTGTATTAATGCATTAACCGAATTTACCAACATATTAAAATGACATTAAAAATACATTTCTTTTCTAAAATAAGTTAAAACTGCACCTATCAAATCTTGTATTTTGACGTTGTATCTTGGGTCGTCATATTTAATGAAGACCAGTTAACATGTTTACTGCACGAGACTAGTAATGCCGTCTGCTTTTGTGGTGTAATAGTGTTTGATTTTAAACAATATTTCAGTTTAGTAATGGAGTTTACTGTTATCAGAAATAAAAAGGACCCATCGATTTACTGACTGTTTAAAAATGTTTTAAACAAACTAATCATTGCCATTAATTTGCCATTAATGAAGTAAACCACAAGAGTGGGTGTTAACGATTGATGCAAAATATTTCATGTTATTTACAAATATAGCATTATATTTTGACTTTATAGGAAGACACTGTTCTGTCTTTTATTTTTTGTTACTCTTAAAACCCAAATATTAAATAAAATTATGTTTCTTTACAAATGGCTAATTTATACCTTATGCCTTTTGTACTTTTCTTGGACAAATGTTTTAATTTGACCAATAAATTAACAATATATCAAGGTATTCTTGTCTGTTAAAGAAATGTAATAAACTGTTGTTTGATTTAATTGCATATTGTAGCTAGAAGTGTAACAGAGAATTCACCAATTATGCCTATTAATTTCATGTTTTAATGATATAATCTACGTCAAAGACGATAGGGAAATTACTTGAATGCCGTAAGTTAAATGACTTAAAAATTATTAATAGATTGAAAATAATTTTATATACTATAACATAGGCGAGGTTCATCTTTGCATTTTGACTCTGTAATGGATAACTACTTTAAAAAAAATTTAACTCTCGATAATATACCTTAGTTGGCCATTTCATTTCTATATTTTAGTTTCAAAAGTTGTTCTGATTAATAACATGATTATAGTTTATTGTTAGATGCAGATTTTACAAGAAATAAATGTGGAATTATATTTTAAATAAAATTTTATACATGAAGTTACTCACAGTAACGTATCGATTTTTGTTAACTTGTTAAAGTGAAATTTCAAAATTTGAAAGTTATTAGATTGAAAATCCTCGTGAAATGAAATATCTGTGTTTAACGAGTTAAATAGTGTAAATACGCGTCGTAATCAAATGCTTAGAATACGAAAACATGATAATTAAAAATGTTTCAAAAATAATTTCTGTAACCCATGCATTGCTGAGAAATTATACAAAAAAAGCACGTATAAACACTTGAGTTGGTATTACAGTCAAGTAAATATCAGAATGTAATGCCTGAAGTCAAAACCGTGAACATGTATCACAGTTGACATTTCAACACATTTGACATTTATTAAGCGTGCAAATATAAGATTCTTTTACAAAAAAATTCTCTAACTTAAAACATTCTTCATTACTTTGGAAACAAAATATGGACATAGAAGAATTAAGGTTGTCTATGTAATAAAATTTATATTATAGTGTACTTTGTCAAGAGTGAAGCTTTGGCATCAACTTTTTTTTTAACAAAATTTATGGAGTGTGTGTTTTTTGTGTAATTGTACATAATTTCATGTATGGTAGTTGGAAACGTTTTTACTATTATAAGACATTGTTTTCTGTCAACTTATAATTAATAATAAGGAATTATTTCATGCTAATGTAGGAAACATTCACAATATCCTTTGATATGCATGGGATAACAGGGGGGACTCAGGACGCAGACCAACGATAAATGTTTTCAGGTCGTCCCCATCATTGAGAGCCAAACGTAAAATAACTATTATGGACTTGAACAGCGGTATGTTATGTGTACTCATACACTTTCGTTCAACTATATCATCTACTAGTTTATATTGTTATGCAATTCAATATATAGAATAAAAGTATGTCATACATACTGTATCGATAGACACTGCTTTGTTAAAATTTGCATTGACCAATCATTCCTTCCAATGAATTCTGATGCAACTAATTTTCTTTAGCAATGTTTCGGAATGTCCATATAGTATACGGTTCATTGTTTTTGCTTACAACTTGCCACTTTTAATCTAACGACAATACACAAGTATAAATTTATTGTGCTTTATTGAGCTTGCAAAATATTTGTTCAGAATTATTGAAAACTTCCTTTACATTTTTAGTAATAAACAAGAATCATTTTTCCAATAACAATTGTAGCTTTCTCTGTTGCATACTAGATTATTGCATGTGCTGTAGCCATTATAAGGTATGCACTGCTGTACTCTAGCGATGATAAAGTGTGCCACTGGTTTTTTTCTCGTGTCCATTGTGCTTGCAACCTATTTATTCGCAACTTTAGTGGGCAGAAACAGTTCATATCTAGATCGCAAAACAGTCAACTATTATTTCCCCGAAATTAACAATTGTTTTATTTACACCAAGAAGGTAAGCTATTATGGGTTTTATTATAAGATATACTGTTCATAATATATGTTAATAATACACTTTATGTTGCTTTTTTCAGGTATGAACATTTTTGTAGCATTCTTTGTCCTCTTGCTGTTGCTAGCTGAATCTACACCACCTGCCTCTTCATCCATACCTCTCATAGGTAAATAGATAACAATGTCATTGTCTAAACTTCATCAGTTGGGAGCACAAGAAAATGACTGAATTTTATTTTATGGAAGGACTAGCGTTTCGGCGTTTGTTTTAAATATTTCCGGTCTTAAATGTTACAAATAATTAATTTAAAGTACTAATCATGGAGTAGACATTTAATAAAATCTAGAAAACATTTTCTAAAAAGAGAACAACGTTCAATCAGTTCTACTTGATTTATTGATTTGTTTCATACAAAATCCCTACATCGTCCTGTCTTTACTGCTACGTCTTACGTTTCTGATGTTGTGTAGTAGGATGAACACATAAAGATTAATAGGTTCTTTCATACGTTTTTGACGTTAAACATCGGTTAATCTTTCACGAGTGATAGAAATTTTATGTCTTTTCGCGAGTGGAGCGCAGCAGAACGAGCCAAAAGGCATAAAAAATTTCTATCGCGAGTGAAAGATAACACGGGCTTTCCCAAAAGCGCATGAAAGTACCTATTTCTTCCGTAAACAAACAACTTTCACATCGGTATATCCTATAGACTCTCCATTGTTTTAGATTCCATTGTCTCTGGCGTCAAATCAGAACGCCGCAAACAAGAACGTCAAACAAGAACGTTGTTATTCTTCCATAACAACGTTCTTGTTTTCGGCGTTTTGATTGGATGACGCAGCAAGTACAGATGTGTGCGCGTGATCTCATATGTACCGGAAATCGGCCATTTACGGAAGAAGATACTTATTGCACATTCGGTTCCTAAATTTTATATTACAAGCCAGAAAATTGAAGGAAATTGTTCTTTGAATGATTTATTGTTTATTTACTGATGTTTGACAAACCCGTCATTTGCTTTTACGTTAATGGAGACACCTTGTTTGCAGTCAGGGTAATAGCAAAGAATCACTGACCATTACCATCAAATCAAGCCACTAGAACAATATTAATTTTACTTATCCAGTATCAAGGGACTAAAGTGTCTTTCCATTTTTAGCGCCATTCGTTGACTAATTTGATTACTTACGTATCAATTGACTGCACTTTAAAGACGATGTTTTGTTCTGAGACTGAAGGTTATTGGATAATTGTAATTTCCTTTGGGACTTTGCTTTCATTTCTACTAGAGACAAATTGAAGAAATGTGTGTGTTTGATTGATAGATTTTGTCAAGATTTAGGGAATTTTTCTTTGTTATTCGTTTGTTTGGGTTTTAAAGTTTTATAAAATTCGCTAAGAGAAAATTTAATTAAAACACCTACGCTAATACCTTTATATTGAAATCGTGCCGATGTATATATTAACAAACGTAATATTCTAGTGACAAAGCCACTTTTTAGAATCTGTCGTTACCATTATACATTTTATTATTATTACTTAAACATATCCTATTATATTATTATACATAAGCGAACAGATATAAATACAGTTAAATGTAAGGACCAAAGAAGTACTTAGACATATAGCCAACCATTTTACCAATACACCTGTGATGAAAGCGGGGGTTTGACATGTCGTACAACCTGACTTAGCCAACCATTTCTAATTCAGTACCATTGCTGAACTTGCCAGTTTCTTCGGCTCATATACGACTTTTTGGTAGTCATGTTTGACGGTTTTCTTTGTATTTCGTTATCAACTTCATTCATCGTATGATATTCATTGTTTGGTAACAAGTATATGATTTATTACTTTCAGGAGCATACTACTGCCTGAACATGATCATGATTACACTGTCGACATTTTTGTCAGTTATTGTCGTCAATCTGTATTTTCCCAGATCCAGAATGGAGGTACCACCTTGTGTTAAATCAGTAAGTATATGGTTCCAAATTTTTAATGTATTATAATTTATTTTAATGTTTACACAACTTTATGGATTCATTCATCATTACATATCAATATGTGAAAAGGTTATCCCATGGAAAGATTTAAGGAATACTTCAAATTTCTGAACAGATTATACGATATAATATGGTTTGGGTCTGTTTACGCCTAATAAACCGCGAAGCGGTTTATGAATGGTGTAAACAGACCCAAACCATATTATATCGTATAATCTGTTCAGAAATTTGAAATATTCCTTATAATTTAATTTTAACTATAAATCTTATCAATTTTTGCGGTAAAAACGTCGATGACGTCGTGGAACTATTTGAATTTTAACGGCGTTAAAATAGGTCATAGGTCACGCAAGTTATTTCTTATAATTTGGGTTGCCCGATTTGAATTGACCAATCAGATTTCAGCTTACAAAGCAAATTAAGTTATTAGCAAATAATACAAATCTAGTATTTGATTTTGAAAGTGTTTGCTTAATATCAATTCAAAAAGTTGTACTTTCTATTTAAAAGTCAATAGTAGATGATGATAGTTTAATACATTAAAAAATCTAAAACAAGACACTGGTAACCTAAACGCGAATCTGTAGGTCAGTAACAGATTGAAAGTTTGCATAACGTCCATCGAGCAATATTTTAGACACATCCATGAAGATAACAAGTTAATAAACAAAATCATGGTAAAAGGGATTGACAAAGGAGAACATAAGTTTTACTTCTACTGGATGTAGCAATAGGTTGCGACTAAGAACTTAGCCGTTTGCTCCGCAGCGACTACAATTTCCCTAATCTTTTTTCAAAATCAAGAAAAAGGGTCTTTATCAAGCATGAAGTATGGTACACTCCCAACATGTAATTATGTTACTTTTCGTGGTCAGGCTTTTCATATTTTAACCACAACGTCCTTCAACAAAAGGGTCTCACCGATTCGAGACAGGGCATATTCATATAGTTTGCTTTGCTATTTAACGGAACACTTGTATTTTGCAGCTCTTCATGAATGGCTTTGCCCGCATTCTATGCATGAAAGGTCAGTTGGCATTTAATTCCAGTGCAGTGGACAAGGCTGGAGTACCAAACAATGCAAATGCTACAAACAAAGAAAAGCGATTTAAATACGATAAAGTTGGTTATTTTGAAATGCAAACAGAGGACAGTTGGAAACCTTTACATAACGGAGAAGGGATGCCCAATACCTATGAAGAACAGCTTTCAATACCAGCGCTTCCAAATACTATATCGCATACATTTCTGTCGTCTGTTGAGGCAGATGTGAAAGAAATTAGAAATCATTTGCAACGATGGTCTGAAAAATCCTCAAAAAAAGAGGTCAAAGACAGAATCACACGAGAATGGCAAATGGTTGCGCTTGTGTTGGATCGTGTATTTTTCTTTTCTTATTTGCTTATAATTATTGTATCAGTATGCACAGCCTTCCATAGGGCCATACTAGAAATGTTTTTTCCTGATGATTTGTAAAGATTACGAAAATATGAGACCGGAACATGAAGTATTTGATATCACACTTTAAATTTTTGTTCTATGAACACTGGTTTATAAATTAAAATAGCTTCATGTTTTGCACTTTATGCATTAATTGGTGTGAGGAACAAGTTTTATCCTACTATCATTTTTGTATGTAGTATTATTTTCAAAATACCTTCGCACTCTCGCTTTCATTTCTATTACAGTATTATAGAAATTAGCAACAATACTATACTATTATAGCAAAACATTTTGTGAGCATATGTATCGGTTCAGTGAAAATATAAAGAGAACGTGGTCACAACATCGATGTATCGTCGTGGGAATATTTTATTGATTTGAAAGTAAATAATAAAGGATATTTTATTGTTCGTTTATTCATGCGATACCATACTGAAACGTAGAATACTTCTGCATATTATTAATGCATGGTAGTTTAAGGACTAAGTCTTAAATGACAATCAATCGGATAATTTTCCGGCCATTTCCGTCAAGGGTTCGAAAAGTAGGTCGATCGTCCAGACTCATATCTAGTTGCGTCTAGGATCGCGTTGTTATAATTTCATGCCAATAGGTGGAGACAAAACAACTATTTAATTTTGAGGGCACCCTTATTTTAGACCAACATGTCAACTCTTTTAAGAAAATGTTCCCCTCTTGATTCTGCATAATATTAAAAGCAAGCATCGCAGATGCATATGAGCAAATTCATTTCAGATGGTAGTTGAAAAAATATTGAAGAGGAGCACATAGATATTATTAATGCATGGTAGTTTAAGGACTAAGTCTTAAATGACAATCAATCGGATAATTTTCCGGCCATTTCCGTCAAGGGTTCGAAAAGTAGGTCGATCGTCCAGATTCATATCTAGTTGCGTCTAGGATCACGTTGTTATAATTTCCTGCCAATAGGTGGAGACAAAACAACTATTTAATTTTGAGGGCACCCTTATTTTAGACCAACATGTCAACTCTTTTAAGAAAATGTTCCCGTCTTGATTCTGCATAATTCTAAAAGCAAGCATCGCAGATGCATTTGAGCAAATTCATTTCAGATGGTAGTTGAAAAAATATTGAAGAGGAGCACATAGATATTATTAATGCATGGTAGTTTAAGGACTAAGTCTTAAATGACAATCAATCGGATAATTTTCCGGTCATTTCCGTCAAGGGTTCGAAAAGTAGGTCGATCGTCCAGACTCATATCTAGTTGCGTCTAGGATCACGTTGTTATAATTTCCTGCCAATAGGTGGAGACAAAACAACTATTTAATTTTGAGGGCACCCTTATTTTAGACCAACATGTCAACTCTTTTAAGAAAATGTTCCCTTCTTGATTCTGCATAATTCTTAAAGCAAGCATCGCAGATGCATTTGAGCAAATTCATTTCAGATGGTAGTTGAAAAAATATTGAAGAGGAGCACATAGATATTATTAATGCATGGTAGTTTAAGGACTAAGTCTTAAATGACAATCAATCGGATAATTTTCCGGCCATTTCCGTCAAGGGTTCGAAAAGTAGGTCGATCGTCCAGGCTCATATCTAGTTGCGTCTAGGATCACGTTGTTATAATTTCATGCCAATAGGTGGAGACAAAACAACTATTTAATTTTGAGGGCACCCTTATTTTAGACCAACATGTCAACTCTTTTAAGAAAATGTTCCCCTCTTTATTCTGCATAATTGTAAAAGCAAGCATCGCAGATGCATTTGAGCAAATTCATTTCAGATGGTAGTTGAAAAAATATTGAAGAGGAGCACATAGATATTATTAATGCATGGTAGTTTAAGGACTAAGTCTTAAATGACAATCAATCGGATAATTTTCCGGCCATTTCCGTCAAGGGTTCGAAAAGTAGGTCGATCGTCCAGACTCATATCTAGTTGCGTCTAGGATCACGTTGTTATAATTTCATGCCAATAGGTAGAGACAAAACAACTATTTAATTTTGATGGTACCCTTATTTTAGACCAACATGTCAACTCTTTTAAGAAAATGTTCCCCTCTTTATTCTGCATAATTCTAAAAGCAAGCGTCGCAGATGCATTTGAGCAAATTCATTTCAAATGGTAGGTGAAAAAATATTGTATAGGAGCACTTAGATTAATTTAAAAGTAGACAAAAAATTTTGACATAAAAAAGTGTTTATTTTTTAAATATCGTCAAAAATGTCAGACAAATTTTGTGCAATCTCTAAAACACGGTATTTTAAATTATCATTTTTGTGAGCTACACATAAGAGAAATACGTCACGTCACCAATGGAATGCAGAGACACTGTTATGGTTCTATTAATTAACGTCATAAACTATAAAATTTCCGATGGTCGCAAGAAGGAAGTGCCTATATTCATGTTGTTTAATTACTGAATATTTAATTAAAACATATAAAACGTAAACTTTGGTACAATTGTTTTGTACTATTATTCGTAGAAGCAAAATTTTTTTATACAACAAAAATATCATCCAATTTTTCAATATAATTCTCAAGATAATTTTAAGGAGCAGCGATAAACACATCAATACAAATATTAATCCAGACGCTCAAAACGCAACTAAAGAATATGCAAAATCGAGACTAACAATGTAAGACAATTATTTTTAAAAGGAAAAAATTTGACTATTAAGTGGGAATAACTCCTACAAGGGATCGTCGTACAACTTCAACCCAATAGAAAGTCTAGTAGAGCTTTTGATGCTGTAGAAGAAAGGGCCCTTTGGTTTACCTGTATTTTTTTATAGTATTTGAACTATATGCCGAAAACTGTATTTTGACCCCCTGCTCTATAGTTAGCCTCAGTGGCCATGTTGGTTGGTTTGTAAACTTGGTAGACGATATTTTAATGATATGTGCAAAGTTTCAAAGATGAAGATTTTAAAGAAAGGTTAACGGCGACAACGATGATAACGGACGCCGACGGACGCCAAGTGATGGCTATCGCTCACCTGGCCGATCAACACAACATACAAGAACCCGTCTATCCTGCTTCACTCATGAAACTCAATGTGTTATTTGTGGTCATAATCACCCAGTGCTAGGCCACGAACGACAGGACACAGCAGTTCGATTCCCATGATTATCCTTTAGAATATATATGATAAAACCTTATGACGATTAAGCGATTTTTGTTTGCTCGCATAAAATAACAGTAGCGACGACTACCAGACAAGACAAAAATGATTGCATTGTTAACTGGCTTTGAACCGTCTCATAAAGCAATATTCAGCGCGTGGGCTGAATCGGTTTACGGGATCCCAAGCTTCCCCAAAACAACACATACAGAAACGTACCACACACAAAAACACAACAAAGTAGATTTATATTTCCAAATATCTACTCAACAAGTAAATACCAACAAAACCAAACAATAAAAAAAAATACGTAAAGCAATGAAAACAAAAAGATTGTAACACACTTTGGAAAAAATATATAGGTCACACAGTGAGGCGTCTAAAAATCTTATCTTTGTAAAAAGTTTAGCAGAAAACTGACCATTATATTATAAACATACTCCATAAGAGGTGCTGTAGTAATATCAATACACAGAGGAATAAATACAATTGGCGAAAATGAAGTCATCTTGAATATAATTTTGAGTTTTACCTTCGTTGTCGATTCAAGATATAGATCTAAATATAAAGCCGACATTAAACTGATGTGTTTACACTCAAAAACATTGTAAGGAATACTATTTCTAAAACGTGATTTGTTTAATGATTAGACATCTACAAGGAATCTTCATATGTCCTCTGTCGTAAAAATACATGGAAGAAAATTTGCCCCCTACAGAAAACCAGTCGTTTTGTGTGAACCTAACTAACATACAAGACAAGCATGGTAGCCGGGCGAGTAGTGTTGTAAATAACTATAAAGAAATAGGACCTGCAGAAAACAATTTACGTGCTGATATTTGCATATAAATACAAAGTTATAAACAACCTACGGAAGCCGTATGGGACATGAACAATACTAGAGTATTTGTACAAAAAATTCATTCGAGATCAAGATAAAACAATTCCATTTTATCGAAATCTCGATAAGAAATATCGTTTTGTTTTCGTAAGTGCATTGTAAGGCGAACAACAACATAAGTATAAAAAATGTAGTGCTTCGTTAAGATTTCCGATTTAGTGCAAAACTTTATGTTTATGAATTCCGTTGATTAGTAATAAATTCTTGATTTCAGTGATTATATTTTGACTCTCTTTGATTTTTCTTTTTTTGTATTTTCTTTTGTTTGTTGTTTCTCAATATTCTAAGATATTTTTCGAATATTTTGTGCAGTGTTTGCTCGATCGTACCGCACAACCTCAGATGTTATTGTTATTACGAGGAATCTATGAACGAGTAGTTCAGAATCAAGGTAACTTTATTTGTTTGAAATGTTCAGTAATATGAAATGATAGGATGTTAGAACTTCTTAATGCTATTAACACTGAAATAATTTAGGGTCACATCACACTTTTCTCCATCCGTGTGCTATTGTTGTGTTGTCCTGTGACGCAATAATTCGATGACGACTGCGTACAATGTCTGGCAATGGCTGATCATATGTTTCCGGAAGTATTAAGGCTAGAAATCCAACACAAAACATAACACTTCCATGGACAATAAATGTTGTTGTATAATGAAATGACTGAAATGAACAACAAAAAGTCTCTTATAATGATATATATTAGAACTTAACACAAAAAACATGTTTTCCTTTTTATAGCGACGGTTAACAAATTGGGACATGTTACATCTGCACCTTACATGAATATTAAAACATTCCAAATAAAACTCTATCATTTATGCGGTGGTAGATTTCAGGGAGCGCTCGAGATTAAAAATTTAAAATTTCTTAATGTACAATACATTTACAATAATATATCAATCTTATTGAGAAGCATTAATTCCGTCATAGTTTCTTGTTTGTTTAGATATTTTATAGGTTTAATTTAATAGAAATGCATTAAAAAGCGTATGAGGCCATTAATTTCACCCGCTATGCGATGCAGTGATGGACAACATGACGCTTGTTGGGATATTAAACGATAATGTATGTAAACTAGATCATATTTAACCTTTTGTTTCTTTAGATTCCCCAGATATTTTTAGTTACACAATGCCTTCTGAACAACAGTTTTATTTACCATATTTAAGACTGTCACAATATATCGTCCAACTGCAAATCCACATATATCACTGGCTAGAATTAATGCAGTACCCATACATCTGTAACATAAAAATTTATAGGTTTTTACACAAGAGATCATTTACACGTAATGGTTAAATTTTTCTAGTAAGAGAAATCTCCGAAGAATAAATGTTTTTCTGATGTAATACGTAACTTTACAGTGATTGCTATATTATTGCACGGATGCACGGATAGTAAACAATGGGATCGTTACTCTTAAATCTAAGGTCATATTCGATGACCATGGCGTTAGACTTGCCAAAAGTACCTTTGAGTTGTTTCCTATAAAAGAGATCCATCTTTTTTTAACATTACCTGTAATTTCCACGTGTGTACAAAAAAATCAAAGTGACATGTGCCAGATCTAGCTTAAAATGATCGAAACAGGAATTTCATTTTCATTGGTAAAGCATATTGGGACAAGTGACTTTTTGACTGTGATTGAATGTTTGCATTGTTCATCGTATATTTATGTCTTATCTAAAATATTTTTTAGATGCCTCGGCAGCCGAGTGGTTAAGGTAGTTCGTCTTTTATTGATTGTGGTCTATCAACACTAAGTTTGCGATTCGAATCTCACTGCGGGCAGGTTTTAATAAACAAGGATTGCCAGTTTTCCTAACGAAAGTCGGGGTTTTCTCCGGGTACTCCAGCTTCCTCCCCCAATAAAAACTGGACGCTGTGATATATAAATTGTTGAAAATGGCGTTAAACATCATTCAAAATATTTTTAAAGGATTGATAATTTCGTTCGTTTTAAAATATTTTAAAAGTTCATGACAATTATATAGTCATGCAGATAATATTGGTGTGAAATGGATCCATTAAACAAATCGAAGAACAACTTGTACAAGGATACGTTAATGGGTTTGTAAACACTATTCATACAGCGAATTGCAGTTTGGACATGTATGTAAATTTAAGTTTTCAAAAATAAATAGTTTCGCCCACTCGAATTCTTGTATGTCACAGTAGAACACAGACATGTCACACCATAACGGAAATGTATTCGTCTACTGCATTAAACTGTTTCACTTTTAGCAAAAAACCTACTTTGAAGTTTCTACAAACATATTGTACCAACTTCCATAACTCTTCTAATTTCAGGTCAAATCAAATTTCCAGACAAGACCACCACAATAATAATATGCATACCTGATTGTTGTCGGGTATATTTCCAAGGCAACCAAAATAAGAAATACTATTGTTGATGCGACACCTAGTTTTCCAAATAATGCAACACCCGTTATTATTTCGTCGTCATTTAGAAGGCTGTTTACTATACTTAAAACAAGTACACACATCAGTGCAAAACCCGATGACATTGCATATAAAAATATTGACCATCGCCGTCCAATACTACAAAAGAAATATGTGCTGTTAAGGTACAGATACTAAAATTCCAAGACTGTATAATAACTTAATATTTCGATGGGTGTATCATTGGGAGCTGGAGCTGCTTATCACTTCCGGGTATTTAAGATTACTCCAGATTTTTTGTGCGGTTCGTGTGCATTTTCTTTGTTTGTGCCAAGTGAATGTTTATTTGTCTGTATTTATCACATTCTTTAGTTTTTGTGTCCTTTCCATATTAAATTCCCATTTTGTTCATTTCTTCAAGTTTCATTTGCATGGTTAAGTATATTTCTTATCGAAAGACTTATTAACTGCATCGTCATCTATTTGACTATTTTGAAATGCTGTGACTTTTAACAGGAAATGGCATCGGACACTAAATAAATATAATTTTGGTCCGCATCGTCAGCTGTTTCTGTTGTCGAATTTCTTTTAAATGATTTATATTCTCCTACTTTATATAAAACAATACTCTGCAAGCCTAATATAAGCATAAAAAAGACAATCATGAAGTTTGTTCCTAAACTGAGTTAAATTAGTCAAAATAACCATTCTGGAGCAATACTATGTAACATAATAACGTCTCTTTTTGTAATTTTACATTATCTGCTTAAATTTGTGTAAAGAGAAAAACATTTTCGTTGATAAATAATTCTGATTTGTGTTCAGTGTATAAAAATGTACAAAATCATTATACTCATTTAATTACAAACAAATAACTCTTAATATTGACACTGATATGTGTGTTGATGGCAGTAGTCTACAGCTGTAGCGAACATTAATGTTTAAGTATGGCGGATATGACAAATATTTCTAAAGCGACTGATTGATTGATTGATTGATTGATTGATTGATTGATTGATTGATTGATTGATTGGATATTTGTCATACGTCCAGCAAGCAATGATTTAAGCTATATTCAAGACGAGAACAAGTTTAATACAGAATAAATCAACTCGGAAATAAGACAGAAAATTTTGAATACCACTGTAAATGTATGGAGTTTTAAGTAAGGGCGAATGATTAAGCCTTTTGTGATTTTCTGTGGCTACAACCAGAAGAATTATATAGACATCTAAACGCCTTTAGCGTAAAAGAAGCGTGGCAATTTTCCAAAAGGTCCACAGACATGCTTACTGAGCGTGAGAAAAAAAGGAGACAGTAATTAAATCAATTCTAACAATACTAGGTTTAATTTGTAGACAAATATATTTAAGGTAAATATATATTTTTATTAACAATCAAGAGAATCGTCTTACCATTTACTGATTATTATAGCTGTAAAGATGATTGGTAAATCAACAATATACCGTAATATACTATCAATATATATATTATCCGTTAAGTTCCAAACTTTTTCCAATAAGCACCTGTATACAGTACAGCTGGCAAAGCTGAAATGAGATACATATATGTTTTTCATGTTTGTATGATAATGTTTATTTACTTTAGAATACGTATTCAAAGAAACATGATATTTTGCCGTTATTAGTATTTAAGCATACAAATAACATTCGACAGTATACTTATACTTAAACTCTTCATTTATAGAACATTTACTACATTGAATTTTTAGTTTTAAAAATATCCTATATATTTGTAATTTTAACAAATAATGAACATGTCATGTATTTTTCATTCAACAAATGCAAATAAAAATACATAATAAAAGGGAAGTAACTTCGTGTTTCTTTATTGACTGATGCTCTAGTGATATTTTTCTTAACCTTTTTGAACAGTGGCCGAGTGGTTAAGGTAGTTCCTTTACTATTGATCACGTGGTCTGTCAACACTGAGGTTGTGGGTTTGAGTCTCACTGCAGGCAGAGTGTACTGTATAATCTTAACTGACAAGCCTTGCCCGTTTTCCTACTGAAGTCGCGATTTGTTTGCGGGTACTCCGGCTTCCTCTCTTAATAAAAACTGGACGCCATGATATAGCTGAAAAAATGCTTTACATCATTCAAACAAACAAAAACATTTTTAAACAGTTAATATGCCTTGAACTGTAAAGAGGATATAGAACGGTTCATTGGGAGTCATATTAATGATTTTAGCCCCGTCAAATTTATTTTTACATTTGATAGTAGTAGTTGATATATAAAGACAAGACATTGCAGTTATTGCAGTTTTCCGTTAAATTAAAAAAGAACAGTTTATGAAAATTAAATAACGTTACAGTTCAAACACATCAGACGAAATGTTTTGTAGTAAAATATGTAGGACATAGTTCATTAACATATGTAGGTCATAGTTAATTCTAATATAACGTGCTTCAAAGGCTTTGAGATCACAACTGTGGTAAAAAAAAGGATTTATGAATGAGCAACACGCGACGAAGAGGGCGTGTTTTGACGGGCTGTTCCAATTACAAAACGGAAACTCCCACTGGAAAGCTATTGCGTATGACGTATTAATCTGATAAATAGCGACACGCGTTAGAATTATCCGTTATAGTGGGTTACATTGACGGAACAGCCAGTTTAAGACGGAAATGATGTTTTCTATAGGTACGTAAATATCACAAATCTACCGTAATTGTCTCTTTAAAATAGAAATAATACATAGAGGCTGTGATTTATCATTGTTTTACAACGGGGTGACCATTAATGTCGTTATTTTATCCGTCGCTGTCGCTCGAGATAAAACAATACACCAAAAATGGTCACTCCGTTGTAAAACAATGATAAACCCAAACCTCCGTGAATAATTTTTTAATAGACTTTTGTTTCTGATAATTAGAATCAAGGCAACCGTAAATACTGAATATATGCCCTATCTCATTAGAGGGCGACAGCCCCAAAGAGATGACATGAAAATTCTCCGAGTTGTAAAACGTAAATAATGTGTTTATCACTGTTTTGTAATATTGTGATGTCACGTTATTAATTTTGCTTTCTCACGCTTGTTAAGTCAAATTAGATATCCGCACAAAAAGATAAAATAAAAATACTGCAAGATAGCGATAAAACGGTTCCTAAATAAAACTCTTAAAATGTATTAATAGAACAGTGGTTGTTTTTAGTTTTTTTCCCCATGGAGTAAGCCTACGCCGCTATTAATTAAATGATTAAAATATATAATTACTGGAACGTTTTGGACTGTTTCTGAACATTTTGGCATTAAACAACTGTAGTTATTTAATAATTACATTCATTCTGTTAGGTATATATTCATCGCTATTGATTGATCGAGAATACCTCCCAGTGAGACAATCAAAAACTAAAGTTTATAGAGTCGATAAAAGTCAAGAGCGTGCGTTTCTTTGACGACGGTCACAATACACAAGCAACTCCAGGAAATTTAAATTATTTAGCAAAAATGTATTGTGCACGATTTTAGTGTAAGTATCATTCAGTTTATACTTATATTATTTGCTTGTGCGTTAAAACAAAATATGTTTGAATTAACAATGAATAAACTACAATGCTACATTCCATCTTAAATGCATTTACCTTGTAATACATAAAGTAATCGTCGCAACTATGCTTCTTCTACATTTGAAAATATCTAAATATGTATAAGTCCTCACGCGCATGGCATTTACCACACTTGCATTGATATTATCACAAACTGACGTAACATCCGGTTTAGTATGAGTATTACAAGAAGTCATTTCTCGGAGAGCATTTTCAGCCGCTTGAAATTTTTGTCGACAACAAAACCACCTAAAACTCTCCGGGAATGTACTGAAATTAAAAGAAGAATTTGAATCTTGACGTAAAGGGTTCTGCATTGATATTATATTAAAATAATAACGATCATTGCATCGATTATTTATGGGCCTCGGGGGCTGAGTGGTTAAGGTAGTTAGCCATGTACCATTGCTCACGTGGTATGTCAACACTGAGGTTGCGGGTTAGAATCTCACTGCGGGCAAAACTGGACGTCATGAAATAGGTGAAAATTTGCTGAAAGTGGCGGTAAATACCATTCAAAAAACAAAAATCGAACAAGTATTATTGGTTAACAATGTTCACACTTCAAATTATGTTCATAAAACAGGACATCTGATTATTAGTTCGGATCAACAGTTAAAACGACTATGCAAATTATTCTTTATATATATATACAAGCTAACGAGATAGTAAACAGGTTGTAAAGAATACAGTATGTTAATTCAGAAGACATTTCTGTATCAAGATAAGTTTTAATAGATATGTGGATTAATAAAAATATATGCCATACTCAGATCTTCTCGGTCAAACGTGAGGCATCGGTTGCACGGTGATTTAGTAAGCTAGTCATAATACTCCTGATCCCGTGCCTGTCATCCCTGAATGCGGTTCGAACTTGTCTACGGTTGCAGGGCGATTTAGTAAGCTAGTCATAATACTCCTGATCCCGTGCCTGTCATCCCTGAATGCGGTTCGAACTTGTCTACGGTTGCAGGGCGATTTAGTAAGCTAGTCATAATACTCCTGATCCCGTGCCTGTCATCCCTGAATGCGGTTCGAACTTGTCTACGGTTGCAGGGCGATTTAGTAAGCTAGTCATAATACTCCTGATCCCGTGCCTGTCATCCCTGAATGCGGTTCGAACTTGTCTACGGGTAAGGTTTTGCCGGACATAACAGCTGATAATTTGCTGAAAGTGGCGTTAAACCCCAGTCAACACAAAAAACAAGAAACAAATCTGTCATACTTACAAGTAAAGTCCGCTAAAAGGAAGTCCAATAATACTCAAGGAAACTGCCAGATATATCCAGTTGTGTGTTATCATAGCTTGAAAGCACAACATGATTGTTCCTAACCACCACAAACAGGCGCACACACATACATCTCTGTAGTTCCTACCTATGTATTCTGTGTACAAAACAGTCGATGGAATGATAAAAGAACCTGTAAAAATGAAAGTTTCATGACAAATGTTTTGATTCTATTGTTTATAATTTATTTAAGAAGTGATATAACATAAATAAATAAATACTATTTTTATCTCTTAAGAATAGAGAGCGTCGATACACATTCAACATGTTTAAATTGTTGACCAATTAATGGACAGTTATTCCGGTCCACAAATACAATTATTATAACTGTGTTATGACCTGTTTTCAGATTGTCCACCGGATGTAAAGAGATACGTGCTTTGTCCTCCATATCTGAATCTTGCTTTTGCTTGGTGCCAAAAATGTATCTTCAACTTAATGCATTAACAATATTAATTTGATTTTAATTGCACTGTCAGAGAAATTACGATACGATGTAAATCAGTTCAATGATATGATTAAAACAAGAAATATGACTTTGTATAAGCTATTAAATTCTGCTAACCGATTGAATAAGTATGCACTTTAAGAGTTTTTAACGTAATAATATATGTATTTTTTTAATTTCTTGTCAATATCAAGCATGAAGAGGAGGATGGGGAAATTTAATTTTGATTACTGTGCATAAAATATGAAATGAACAAATTGCGACACACAATAATATTTGCAGAAAAGCTTTCAAATTATACTTTGTATTTTTATGCAACTCTTATTTTATTATCTAAACCAAACAAAGATAAATGGAAGACATATTGTTTTTGTCTGGTTATTTACATCATCTTCTTTTTTCTTTTCTTCTCCTTTAAGGCTGATATTTTCAGCCAAATTTATCTGACACTGCAAATCGCATACTAATACACGTTCAGGATATGTACGATAACTTTATCTAGTGTTACTTTACACTTCTTTTTAGGAGGTTTATATTGGGTTTTTGGTAAAAGAGGCAAAAGTAAGTCGACATATTGTTGTGTGTGCGTTCGTGTGTCCGGGATATAACTTTTTATCCTTTTAGGTAGGCTTTTTGATATTTGGCATGTGAGTATATTATATATAATCGATGTGTCGCATGCCATAGGTGTTGACATTTAATTTAAAATTTGACCCCCAACGTCACATCATTGCCTTTTGAATGACTGCTTCGTGTCCGGGATATTTAACTTCGAAATTTGACCCCACCCCCCAGGATAACATCAATGCCTTTTTAGTCATTGCTTTGCGCCCGGTTATAACTTTTAAAATAATTGTTTGACTGTTTGTTTGCTTGTAGGAATGGTTTTTAATGCCTTTCAGCAATTTATCAGCTGTATGATGTCTTTATTGGGAGTGGAAGCCTGAGTACCCAGAGAAGACCCCGACCTTCGGTGAAGTAGGCTAAGCTTGTCATATTTGCCATGTGGGTAGATAATTACTAGACAATGGGTCTCCTGTCATGGTTGTGGACCTTAGACTTTGAACTTTGACAAGTCCATTCGCATTTTGTTTTGATCGACAAATAATTAAGTACCAGGGTTTTAAATCGTATACAATCCATTAGTATTAACCATAATATGAAATATCCAACCAGTACGATAAACGAAACACGAGAAACGTTTGACGAAATTGTTCAATACGTATAAGCTGCAAGCAGGAAGTAGCAGGCCGACAGTGAGATTTGTGCAGAACTAACTGCCTATTAGTAGGAATCGGCAAATATCGCACCGTTCCAATTAAAATCATTGTAATGCACATCGGCCAACAAGGAGTAGGGTTCTATTCGTTTGCACAAATCACCATATTAATCATCAAAATATTGTGATTGAAGAAAACCCAAAAGAGTGACAAAATAAATGTCGACGTTCGTACTTTCTGCAAAACTGAATTTTTATGTCACCGTCTAAAGGCGAAGGTTAATCCACATATTTAAAAATAAAGACAATATTATATGACATCGTTAAAGGCAGGTGTTTTGATTTTTGTTTGTTTGATTGTTTATCATTATTTATTATTCATTTATTAGAAATAACAATGAAAGAAAACGGGTTATTAAACCATAAATATAAATAATTTTGTAAAAAAACAGTGTACTTTTGTGCAAGTATTCTCTAACCAGATTCGTAGATTCTTTTCTGTGTATCTTCATGTGTCTACAGTCGTAATAAGCGATGAAAATTGTGTATAATTCGGTCAATGAAGGTAAAACTCGCGGTCTGTTCGATTGATATAATATGTCCTAAGTAACTACATGTCTTACACGTTTTCCTTTTCTGTTTTTGTGTAAAAATTACTGTGGAATTCTTAAAATATTTGCAACCGATAATGTTAAAAATTATTAGACATAGACAGTATTCGTGTTACAGTAATATATGATGTATTATTTCTTGAGATTTAACTCTCATTTGTACGCTAATTAACCTTAAATTTCTCTCTCTTCGTCTTTATTATAAATTGTAGCTGGACTAGTATATAGGTTCCTGATTGTATGCAGCACATTTGATAATGTTTGCCTAAATTCATAGCTTATAATTTGTAAAAAAGGTTTCACCTACCAAGTAGATCGATCCGTTTTATACTATTTAATGTCGACATAGTAGGAAATATTTGTACAAAATCTTGTTCGTTATATTGTTATTTGTTGATAGGTGAGAACTCATATGAAGAGCGTTATCGACATATAACACAGATTTCCGCTTAAGCCCTGCTCTGGGATTGTCTAAATGAGAGCATTTACTCTATGTTTAATTTCTCACTATGGTTTTAAGATGAATTATAAAGCTGCTCCGCTGCTTGTTACCTTTTTCCATGTCTAGTGATTTGTGTCAAGAATGTATACATCATAGTCCCATTGTAGTAACAGTTGTAGACTTTTTGTATAATATTTAACGATATACAGACATTAGTTGTAAAAAGTCATTGAAATGCCCCATGTGGAAGTATAAAACTATAATCAATTAAGAAATTTTAAGAAATGTTTTCAATCGTGTCAATTGACTTTTATTCATCGTGTCATTATAAAAAGATGAGCTGATTTTTTCCGTATCATTTTTTCAGTAAATGCGTAAAGAAAAATGATTTAAACTCCCAATAAATTGCAATTGGAAGAATAATTTTGGGGTCAGAAAAAAGTTGGATAAATGCCCCTTTGAACAAAAACACTGGATACAGAAAAATATTGTGCAGAAGCGTAAATTTTGCAATTTTTTTTGGATAAAATTTGTGATTCCAGTACCTTAGGAACATATTTTCTGATAACAAATGAAAGAAAGTAATTAAAACGATTGAATATGTTGATGGACAAATATATGCCAAATAATTTTTTACTACACTATATTTGATACTGTGAGTTTTTAACGTAGCGATTTGGAAAAAGTCATCTGTATACGTATAGGTCTCAACTTGTTTATATCTTTTTTCATCGTGTCATACTACTTCTCACCAAAATGATACAAGTCGGTTGATCGGTGTGAGCTAACAAATCATAGTTTCTATATCACAAATTACCTGCAAACAAATCGGCCTGTATATATGTCTATATCACGACTTACCTGTAAAACAAAGCTGTATGCCAATATCACGACTTACCTGCAAAACAAAGCTGTATTTAGGTATCACGACTTACCTGCAAAAGTGTTCGTTACAAATCTACCAATGCTGAAACAACTAAAATCGGAACAGGCGGCGATCAAACCATGAGACAAAAACATTAAAGCCAATGAAACAAAGAGGATAGGCTTCCGACCTAAAAGGTCCGAAGCAAATCCCCCAAGTATTGTTCCGAGGACCAGACCAGTAGATTGTACGTAATAGACCACATCCGTATCTGTTTCATTATGACTGTTTAACATCCACTGAAAAATAAACATCATTTCATCAAAACCATTGTTATTGTGGTTAGCTCACAGACTTGAATAGGTAGTAAAGCTATCTACCATCGATCATCGGCATTTTAACACTGGATTTGTTAGTTCGAGCCCGATTTTAACCTTAACTGACAAGGATCGCCAGTTTTACTTCAAGAGATTGGGGGGGGGGGGGGGAGTGTTTCACGCGGTACAATGGCAATAGTTTCGTAAAAAATCATTGGACCCGAACGATATTTATACTTGATCTGTAATTCATGGTGGCAGACTAATATACCAAATAACATTTTGATGTTTGAAAGAGTTTAGAAGAAAAAAAACGTCTGGAAAACTTCATTTTTAGAAATGATTGACGGAAGGAGTGCAAACCTACAGTCCCCTTCGGCGAAGCCGGCAGGGAAGTAAAAACATGTCGTATGTATGAACAACTTAGTATCTGATGTTGATTCTGTTAATAACAATTAAGATGTATCTATAGACTCCGTTCTAGACCCTTCATTGTCTATATCTAAACGATGCTGCAGATAATTCATTAATTTTATAGGTTTATTTGTAGATGTCATCTTCTTCATATTGTATATCAAAAACAATACTGTAACGACATCTCATTTATCATAATAGTTTATTAAAATTAAACGATTCTCTTAAAACCGGGTTAATTTTAATCAAAAGCAAATACCAAAGGGTCTGAATATCGATAAACATAATCAGCATAAATGGTTAACCGGTTGAAAGACCATTAAAAACTTTGACATAACGATCTCATATAAACGATGGTATCTGGTTAACCCGTATTGTAAACATATTCAACTTCTATTTCAACGATGGCCGACTGGTTTAAGTAGTTAGTTATTCACTATTGATCACGTGGTCTGTCAACAGTGAGGTTGTTATTTTAAATCTCACTCATGGCAGGGTGTACTCCAATATTAAGCCAGTTTTCCTACCCCAAGTTGGGGTTTCCTCCGGAAACACCTTTCTTTCTCCCCCTCCCCCACAAAAAAACCGGCCGCCATAATATAGCTAAAAATTGCTGAATGGTGTTGGTTGCACGTCATTTAAACAAACAAACAAACAATCTTTAAAAAAATGTTTTAAAAAAAACTCAGATTTACTCTACCAAGACAGTATTTATCTGACACTTATTAATAAAACACTTAAATATTATCATAAAATATGGGATATATGTTTCAAGCATGAAGCAGTAGATCAACTCAAAGGCTAGCAAACTTGTAAAACTGTGGGAAAACGTGCTAAAACAAGGAAAGACCACAAATGATCGATCTTTGAAAAAAAAATAAAAAATGTAAGGTCGGAAAAAAACAGTACAGAATTTTAAAGCCAGGAAAAATCACAAACACATTCAGCAACAACTACTCAGAACATATTACAAACAAATGAGAAACACGAACCCTTTTAAATAATAATTGATGATATCAATGTTCCAGAAATCGATGTGAGGTCCCGAACGATAGGAGATAGTCGCCATCTGTTATATAAATATGACGACTATAAAATTCTTGTAGGACTTTTAACTAGACACAGAACTTTGAAATTATTATTCTACAAAGATACACTAATCAACTCGTCATTAAGGAATATAAGTAACACGTATGTTTATGCTGATAATGGGTCGTCAATAATTATTAGTCAGAGGAAATGGTCATTAGCAGTAAACAAACACAGAGATAAATACTAATTAGATGCAGTCTATATACTAGCAAATGCATGATTGATTGATTGGATGTTTGCTTTACGTCCAATGAGCAGTATTTCAGCTATGATCTGAACGAAAACAAGTTTACTAACGATAAATCAACGAAAAAGGGCTGGGATAGGAAATAGGGATCAAAAGTTTGACTACCACTGGAAAACTATAGAGAATTATGTAGAGACTGAAAATTTCGCCTTTTGTAGCGGCTACAATGAGCCTACTTTTTTCAAAATTTACAAAGTGGTCTTTATGGCGCATAGGAGCATGGCACTCTCCAAACCCGTCATTCACTACGGTCCGAGGCCAGGCTTATCCGCATTATGATCTCACAACAACCAAACTTGAAAGTCTTTCCTATCCGCCACCCGGGGAAACGATGCGCTGCTCTGTGGGTCGAGCAATGGGAACCCTCTCAGTATGGTCCTAGTACCAGCAAATGGGAAAGTATGACTCATAGTCCTAGTACCAGCAAATGGGAAAGTATGACTCATAGTCCTAGTACCAGCAACTGGGAAAGTATGACTCATAGTGTGTTTTATTCCGAAATTCGTTGAAGGATTGTTAAAAATCTGAGAATTGTCATAACAGCATAAATTAGAATTAAGATCGTCTAATAACTACGTGTAAATTTCTGAAATAAAGATCTGGTAAACGTTCTACGTACCTTTGGCAGTTCTTGAATTGGTCCAATAACAGTTAAGTTCACACACGTTTCTATACCTTTATTTAAAACAGTCACATTTTCATCGTAGTCGTCACACTGATCTAAAAAGGTAACAGGTAAGTCTGACAGGAGATCAAAGTACAAAATCACTGGTGTCGCCAAAATCTGAAGCAAACTTGCCAACAAAAACAATCTTTTTTGGAAATATCCAAAATGTCCCACTTCATCCAGTACAAGTTCGAAAACTTTAGAACACGAATCTTCCTCCTCTTTCATTATGGATATACTTATGCTGCCAAGTAGAATTCGTGTTTCTTTGATTTCATAACATCTAAAAGCATCTGCATCTTATCCTAAAACTGTTATAAAATAATTTTGTTTAGTGCAAAGAAGTGGAATGTGAATGATTTACATCTGTCTAAACATCGTTTGAATTTTATTTCGCCTGAAGCATTTTCGTCTTGTAGAAAAACATTAGGCTAATGCTGATTGAATTATTAGTTACATCATTCCCAACCATCTGTCGAATTAAATGCCTTATCAAAGGTTTAGCGAGGATTGCGAATAATTGAACATGATGTCCTTGCTAGGGCCCTTTAAATAACTTCAAATAACGAAACAAAAGTAACATATCTTTCAGCTTTTTCTGTAAATCTTTTAATTTCAGATATTTCAAATATCCTTTTAATATCATCTTTTTCTATAACGTTCAAACTAAAATCTGTAAATCCTTACAATGGAAGACGACACAGAAAGTTGAATACACAGATTGCATTGGACAGGTGTTGTGGGTCTAGTTTTTAAATGAATTCAAAATGTGTTACTTCGCATTAATTAAGAACAACGTTAGCATGCCTATTTATAACCAGTACCATAATATAGTAACGTTCCTATTTTCCTGTTTCTAATATTATTCTCGTATTATCTACCTACCTACACTCCGTTTTGCGTTAAGTAGACTATTTACATAAAATAAGTGTAACTTCGGCATTATAAGTCTTAAGTAAAGTATTGAGGTAACAAAGGTTAACAGGCTATTTTTGTAAAAAAAAATTTTATTGACCCGCTGTGTATGTATGTATGTATGTATGTATGTATGTATGTATGTATGTATGTATGTATGTATGTATGTATGTATGTATGTATGTATGTATGTGTATGTATGTATGTATGTATGTATGTATGTATGTATGTATGTATGTATGTATGTATGTATGTATGTATGTGTGTGTGTGTGTGTATGTATGTACATTGTATGTATGTAATGTATGTATGTATGTATGTATTTATGTATGTATGTATGTATGTATGTATGTATGTATGTATGTATGTATGTATGTATGTATGTATGTATGTATGTATGTATGTATGTATGTATGTATGTATGTATGTATGTATATTTCTCGAACTGCAGCCAGATACTTTCTTGTCGTTTACGATTTCTCAATCATTTCGTGAGTACAGAATATTAAAACATTTAGTTAAAAGTAGTCGTCGTCATCTTTACTCCAAAAGTTTTTAATCGGCGCTTTATTCATGCGCCTGTCAATTAATTTAGGAACAAATAGGAAAACTTAGGTATCACGTGACTTTTTGTTCATGTATTATGTAAGGGTTTAGATGGAAATGAGCTTAGAAATGAACTTAAATCAGCTTGATTGAACGCAAGATGATTATAATCCTAGAGAAAAATATCTAAAGAAGCGTGTCTTGAAAATTCACACGTGTTACTTCGAAAGCTAATTAGACTGCAAGTTTAATTTAACATCGATCTTTAAGGAAATAAATAAATAAATAAATAAATAAATAAATAAATAAATAAATAAATAAATAAATAAATAAATAAATAAATAAATAAATAAATAAATAAATAAATAAATAAATAAATAAATAAATAAATAAATAAATAAATAAATAAATAAATGTAAATTCTTACCTTCACGATCAAAACCAAAACTGACATATGTAAATACTGACATATTGATTCTTATCTAAGATCGATAATTAGATCGTCATCTGTTGCCAGTTAATTAGCTTAAGTATCGTTGATTTGATCCCTATCAATACAACTAGGATAACAGAGAAGCATCGAAACACCATTTGTAATCCAATCCTTTAGACATGAGGTAAAGTTTTTCGACCTTTCTAGTATATTTGCTTTCAAACAGTATTAGCTAGGTTATATCAGAGACATATAATTACATATGTAATATTATATGTCTCTGGTTATATATTAAATGAGCTTATATAAAAATATAACATAAAATATAATTTAATGGATCATGAAGAAACTGGATAATTTTATAAGGACATTTAGATTAAGTTTTGTGCAGTTTGTCACAACTTCCATTGTTACCATGTATACAATTCCCATGATGCATTTTGGTCTTCAGTTTCAAGTTCAAATTTAAATTTACTAGTCTAAGCTAGATTCCTGTCGTACTTTATAAGAGGCTTCGAGTTATAAATATTGTAGTGGGACCAGTCTAATAATTGAGGGTGCAAATCGGATCACTTGGGTTATTCCCGCCTATGGTTAAAAGTCATCTTGGAGATACGGAACAAAAATCGGCCGAAATGTGATACGGTTAGCCTGCATGTTTACAAAGTAACATATTTTACTGCGAGGTAGTCCGAGAATCCTCTGCCGTCCAACGCTTTTTTTTTGCGTGGGACGTCAGAGAGCTCTCCATAAGCAAAAGAGCGGATTTTGCGACACCGGTCTGGGTCGGCACATTTCATCGTGTCAGATTTAATAAAACATTTTTATCCAGTTAATCTATATATAATTCGCTTCTTTAGATATTTTTCTCTTGGAATATAATCATCATACATTAAATCAAGCTAATTTAAGCACTGAATTTAAGTCACATTTTTGTCACGTGACTTTTTGTTCAAAATGAAAGTGAAATGTATTATGTAAGGGTTTAGATGGAAATGAGCTTAGAAATAAACTTAAATCAGCTTCATTGAACGCAAGATTATTATATTCCTAGAGAAAAATATCTAAAGAAGCGAATTATATAAAGATTAACTGGATAGAAATGTTTATTAAATCTGACACGATGAAATGTGCCAACCTAGACCGGCAATAAACCAACTTATTAATATTTCTAATGATTTTGGGAGGGCCCTTGACAGTGGTAAAGAAATAAGGGTGGTATTCTGTGATATAAGCAAAGCCTTTGATCGAGTTTGGCATAAAGGCTTGCTTTTTAAATTGCAAAATTATGGAATTTCAGGCAACTTACTAAACTGGTTCACAAACTACTTAAATGCTAGATATCAACGTGTTGTGTCAAATGGCAGCTGCTCTGCATGGAAGCCCATTAAAGCAGGGGTTCCCCAAGGGTCTATATTAGGTCCACTCTTGTTTCTTTTATTTATAAACGACATAGTTACTGAGATCGGTGCCAGCATCAAATTTTTGCTGATGATACAAGTTTATATTTAATTGTCGATACCTCTGAAAATGCTGCAAGATTACTAAACAGTGATCTTGACAAAATACACGAATGGTCAAATAAGTGGCTAGTCAACTTCAATCCACAGAAGACGGAAACTTTATTACTCTCTCGTAAGCTAATGAAACCGGTACATCCTACTCTGTTTATGAATAATTATGACATACAAGAGGTTCATTGTCATAAACATTTGGGTATTTACTTTTCTAAAGATGGTATGTGGTACAATCACATTAATTATATAGTAAAAAAGGCTTATACTAGAATAAATATTCTGCGCAAATTTCGACTTTGTCTTGATCGACACGTTTTAGAAAAAATTTACCTTTCTTTTATTAGACCTTTATTGGAATATGGGGATGTAATATGGGACAACACCAATACAAGTTTAGTGAATAAAATAGAAAATGTTCAAATAGAAGCCATGAGAATTGTAACGGGAGGTACTAAATTAACTTCAATTAAAAAATTATATAAAGAAACGGGATGGGAATCGCTTTCAGACAGACGAGAGACCCACAAACTTGTATTATTTTACAAAATGATTAACTTCGAAGCCCCAGATTATTTGCGGGAATTGGTACCTTCATCAATTGGCAATACGCATACACATTATACCCGCCAATCACAAAATATTATTGAGGTCGGCACAAGAACAAATTTTTACTCCGAATATTTTCTGCCGTCGACCATAAAATTATGGAACAGATTACCCCTGTATACTCGAAATTCTACATCGTTAAATATCTTCAAACAACGAATAAGTAAAAGTGTCATAAAGCCTCCAGATTATTACTACATTGGAACCCGACTGGGACAGGTATTACACACCAGATTGCGACTTGGGAGTAGCTCGCTAAAGGAACACCTCTACGTACGAAATCTGGTGGACTCTCCTAACTGCACATGCGGACAAGTTGAAACCTCCTCACATTTCCTCTTAAATTGTACAAAATATGATACCATAAGAGAGAGGAACTAATATTATCAATCCCATTTTCAATTCCAATTGATTCCCACCTTTTACTTTTCGGGTCAAATTTACTAAATACAATCCAAAATAAAGAAATCTTTTTAAAAGTCCAGAAGTTTATTTTAAAAAGCAAACGATTTGTCACTTCTCTAGAATTTTTTTTTAAAGTTTCATACATTTCATCCAACATCCTAATGTTTTTGTTTTACTATTAATGTTGTCATAATTCTATGTTTTTCTTCTACATTATATATAGCATGTATATAATATCTTGTGATTTTTATTACTTATGTATGTTGAAACTACACAAGCATGCAAATAACTGTTACGAGCTTTTACTTTATGTGATATATATTTATTTAGGAGATGGATTAATATAAGCTGTTTCAGCTTGTTTCCAAATCCTTTTGTGTTATAATTTGTATTGTGATATGTATTTGCAATTGCAAGATTTCAAATAAAATATGTTTAAACTAGACAGGTGTCGCAAAATCCGCTGTTTTGCTCTCTGACGTCCCACGCAAAAAAAAAGCGTTGGACGGTAGAATATTCTCGGACTAACTGCGAGGAATCAGCTACCCATTGAATAATCTAGTGTACAGATAATATTAATCGCAACTGACAATTAGCTGGATAATTGTATTTTTTTAAACTGAAATTTGCTAACACGGCAAAAAATACATACCAGACTAATGAATTATTTGTTTACAATCAAACTTCATCAGTAACAATGAGCTAACCGCCACTAAAGAGACAATCAAATTAATGAATCGAAACGTCATGACGTAATAAATTCAATGATAAAGGCATAATGTAGTTCAAAATGTAGCACTCTACGGCACAGAACATAACTGGTTCGCAGATATTGTGGTTGATGTATGGTACCCCGATTACTTTGCGTGGAGATCCTACGGGGTTACTTTCCGGATTCTTGACGGAAATGGCCGAGCGATGTGCCGATCGCGATCGACGTGGGTTTCAGACGATGACTAGTGTTCCGCTTACACGGTTAACGTAATGGTACTGTGAATATTAAAATCAATTAATTTTATATGAACATTGTTAATTGTAAACGTGACAACTAATTTCTTAGTCATAGTTTACGTAAATTCCGTATCTATACTTTCGATTTATATACTTTCACGTTCACTTTCGTTTAGCAACTTCCAGTTATACCAGCTTTGTCACTTGAATAGTTTCCGGTTTATTTACGTGATATTATGAACAAATGTGGGTTTTATTATTCAATCGATATTTAATATTACCCTGTCTAAGTCGCATTGTGATTTTTTACGTTTACCTCTCAGATATTTCAAAATTAGATTTTAGTGTATTTTATTGTATTTTAGCATGTTTAAGGAAAACAATTTTTGGTTATCATATTTGTGGATTTCGAACTTCAGCAGTAATTACATTTAACTATTTTGGAACTTTAAATAGAAGGTATTTGAATTTTAAACATTAGAAGGGAACTATTATTTCAGCTCCGGGCAGATTGCGCTGTATTTTTAAATAAAGTAAAACAGACACCTTTTAAATACACTAAGCCTTATATTATACTATTGGCCAGACCAATCTATGCTGGCACCTTATGATCTTGAGGCTTTCACTAGCTGACCACTCCATCTTTTAAACTATGCCACTTTGTCCCCTAAATTCTTTAAATGTGGCTTCAAATTAAAAGGATAGTGATTTTAGACAAGAAACCTATTAAACAAGTACAAAAAAATGAAAAAATTCAGTTTTACCTGTTTTATACCTTCACTTGGTGCGAAATAAAAGAACCGATATTTCTGTCAAAGGCTATCAATAGCACTAAATTTCACAAAAAACCTACTTCAGTAAAGGACATAAGTTCTCTGTTGTAAATTGGTTATTTTGAACTTAAATATGCCTTTACAAACCATCAGTGGAACAGATTTTGTTAAATCATGTACAAAATAATCACTTTAATTTATAGACAATACATTAACATTTTTGGCTAATATTTGCATATTTTGGACTAACATTTTAAAAAAATTGAACTTATTCCTATTAATTTACTTAAATGTGGACATAACTTCAGCAATTTGGGACAAAATCTAGCTTCCAGCCAAAGGGTTTCCATGTGATGCCAAAATTGTTGGAGAAATTGATCCAAAGTTAAAACTGATCATTACGGTTTAAAATTTACCTCATTTTTGGATTATTATTTTTATCGCAATTTCAATTTTATGCACATAGATATGCCCAGTTCTTTGCGAAAAGTAACGATGACCATACAGAAATAAAGTTAAAATTAAATAAAGATAGAAGAACACTTTCTTGTGATTTTGGGTGGTTTTTTATACACAGGTGTGTCCATGTAGAAAAGATGCAAAACGTGCTGACTAAGCAGGTTCTATAGTTTACATTAGACATTCTTTTTAAAAATACTGCCTTCAGTTAGTTTCAATAGGAAATACCCCAATCTAAGCAAAAAAATAACCTTGATCTACACTCATAAAAAAATCCACAAAACATCATCAAACATGGCACTCTCCGGCACAGAGAACATAACTGGTTCCCAGATATAACCTCTGCCACACGTCATTCTCCATTTACTGCGTGACTACATTTGTCGTTTGCATGTAACGTTTGTAAACAAAAAATTGATGTTTGTAAAATAATACACAAGCTCTTTTTATTGTTATATAGTCTATTTGTACACTTTTGACACCGTTTTACATTGCAATTACTGCGTTTGTGTGCGAAGCATATCTGCCATGAAAGATATCTCTCATAATGTCAACCAATGGTATGGCAGAGGTGATTGTGGTTGACATAGGATACCCAGAATCCTTTGCGTGGAGACTGCAAACATGGGTGTTACTAAAACGCGGAAACGGAACGCGGAACGGAAAGAGAAAACGAAACGGAAAACGAATAAGTGTTTTATGACGCTTGTATAAGGGATATTGGGATATGGGAAATTCACCTATTTTATTCATGGTATACATGATATTTGAGGCAAAATTGGGATATGGGATATTTAAATCCATTTTATTTACAGGGATATTTGATATATTTAAAACACTTTTTTCGGATACGGGATATTTGATGAAAATTTTTAAGGAGATATTGGTAACCACCCCGCCCTAGAACTTATCAACAACATGTTTAATAAAAAAAACTTATGTGTATTAAAATAGACGGTTAAATGCAAATTTCCTTGTTTCCATCAATAGCAAATCTTGATTTTTAAATTATAAAATGTTTCCGGCGTATCGTAAATTGCAGTGCATTTATAAAAACTCAAATAATTTTAAATTTATATACCATCAAGTTAGACGTCGTCCACTCAGTGATCCATCAACTCCACTAGGTTTTTTTGCAAAGGAGCAGAGACAAAAACTCCAATTAAATGTCATTTTATTAATGACGCAATCCATGTAAATAATGTTTATAGCAATATTGTATATATTTAAACAAAAAAAAACAACAAAAAAAAATAAAAAATAGAATACTCTAATAGATTTCTTAAAAATAGAAAAAACATGTATATCATTCTTATCTTATAATTTACAAAAATATTGTACATAAAAATACATAGCTAGTGAAAACTAACAACAAATGTAATACAATTCCACATTAAAATGTATATAACTGAGTTACTTTTTTATTTTCGAATTCAAATTAAATTATGTTAGGCCATAGTAATGTATACATACATGTAAATATATATGTAGGCGTAGACAAAATGTGCATTTGACGGATTTCATTGGACCAGAGTGAACATAAAAAATGACAATATAACTACAAATTTATGACATTGTCACAAAATGTAACATTACATTTAGCAGGTACCCATTTACAAAAGGCTACGAAAGGCGTTTTAACGTAAAAAAGAAGATTTTGGAAGTGTTAGATATTAATATATAGCGTTATTAATTCATTGGCGTTTTTTCAATAATTAAGTTAAAAAAATTCATACGCGAAATTTTTCTAGCAAAGATAAGATATTCTTAATTCCTAATCATAGTGGCCTTTATAGGGCATAACATACACGTATATGACACTCAATTGCACACAACATTACAATGCAAAACAAATACAGTATTCTATCGGGGTTTCGGTTTCGTTTAAATAAAGCACCACTGAAACCAGGCCCTTAATCGATAGAAACTATATAATTTTGAGGATTTCTTTTTCAATGTAAAAATTTAAAAACTCCATTCAGCAATATTAATTTCAATTAAAAAGATACAATTTTATAGTAACAAGAAATGATATGGGTTACACCCATATCTAGAGATGTTCGATTTTTATGTTATAAGTGTATCCGATTTGGTTTTAATAGTTTTTTCAACTTGTTTTATTTAAAATTTCATCATATGCTGTAAATGGTTACAAATATAGACGATTGTGCAAGGCAAGAAATAATCATCTTGATTATAATATCTCAACTTTGAGAAGAGTATTGTAATCAAAAAAGCAATGTGTAGGAAAGACAAATGTTTACCGTACAATAACAATACATTGACCTTTTCGAAATCACATGATCACGTGGTTCTGTGGGAAAAAAGGGGGGTGGTAAGATCGACAGTTAATTTCGCGTACTTCCGTCGGGCGTCCTCGGAAGATCAAAGAAAAATACCGACAAGTTACAATTTCAATTGATTTAATTTTACAGCAATTAAATTTTTTCAAAAAATTTGCAATTAAAATGTATTCAAACGTCAAACTTACGTTCATGTGCATAAACATTGCTAAGAACTTAATAATATTTTCAGACTGTAAAATATAAAAAAATTTATAGAAGAGTCTTATTTTTGCCAGAGACATGTAATTATATGCATTTGTTTTTACAAAACAATTTATGAGATTATTAACTTCTAGAATTATTTTAAACTATTACAACTGTTGATGACCTTTATTGGAATTTAACTGAATTGTTTTTCTATTGTATTTTTATATACATTTTTCAAAATTTCATTTAGCTTTAGTTTTTCTTTTGTATTATTATTTTTCAAAATTTCATATAGCTTTTTCATATTTCTGTTTGTTTCAAAAACTTCATATACGATCTTAGAGGTAGGTTTAAAATTATTCTATAAATATCTATTGAAATATAACTGCTTCTTTAAAATAGTTATACATAAAAAAATTTAAATCTTGAATTAAATAAAAATGCAAACCTTTTGTGTTTTTTTTCTTATTATAAAGAAATTTATTTCCCTACCAATGTCTTTCACATTTTTCACTCATTCAGAAAATCAAATTTCTTTAAATAACATGACTGTTTTAAAATCTTATTTTCGTATAAAAATCATAATCTAAGTTAGCATTTTCGTGGTTAATTATCTGAGTCTAAATGGTCTTCCATTTATACCTTTCATTAAAGTTCAGTGTCATAAATAAGCAATTAGCAAATAAACAAGGCACATCTAATTTACAATTTACAATCCCCCACCACGCACACACACACACACACGCCTCGTTCTCGTCCAGTCTCGTGCGAGAGAGTTTCGGGATTTCGAAATCGTAAATAATCAAAACCCAGGGAAATTAAATTTAATGTTCAAGATTGATGAACTTCTACATAAAGGTTTCATTTTCTACCCTAATTATGAAATAATCCAGAAATAATACTGAAAATTATCGATCATGCATTACGTAATACTACAAAATTTTAAAATGCATTATTTTTATCAAATCCCATAAAAACAAATACATTCACATTCTATTATGTGAAGATAAGAAACTGCATAAAAACTACAAGGCTTAAGTACCCTAGAAATTCTGACATAACAAAAGAAATCAAATTGAAAATTATCGATAAAGTCTAATTTATAATCATCAACATTTTTATGTAAAGATACGAATGCAAAAAAGATATGAAGCTTGCTCTAGCAAGCATGAAATAATCCAAACAAAATTCTAACATATACATTAAGTAATATAACGTAACAAAATCTAAAAATGCCTTTTTATTATCAAATTATCTAACTAATTAATAAAAGAAACACCGATATATACATTTTATTTTGTAAAGATAAGAATGCATTAAAAAAAAATACTAAGCATACCCTATAAATCGTGAAATAATCCAAGAAATAAAATTGAATCGATGATCCTATCTAGCGAGGTCAAAAGCGCATTAATATACAATTTTGTTCATCTTTACTACTCCTTATTAGATTAGGACAGAAAAATGTATTTTAAAGCTAGGAGGATTAAACAAATACGAAAAACTGTAATTGAAATATTTTCATTAGCATTAAGTTAGCCATTTTATCACTTAAAACATGAACTATATTGGAGAGTATGCTTTTTACCTTTTTTGCTCAATTTACCCGAAAACAATTATATATCATTAAGAGATAATAAGAAGAGATCGAACATATGAAAATAAATTTTCCATGTTCATGGCTTCTTTTGGCTATCGCCTATACATAACCTATATAGTATCGCTAGGCGTAAAACACCACACCCACTCACTTCTTTTCAAGGAAAAAACCAGTTGAATAAAAAAAGTTTTCGTTTGCTTTTGAATAAAAACATGCAAAAGCAGTGGTGGATCAAAAAGGGGCTGTTGTTCGGGGAAAGAAATCCCTTGTCCTGAGTAATTTTCGTGCAGATTTTCCCCAGTAAATTAATTTGCCTTCACCCCTTCAACTTTTTCTAGAATTCTGACCCATGGCTATCTCGCGTCATCCCATTTTTAGGGCGTTAAAAACACTCACACACACAAATCTCTTTTATTGATTGATTTAATTATTTAATTTCATATTAGGGGGCGTGATTAAACAAGAAAGTTTGGAAGAAAACCTTGGTTCAGAGGCGGGGCTTGTTATGAAATGATACGCAAAACAATGTTAAAATGCGGAAGAAACACTTTTTTGAGTTACATAAACATACATATACTTTGTTAAGCTTTGTGACATAACGATGTTTTATTTGTTTTAAGTTTCAGTAATCACATTCCGATAATCCTTTCTCATTTCTTATTGTATTCTCGTCCTATACCGGATTTTACATATTAAACTTATATGGTCGGGTGTGTTGCAACAAGTTAAGTGGTTACATGTCTGTGTCACTTCAGTTCAATCTACATTTGGTCAGAGTTGCGTTGCGGATTGCAATTCTTTAATTTTTTGTGCGTTTCTTTGTATGTCCGTTGTCTTGACTCCATTGCTTTTTCAATGTCAGTGATCAATAACATTTGATATGAGAGAAAACAGTTAATGTATGATGTGATGCATTTATGTTGCTTAACCTTTCCCAGGCTTGGCAGTATCATTCTGCCCGAAAGTAAATTTTTATGCTGGGCTATCAAACGGTTACAGTAAGTTCTTGGTATATTCATACACACACTATTTCATGCTAAGACCAGTTGTACATGTTGTACAAGTTCCTGTCCTTAAACTTTTATTATTATCTGTATGTCTGTCTGTCCGTTCTTCCTTCTTACCGTCCGTTCGCCAGTCCGTCCAAAATTTTTTTGTGAACGCTCCAACTTGAAAACTATAAAGGTTACCAATGATTTGAAGTTTTAGACAATGATTTTGTATCATGCAAATTTATCAAATGATTTAAAATCTGCAAAAAAGAAACAAACAAAAACAAACAAACAAAAGAACAAAAACAAACTAAAAAACCAACAAAAATAAAGCTCATTTCTATCCTTCGTCAGGCAGGAGCAATGCATTGTCGCTGCTTAAACGGGGAGTATAGAAATTTGTTTCCGGGTCGCAACTTGTGATATCGGGATCAATACATGTAAGTTAAAGTTCAAAACAACAACGAAACATGCCCCAATTGAATTTGCATCAAATGAAAATACATTTATTTTAATAGTATATATGATTACTAACTTACCATGCAGTCCAGTCATAAAACTGAACAAGTCATACGTTGACGCATGCATAAGCATGGCACCAAACTTGTTTTGATAATGTTACCTAGCAGTTTTATTGAAGTGACAATTAATATCACATACCTGTATAAAAATCAGACAGTCATGTTTATTAGGCCGTAATATCTATCTATTTATTCATATTTCCGTTTTCCGTTCCATTTTCCGTTTCCGTTCCGCGTTCCGTTTCCGCGTTTTAGTAACACCCCATCAAACATATAGGTAGAACGGTAGTAAATGTTTTAGCTATATAGTCGAAAATACTATCATTTTTGTGATTTGCATACATTTCTAACATTGATCAGCATTTATCTGTTCTAGGAAATTAATAAACTTTCATTCAACATTAAACAATATATGCCATATATATCCGTAACTAATTCCTTTTTTCGCTAGTTAGGATATTTTGAGACGCTCCCACTTTTACATGCAGTTTCTAATGCAGTGAATGTAAAAATACTAAATTGTTTAAAAAATCACCCAAATTTTATCTTGCAAGATCTGAGAAAAATTTTACCACTTTTTAAAACTTAATTTATGCAGGAGCTTACAGACAAAAAATTGTACACATATAATCACTATTGACCATTCAGAACTCAACAAAGTATTTAGGTTAACCTCTAGTACGGAGCAAATCAGCTGATGCCGTATTCAAAAGTAGTGCTGAAAAAATTAACCAAAGTAGTTCTACTTTCACTTTGCATAAAAATTGTAATTCTGAATCAATCAATCAATCAATCAATCAATCAATCAATCAATCAATCAATCAATCAATCAATCAATCAATCAATCAACAAATCAATCAATCAATCAATCAATCAATCAATCAATCAATCAATCAATCATGTCTTTATTTCTTCCATTAAAGAGATTTCATAACAATATATTATATAAAATGTAGTTATATTTACAAAAAATCAGTTATATCATGAGTTTATAAACATACACAAAAAAACCAAAATCCAATTAGTAAGTTAAAAAAAACAATCATTCACAAAATACAAAGTGTTTAAACAGAAGTTAAATGTTCTTATTCTAACCCTTTAGGTACGAAATCCACTGATGACATTGCATGTCACTGAGTTAATCGTTTGTATAAGGCAGTCGATTTTATTATATGCGCATAGCAGAGTGAGCTGAGGCTGTCAAGTTCCAAGTCCGTTAATACAGTTACCGGCACTTTTCCAAGGTGTTCCACTACTGTATCGAGAAATTTCAACATAGAGATCGAGACTGAAGTTTTCAATGATTAAATCTGATAATGTGTCGCATAAATGTTTTTTACAATAGCAATCGCATGTTGCATGAACCATTACATCTGTAAATACGTTTCCACATATAAGACAAGTTTCATGTTTTCTTCGGGAGTTGTAGTCCAAAGTTTAGCTATTAGGAACGCTATCTGTAGAACTACTGCTGAGCAAGGATATTTCCATACGCATGCAATATTTATTGAATTATGAATACAATAGAACCTTGTGAAATCTTGGTCAGCACTCACACGAGAAGTCCAGTTCTCCTGTTAATAGCAGTTTTGACTAGTTGTTTCCATTCCTTTTTTCCGAGAAACTGTCCAGAATTAATTAATAGCAATGTC
Organism: Limnoperna fortunei; assembly: GCA_944474755.1. NCBI lineage: Eukaryota > Metazoa > Mollusca > Bivalvia > Mytilida > Modiolidae > Limnoperna > Limnoperna fortunei. The sequence goes on from OX104117.1 coordinate 65,541,962, forward strand.
AAATAGTCTGTACTTATGTAAGATATAAAACAGGTCCGGTATAAATCCCATATGACGTATGTTACCGCAAATATGTGTATAACCGAAAAAGAAAAACTTTCTTTGGTAAATGTTACAATCTAGGCTGCACAGTTTTCCAAACAGCACAAGTTTACGTTTTTCGATTTCACATGTTATCGGAGTAAGTCCTACCACGCTTTCGCACATATCTGATCTAGTTCTTATCGGTAATCTTTGTGCGTTCTTCACGATCATATGCTAGAAACAATTAAGAACAGTGACATCTTGACTACGCAAATTACACCACATTTCACATCCATATAGGCAGGTATGTAAAACAACGGTTCGGTATAATTTGATGATTGACAACGGATGACATTTTCATTTCGTATATTAGCGACTGCAAAATATGTGTTTCTACCTTTTCGAAATGCGTTTAAAGTTCTATCATAAGATCTAAATTTTCTCATAATCTCGATTCCAAGAAGTTTGTAGTTTTCTGTGATAGGAATTATTTGGTTGCAAATTTTCCATTCATAATTTGGACGGATATGTTTCTTCAAAACACACATAACACATGATTTAAGTCCGTTAAACTCAAAGCGCCATTTATTTGCATAGTTTGAAGAAATATCTAACATCTTCTGAGGTTTTGCGGGACAGGTAGCTAAGCATGCAATGTCATCAGCAAGACAAGTTGCACAACAAGTTAAATTATTTGTACCCATTTTACTATTACAATTTTCTAACGTCAATAAGTAGCTCGTTTATAAAAAGATACAAGATACAATAGAGAAAATTCATAAGAAAACGTTTAGCATATTTAAGATATGTAATAATTCTTCTTTTAATTCTTTAAGAGCGAATTTGAATATTGTAAATGTTTCGTTGCGACATTCGCACAATTTAATTCCTTTTCCTCAAAATCACGTTCGAATATCGTTTAATTGAAAACAAGAATGAAAAGGAATGCGTGTATAAAATGCAGTAATATTCTAGACTTAGTCACCTAGTCGTGTCATAAATGTCAGAGGAAAGCACACAATGGCTGCTCACTCTGCAGATGTTATATCTCGACGACAGGTCAGAGTGCGGCAACGCTCCTACCCATGTGGGATACTGGAGTAGGTCAACGTTACATCGGAGCAGCCCGGCCGCTAGTAGAACATATGCTGCCGAGTTCTTCGACTACGTATCCCGAAGGCTGGGCTTCGACAAACCCACCATGGTGGAGTCCATGGACTAACAACTAACAAGACCTATTAATTTGGGTCTTAGAATGTATTTAAATAGTTGATCTTATTTCGTGAAATATTTCCTTAACGCATTTCAGCCACGTGATTTCAGCCAGTCGACATTTTCTTATGTGAATTTGGACCCCAAACTGAAATAGTTTGTAAACATTGCTTATACAGAAAATAATCCGGTTCCTATTATTCTTCTTACATATATTTCATTAGGATTAAGATTATATGTATAGTAAAATCATTTATTTTTTCATCGTACAGCTTAAGCTGCTTACTGCTCTGGGAGGTAGCTCTGGTTGGGACTCCATATGGCGAATGATGAAGACAATTGGCAGCAATGCATTATTGTCTGACTACGGTTTAAGAGGGAAAAAGGAAAGCTCCCATTACTGATTCCTTCTGTGTGTTGTCAGATGATGATATGTAAGTTATTTCTAAATCATTGTATTATAATTAATAATAAATCCACAACACATGATTGTTACGTGTTACATGATACATGCTTATTTGATATTTAATTATTATTTGGACCAATATGAAACTGTAAACCATCATCAATCTTTGCAAATGACCAATGACAAAAAATACCGAAATATTTATTAATTTTCTTCTTCTTCAGGGGCATACAGAAAAAATCATCCGTCGGCCACAGAAATGGATGCGGAGGAGATTATAACGGAATGCCTAAAACATACCCCTAATAGACCAGGGGATCCAGATATAAGGTAAGTTTAAAAATTGCTAACTTGGGGGAAAACCAAATAATACTGTATTCAGAACATAGATTGTCCTAAAACATTTTCAGATTTATGTTAGTTTTATTTAAATTGTGGTTGACGCAATTTTCAGCAATTTTCTAGCTGTATCATTACGTCCAGGTTTTTTGCGGGAGGAATACCCGGTAAAAAAACCCGAACCCTCAAGCGGCGAATAGAAGATGACTAATTACCTTAACCACGCGGCCACCGACGCTCTCGTTTCAAAATATTAGCGTACACACTGATATAAAAACTTTAATCCTGGGATTAAATTGATAAAATGACAGTATATTTTAAATATTTTGTGTAGAGCTTTACACACACTTCAAACTTGACCACTGCTACCGTGTCGTATAAAGAATACTAAATGTACTCCATTAAATATTAATAATGTAATAGATGGTTATATTGCTTTAATTCTTATGAAAAATATGGGAAGATGCGAGACATTTTATTTATTTATTTATTTATTTATTTATTTATTTATTTATTTATTTATTTATTTATTTATTTATTTATTTATTTATTTATTTATTTATTTATTTATTTATTTTTAGGTGCCAGAATCCAGACAGCAACCAGTGTAACTGTATTGCAGAAGTCTGCAAAAAACTTTTAAAAAGCTAATGTATTGATTGTATATTACAAAATCCTACGATCCCGATGTCATATAGATCTGTGTTGTGAATAAACTGCTTTTGTATTTTTTGCTCTCTCTTCAACACGTATTTGCTTTGTGTATTGACTGTAAGTAATTGTTGAACATATGTTTTAATATGTATTCTCTTTGTGTGTTTTAATTAATATAGCTGTATTTGTGTCTGTATGTATTAATGTCTTAAACTAACTACTGTTTATATTTTCTGTGTGTCCTCTTGTACAAAGTGTGTCAGAGGCTTAATTAACTGTTTTGTCTCGTAATATTTAAACAATAAAAAATAGGAAACTAATTTATTTTTCTATTTTAATTATACAAGTAATTTACATAGTTTTTCCTTTGAAAATCGTATTTTGTATTTCACCCTACTATGTATTTTGTGGAGCCGGCAGCAGAGCTTTTCGAGACATAAAGGCAGTTATATGTAGCTTTCTATGTGTTCCTTGAATTCTTGAAATGTTCACCAGTTGGTATCGTTTGTATTTGTTTTACGTTGGCTATCAGAGATGTATTGTTGTGGTTAATAAATATACGATGCGGTTATGACCATATTTCTTTCGAAGAAAAAACGGAACAGTGATTTTCAGGAAGACATTTTTTCATATATGCAACAATAAATGCTAGTTTCAATTACGTTAGACAAACGTGTTATGTATTATTTTTAATGTTGTGAAAACGTTAACAGAACATCTTCGTCAAAGTAATACGTAGTCTAAATGTCGGGTGTACGTCACAATTTTTTCGTAACGTTAGGTGAAATGTCTGTTAAACGTCGTAAATTGGTTGCAAAAAACGTTAAGGCGACGTTAAGAAAACCATCCATTTTTTCGTAAAAATAACGTTATATAGTAACGTTACTGCAACCAAAAATATACATTTTAACGACGTTTCTACGACGTAAAATTGTTTGATGGGTATCTATGTTGAAAGGCCTCCACCCTAGCTCGTAAATCGTCAGGGAACAAATAAACCACTGTAAGGGACATACTTCGACCGCGCAAAACATATTTGTGGAGGAACATGCTAATTAAATTCTTGTGAAATTCATTTATTTATTAAAATGTAAAGTATCTATTATGTCGAAACTTTCCCGCCCTCCTCAATCCTCAATGTTTAAACTAAATGAAAAATTGTTTGAATATCCTTTTTTAAATAATATTTATACTAAATTGTTTATTTTAAAACATACGTGTTAAACTGTAAAATATTTAAATCTAATTCAAATCTACCCCAACTCAACACATTTTTTTTCTCTAAAATTCGTATATGGGTTCTTATTATTATAAGTCGAACCCTTAATAAACGTTACAAGGTCGTTGCAAATATGTTCGTTAAATTTTATTGTAATTTAAAAAACACGTTGAATGAACGTAATTCTTTACGTGATTTAACAACGTCTACACAATGTTTTACAAACATAGCTATTTTTGACAACGTTTTAACAACGTCGGTTAAACGTGCTTAAATTACGTTACGAACTAAAGACGTAACAACAACGTTGCATTTTCGTTGTAGATAAGTAACGTCAGCTCCGACATTCTCACAACTTATTACCAACGTTAGATTTATGTCATGTGTTTTTCTTGTGACCTTGGTTTATAAGTTTATCCCGAAGAAATTGGTTTTGTTTGTTTGTTTGATGGTGTTTAACGCCAATTTCAGCAATTTTTCAGCTATATCATGGCGTCCAGTTTTTATTGGGGGAGGAAGCCGGAGTACCCGGAGAAAACCCCCGACCTGCGGTAGGAAAACTGGCAATCCTTGTCAATTAAGATTGGAGTCGAGTACACCCTGCCTGCAGTGAGAATCGAACCCGCTATTTCAGTGTTGACAGACCACGTGATCAATAGTAGACGAACTACCTTGACCACTAGGCCAACCCATAGAAATTGGTGACTTAAATCAGATACTTTTTACACTATGCATCAAGTTTTTTCTATCGATGCTTTTAACAAGTATCGCTATGCTTTTAACAAGATTTATCGCGATAAAAAAAATGCAAGCCGATAGAAACATCACAATTGTGACATGAATGGCAACTGATACTCGTACGCCGGGGTAAGATTTTTTATAACGCCAACAGACACGCTTAGTAAGATGTTTATAATACCAGGAAAAACGCATGTAAGATTATTTTATAATGCAGCACAGGCGCCGTATAAGATTTATATTATACTATCACACATAATTACAAGATTTTTATATAAACACATTTCATGGAAATTTATAAGAGTATAAACTCAATGGAAACAACTTCTATAAAAGTCGTCTAAATGTTTCGAAAGAAATAATTCCCGTTTAATATCATGTATATTGTCGTTGTTAATGTTAAAACCAAGATCTGTAAGACTATCATTTGCGATTTAATGGCATTAGTACAAAAATGTATTATATTACCTATTTGCCATCTTTTAAAGTGAATAAGATTCTTTTTGTTATAAATTTTATTAAGGGTTTTTAAATTTTTCTCCAAGTTTACTGTTTTGAAATATTAATGTTTTACATAGACGAATATAATTTCCCAATATAACAAGTCTTTATAGTATTTAAAGAAAATTATATACATGTATTTGTTTTGGATTTGGCATGTTTGTTGTGTAATAAAACATGTAATGCTCTATTTGTCTTAACTTCCAATATTAAGTCAAGGTGACGAACAAGATTGTTGAGCAATCACGTGACTTCCTTTCACAAGCAATTCTTTAAATAGTCTGAAATTTGATCCCAGAAAAGTTCAACAGCATTTTCATCTTCATCCCAAGCTGCATACTTAGATAGTTTTATCAGATAATACAGAGCTGAATTCATATTTTTGAATTTTATTTCTTCCAGGACAACGGGCAAAATAGACAACTTGCCTTCCTTTGATATCTTACTTCTTGCTACAGCCAGCTGAAACAGGCACCACTCATTTCTAGAAAATTTGTTTGAAAGTACAGGTATGACGGTTTTACTCAAATTCATGTGGTCTACGATGTTATCGGCAAACACCTTCCCTAGCTCAAAATCTCTGTGGGGGATACAAAGCTTGAAACCTCGATCTCTCTCTATTTTCTTTATCAAATCGCCTTTTACCCATTTTAAATCCTCATCACAGTAAATTATATATGCCGAATATATATACTCGTCATCGTTTACAAGTTTGTGATGAACCTTGCGAAATGACCGCATCTTGTAAAGACAGAATCGTATGCGCCACCTACAAAAATAAATAATAATTGTCGTCAAGAGAAAAAAGCCTACTCCACAGCCAACAGACACTGAGATTAATAAAATATGACAGTCTTCAACGGTTGGATTGTAGTCGATTAGTCTTGTGTGTTTACCTTCTACATTGTCGCACCTATATTTTTCCTTGTCAGTGAAATTGACCCGTGTCGATTTTATCCAATCTCTGAACCACATAAGTTCGCAGGTGCATTTAAAGTTGTTGTATGACAGGTCCAAGACTTGTAAGCTTTGCAACACGTTTGGAGGGAATGACGTTGCGTATATCATGCCAATCTTGTTGTCTTTTAGATGAATTTCTCTGAGATTGCGAAGGTCGCCGAAAATATTCGCGCCATTTTTCCATGACAGTATTAAGTTATTATTTAGGAATATTTTTTCAAGCAGTGGCAAATTTTGAAACACATTATCTGGCATATATGCTAAATTTATTGCATTTAAGAAAATTTCTTTAAGTTTTTTCAGTGGATTAAACATATCACGGATTGCACTGCTTGTAAATTCAAGTCTGTTTTTTGACAAATCCAACTTAACGAGATTTGGAGAATGTTTAAATATATTTTCCGAATCGAAGTTTTTCTTTATTTTGTTTTGGTTTGAAAAAAAGTCAAATCCGTCACAACGCGAGAAAGATAATTCTTCTAAAGTCGAGCTGTTGAATGCATAGGGAAAAATATTTTTAAGCTGGGTTGACATTTGCTGCATTGTCAAAACCTTCAAAGATTTAAGATCGGAAAAAACATTATTTTGTATGTTCGCAATTGAAAGCCCGTTCAAATTTAAATTTGTCAATTTTTGCAGGCATTTACTATAATTTCGAAGACCATCAATTACCCATAACTTAGTGTTCGAAAGATATAGTATTTCTAAATTTGTTGATCCATTTTGGCAAAAGTTGGGGATTATATTGAACCAATTTCCAATCAAACTTAGAAAAGTTAATCTCCACAGTCCTTGAAAGCTAAAATCGTCTTTTATAGAGTTCCATGAAATGTCTAGTTCTGTTAAATTATGTAGGCTTTTAAACCACGTTCCATTAAACGGAAACAAATAGCTATGACTCAGTTCTATCCTTGTTACACTACTTCCTGATAATCCTTCGAATATGTCGTCATAAGGGTGCCAAAGCATATGATTTAAAGCTAGTCGTTTTAATGTCGATTTTGATATGCTATGAAAACTTTCTGCTGCAATTTTTATATTTATTTTATCATTTCCGGAAATGTCTAGTTGTTCTAATCTCGTAAAATCCACAAACGTATCATTTGCAATGAATGAAATATTGTTGAATTTCAAATCTAATATCCGAATTGGTAGACCAGATATATTTCTGAATATTTCTCGGGATAAGATTTCGATATTATTGTGAACAAATGTTACATTTGTTGTACCCTCTGGAAATTTTGGAATATAATCCATTTTACACGACTTGTTTTCACCATTACATGTGCAGGTATTTATGTCACATTGACAATAGTTTTCACAAACCGTTCCACTTATAACAAGTTTAAAGTTTTCACAAACCGTTCCATTTATAACAAGTGTAAATATCAAAAGTGATGTGCTACACATTGCCTTCATCTTTCTGACAAACATTTGAATTCCTTAACAAATTGCGAATAGCAAATAATAGTTGTTCTGTGGTCTCAAAGTAGTGCTCTTTAACCTGAAACAAGAAATACTGTTATATATTGACGCCCGAAGTGTTCTAAAGTAAACTGTTAATCCTTGCTTACGTAGAACAATATGTGCCACTTTCAGACATTTGAAAAATTTGTCGGGAACTCGATGGTTAAAGTAGTAAGTCATCTACTATCGATCGATTGCCTGTCAACAATGAGTTTGCTGGTTTGATTTCCACTGGGTCATCAGATGGTGTTCTCGAACTCCCAATTTAATTGACAAGGATCGCCAGTTTTCCTATCGAAGTTCGGGGCTTTAATGTGGTGACTACGGTCGCCTGGCCCCTAAAGCTGAACGGCATGATATAGCTGAACAATTGCAGAAAGAGAAGTTAAAAAACAAACAAATAAGTCATATGTTTCATTTTATTTCATTTCATTCAACTCATAGGTTTCGTAAAGATTGCGAAGTTGTAATATTTGTGCAGTCTTATCAACCAAAGTGATTGCAACTAAAATAAAATTTCTTTCAAAGATCTTTCTGTTTGATCTCCAAACAAAAAACAACTATACGCTTACGAAAACGGTTAACAAATCATTGTGTGTTGAAATATATGTCACGCATATATTCGTTCTAGTAAGCTATATATATATGTTTGTATATATGGTTAACAAATCATTGTGTGTGTGTTTGTTTGTTTGTTTGAATGGTGTTTTAACGCCACTTTCAGCAATTTTTCAGCTATTTCATGGCGTCCAGTTTTTATTGGGGGAGGAAGCCGGAGTACCCGGAGAGAACCCCCGACCTGCGGTAGGAAAACTGGCAATCCTTGTCAATTAAGATTGGAGTCGAGTACCGTGCCTGCAGTGAGAATCGAACCCGCAATCTCAGTGTTGACAGACCACGTGATCAATAGTAAACTAACTACCTTGACCACTCGGCCACCGAGGCCCCCTCATTGTGTGTTGAAATATATGTTACGCATATATTCGTTCTTTTAAGCTATATATATATATTTGTATATATGGTTAACAAATCATTGTGTGTTGAAATATATGTTAAGCATATATTCGTTCTAGTATGCTATATATATGTTTGTACTAGACCCAGTATGTTATTTAATAGTCTGTACTAGACTAGTATATTATTCCCGTCTCACATGAGACGGATAAATAATCAAAAGCTAAACTGCGGAAACAAGTAGTACCTCAAGATAAACAATGCAGTGTCTTGAGTGGCTGCTAAATCGGGTGATAGCTACCGATTGTCCAACAAATCGGTTACGAAAAAAAGGAAAAAATATGCAAGATAATGGGAATCAAACTGTTTTAAAAGGAACATGGCATTGATTTGTATATGTTTATTAAAAAATGTGTCGGAAATTTCCGAAGCATGACATTTTCGCGAACAGGTCTACATCAACAATATTGGTGAATATGATGCATCTAGGAGCTTACTCCAGTGAATTCTACGATACTGCCTCTGATCTGTATTTTATGGACAAATGACTCCGGTAAGGAGAAACATTTTATCTTTACCTGCTTACTTAGAAAGCTGACATCAACTGTCTTACCACGTATATGATGCACCTAGAGATGCTTAGCACAGTGCATGTTTCAATTGCTGCCTCGGACCTTTATTTTGCGGTTGCCTGATTTGGCTATCTAAACATTTTGTACTTATGATGAATAACAATGCATATTGCTATTTAACATTAAAAATAGAATGTACATTTGTGTATTTTTGTCCACAAAGAAAAATAAAGCCTAGAGACGGCTAGCTTTTTAGGAAAGATAAGTACTTGTGTATAGGTCTGTATTAAACCAGAATGTTATGTATAAGTCTGTACTAGACCAGTAAGTAATAAGTCTGTAATATACCAGTATGTTATGTATAAGTCTGTACTAGACCAGTATGTTATGTATAACTATGTACTAGACCAGTATGTTATGTATAAGTCTGTACTAGACCAGTATGTTATGTATAACTATGTACTAGACCAGAATGTTATGTATAAGTCTGTACTAGACCAGTATGTTATGTATAAGTCTGTAATATACCAGTATGTTATGTATAACTGTAATAGACCAGTATGTTATGTATAATGTATAACTATGTACTATACCAGTATGTTATATATAAGTCTGTACTAGACCAGAATGTTATGTAAAAGTCTGTACTAGACCAGTATGTTATGTATAACTATGTACTAGACCAGTATGTTATGTATAACTATGTACTAGACCAGTATGTTATGTATAACTATGTACTAGACCAGTATGTTATGTATAACTATGTACTAGACCAGAATGTTATGTATAACTATGTACTAGACCAGAATGTTATGTATAACTATGTACTAGACCAGTATGTTATATATAAGTCTGTACTAGACCAGTATGTTATGTATAACTATGTACTAGACCAGAATGTTATGTATAACTATGTACTAGACCAGAATGTTATGTATAACTATGTACTAGACCAGTATGTTATATATAAGTCTGTACTAGACCAGTATGTTATGTATAACTATGTACTAGACCAGAATGTTATGTATAACTATGTACTAGACCAGAATGTTATGTATAACTATGTACTAGACCAGAATGTTATGTATAACTATGTACTAGACCAGAATGTTATGTATAACTATGTACTAGACCAGAATGTTATGTATAACTATGTACTAGACCAGAATGTTATGTATAACTATGTACTAGACCAGAATGTTATGTATAACTATGTACTAGACCAGAATGTTATGTATAACTATGTACTAGACCAGAATGTTATGTATAACTATGTACTAGACCAGAATGTTATGTATAACTATGTACTAGACCAGAATGTTATGTATAACTATGTACTAGACCAGAATGTTATGTATAACTATGTACTAGACCAGAATGTTATGTATAACTATGTACTAGACCAGAATGGTATGTATAACTATGTACTAGACCAGTATGTTATGTATAACTATGTACTAGACCAGAATGTTATGTATAACTATGTACTAGACCAGAATGTTATGTATAACTATGTACTAGACCAGAATGTTATGTATAACTATGTACTAGACCAGAATGTTATGTATAACTATGTACTAGACCAGAATGTTATGTATAACTATGTACTAGACCAGAATGTTATGTATAACTATGTACTAGACCAGAATGTTATGTATAACTATGTACTAGACCAGAATGTTATGTATAACTATGTACTAGACCAGAATGTTATGTATAACTATGTACTAGACCAGAATGTTATGTATAACTATGTACTAGACCAGTAAGTAATAAGTCTGTAATATACCAGTATGTTATGTATAAGTCTGTACTAGACCAGTATGTTATGTATAACTATGTACTAGACCAGAATGTTATGTATAACTATGTACTAGACCAGAATGTTATGTATAACTATGTACTAGACCAGAATGTTATGTATAACTATGTACTAGACCAGAATGTTATGTATAACTATGTACTAGACCAGAATGTTATATATAACTATGTACTAGACCAGTATGTTATGTATAAGTCTGTACTAGACCAGAATGTTATGTATAACTATGTACTAGACCAGAATGTTATATATAAGTCTGTACTAGACCAGAATGTTATGTATAACTATGTACTAGACCAGAATGTTATGTATAACTATGTACTAGACCAGTATGTTATGTATAACTATGTACTAGACCAGAATGTTATGTATAACTATGTACTAGACCAGAATGTTATGTATAACTATGTACTAGACCAGTAAGTAATAAGTCTGTAATATACCAGTATGTTATGTATAAGTCTGTACTAGACCAGTATGTTATGTATAACTATGTACTAGACCAGAATGTTATGTATAACTATGTACTAGACCAGTATGTTATGTATAACTATGTACTAGACCAGAATGTTATGTACAACTATGTACTAGACCAGTATGTTATGTATAACTATGTACTAGACCAGTATGTTATGTATAACTATGTACTAGACCAGAATGTTATGTATAACTATGTACTAGACCAGAATGTTATGTATAACTATGTACTAGACCAGAATGTTATGTATAACTATGTACTAGACCAGAATGTTATGTATAACTATGTACTAGACCAGTATGTTATATATAAGTCTGTACTAGACCAGTATGTTATGTATAACTATGTACTAGACCAGTATGTTATGTATAACTATGTACTAGACCAGAATGTTATGTATAACTATGTACTAGACCAGTATGTTATATATAAGTCTGTACTAGACCAGTATGTTATGTATAACTATGTACTAGACCAGAATGTTATGTATAACTATGTACTAGACCAGAATGTTATGTATAACTATGTACTAGACCAGTATGTTATATATAAGTCTGTACTAGACCAGTATGTTATGTATAACTATGTACTAGACCAGAATGTTATGTATAACTATGTACTAGACCAGAATGTTATGTATAACTATGTACTAGACCAGAATGTTATGTATAACTATGTACTAGACCAGAATGTTATGTATAACTATGTACTAGACCAGAATGTTATGTATAACTATGTACTAGACCAGAATGTTATGTATAACTATGTACTAGACCAGAATGTTATGTATAACTATGTACTAGACCAGAATGTTATGTATAACTATGTACTAGACCAGAATGTTATGTATAACTATGTACTAGACCAGAATGTTATGTATAACTATGTACTAGACCAGAATGTTATGTATAACTATGTACTAGACCAGAATGTTATGTATAACTATGTACTAGACCAGAATGTTATGTATAACTATGTACTAGACCAGAATGTTATGTATAACTATGTACTAGACCAGAATGTTATGTATAACTATGTACTAGACCAGAATGTTATGTATAACTATGTACTAGACCAGAATGTTATGTATAACTATGTACTATACCAGTATGTTATATATAAGTCTGTAATAGACCAGTATGTTATATATAAGTCTGTACTAGACCAGTATGTTATGTATAACTCTGTAATAGACCACTATGTTATATATAAGTCTGTTATAGACCAGTATGTTATATATAAGTCTGTAATAGACCAGTATATTATATATAAGTCTGTACTAGACCAGTATGTTATATATAAGTCTGTACTAGACCAGTATGTTATGTACAACTCTGTAATAGACTAGTATGTTATATATAAGTCTGTTATAGACCAGTATGTTATATATAAGTCTGTACTAGACCACTATGTTATGTATAACTCTGTAATAGACTAGTATGTTATATATAACTCTGTAATAGACCAGTATGTTATATATAAGTCTGTACTAGACCAGTATGTTATGTATAACTCTGTAATAGACCACTATGTTATGTATAATGTATAACTATGTACTATACCAGTATGTTATATATAAGTCTGTACTATACCAGTATGTTATATATAACTCTGTTCTAGACCAGTATGTTATGTATAACTCTGTAATAGACTAGTATGTTATATATAACTCTGTAATAGACCAGTATGTTATATATAAGTCTGTACTAGACCAGTATGTTATGTATAACTCTGTAATAGACCAGTATGTTATATATAAGTCTGTAATAGACCAGTATGTTGTGTACATGTTTGTATACTTAACCAACGTGTTATGTATGACACACATAACATTTTTTGAACAAGTGAAAATAAAAAAGCAAATACATAATAATTTTGCCAAGAATGTTTGTTTTTTGTTTGTTTGAATGGTGTTTTAACGCCACTTTCAGCAATTTTTCAGCTATATCATGGCGTCCAGTTTTTATTGGGGGAGGAAGCCGGAGTACCCGGAGAGAACCCCCGACCTGCGGTAGGAAAACATGGCAATCCTTATCAATTTGCCAAGAATGTATGATCTGTATAATAACTAATTACAAATTGAAAATAACCTATTTGTATAGTCGGACTGCCTGCTAGGATTTCGCAAGTACCAAGTACTAATTTCTAAATGTTGACAGTCTAATCTATGATTTCCCTTACTATACCCATTACTTTCTTCTTAAGAAATAATTCATAGATGTACGAATATATAGTGATTTTACCACGGGTTGGCCCTTCATGCCAGATTTTTTAAAATGTGTGCAAAATGGGTCAACCCGTGGTAAAATCGGTATATATTCGCGTTCTCAATGAATTATTTCGGTTCTAATAGAAAAAATAAATAACTATATAATCTCTAGTGTAATATCAACAACGTAACATATGAGTTGCAAGACTCTTTGGCCATTTAGGACACAAAGTTAATTGTGACGTAGTTAAAATATTTTAAATATCTTACTATGACATCGCCATAAGGAGTGTTTATCTTTTATGAGTAAACACTTGCCATACCATAGCTGTGGACAAAAATCGTTTCAGGCACGTCATATTAGAATCGTTATTTTAACATCACTGTTACTATTGAACTTACCAGTATACTGAATGTAATTATCTTACCAATTACACGCTGTACTAAATATAGTTATCTTACCAACTGAATGCACTTTAAAGTTTTAATTTCCTCATTGTTACAATTATTATGAGAACTAATTTCGAACAGGAAACACAAAAGTATTAATATTATGCACGTGATTAGTTGAATTTGATGAAACATACATATTGTAATAATTGTGAATGAATACTGAATGTGTTTTCACGTGGTTTATGTGAATATTTCGTTACCGGAAAGAGTCTGAATCATCATATGGCATGTTTTAGTATTTTTACAGTCTTCAATTCGTTAAATTTTTTATTTTAATATTTATATTTTTAAAAAGTTGAGTGTGTGAAAGGTTTACTTTTGGTTTCGTATTTTTCGTTTATTTTGGTTTCATTTTTATTCGTGTTGTACCAATTTTCGTCGTTTTCGTGGGTGGGGACAAACCACGAAATTAAGAATTCAACGAATAATGAACTCTTTGACGATTTCTTTTGTTGAGTATCGAGTAGCGAGCTGAAAAAAACGCGAGTTAGAAATGTCCAGTTGAGAGATGGAAAATGTCAATATGAGTTTAAAGTCGAATTACAAATGAAAAGTTGAAAAAGGGCCGTTTGGGGTTAAAGATTATGCACCCTTCGGTTTGTCGACTATCCACGTATTTAGACGAAAATCGCGGCGAATTTGAGCACAAATATAAAACTTTTTGGGTATGACTGGGCTTATATCTGTGTCAGACAGAGCTCTGAATGGAACATTGATAAAGTTTTAGGGGAGATGTGAAGAAGACAATGAGTATTCGTCACGTGAACAACAGGAAACGTGTTTTGTGGTGTAGGAGAGGGATCGAAGACTGTAAATGGAAACTGGAGAATCGTAATATAAATTCATAAATGTAAAACAAAGTACACATTGGAAGAGAACGGTAAGTATATATTTGGAGAAAGGTCGGAGAAGAATGGGAACCAAGTTGTATTTATCCACCACAGGAGCGACACCTGAGAATCATGCTGTGGGTTGCTTGACCGAATTCTTCTGTCTCTATGATGCAAATATTTCACAATTTTCGTTTTCATTTTCTATTTTGACTTTTTTCCTTATTGGAAAAAAGTCAAAAAAGAAAATTGATACAGAAGAATTCTGTCTATGGGGTTGCATAACCGACTATTAAATTGAAACTCTGTCTTTTGTTGAAGGTAAAAGTAATGCCATTAAGTATATATAAAGTATAGAAAGCAATTTATGGTCTGTAATTGCCGGACTTTAACTGCAAATAATTCTTGATTTTAAGATAAAAATGTTCCAGTCCTTCGTCCAAAACAATGAAAAAATTATGGCGAAGGAAACAATATTCTCTACATGGATTGGCCTGCACATAGCCCATACCTGAATAAAGTTGAGAATTATTGGTGGAAACTGAAGAGAGACTTGTAAAATTAGGTCTAAAATATTGCATCCGTGAACAACGACTTAAGAGACCCCTGCAATTTTACTTATCATGATAAAACATCCAGAGAGTCCACTGCTACCGTTCTGTATATGGTTATTGACAGTGATAGTGACTATACAGTCATGTACTACATGTCAACTTGTTTTGGTGAGGTTTTTTTGCGTGACAAATAAAAACTGTTTACCGCTTATGGTCCAGCTGATGATCCTGATGTAAATGAAGAAAGGTACTTTTTGAAATCAACAATTATTACCTCGAGATATTCGGCCTTTTAAAATGCGGCGGTTTTCTTTTTCATTTTGATTGGGCTATTTCATAATGTTTCAAAACTTTTTTTTCAGTTATAATAGCAGCCAAACCGGCTGCGTTTTCGTGTGATTTATTTCATGTCTTTAAAACAAAATCATCTCACACATGAACCAAGAGTTCATAACTCCTTGGCTAGTTTGCAGTCTTAAACAAGCTGAGTGTTTTTGCATTTTAACACTTTGTAAGGTCTTTAAACAACTGTTGTGAAGGATCACGTTGTTCCGATATAAAACGTCCAAAAAGTAAAAAATGTTAAGTTAAAGACGGCAATCTGTCGTTAGGGTCATTTTACAATCATATCGATACTGGTTCCCTGTTTGTCAATGCGGTTGTCTTACACCATACCAATAAAGATTCAGATAAATTGACCGCTGTGGCTGAAAAAAAAACACACGTGTATTGTTACATGTGTTATACAAAGTACAATAATTTGAAATATGAAATTCGCAAATATCGGGAAAAATATGATGTCAATTTTATGTATACTAATAGTCACACTCCACCAATTGTGATCAGTTTTTTTGCTTACTTTTTTATTATTCCATATTGTATTTGTGTATTACGAAAATCCAATAGGAACAAAATCCACGATAACGACTCCATATTTCTTACAACGCCTCCTTTATTTTCATCTTACAAATCGTCCTTGACTTTACTCCGGAAATTTTATATTTTAAGTCAGCCTCTTTTTTCTAAAAGGAGCTTGCGTTGTTTAAAGTTCGTCTGCTTTTGTCATTTAGTACATGTATTTTGGGTAAAGGTTTTTCAATACAAAAAATTGTATGTGATATTCACTAAAATTGTTTTAGTTGAAAAAAAGTTCATTTATAAGAGATTAGTGAATAAAAGTCAGTTTATCACAGTATGAAACTTCCGGTCATATTAGTACCGTCAGCTAGTGCTGCCAATATCGCTCTGCATCTGCTTAGTGTAAACATATTTTATTCGTGATAATGAACATAGTTATTACATCGTATACAATGTTAGGATCAGAAAACAAGTCACAGACATATTAATCCGTTTCCTATAGATACTAGATATCAGTGAGATGGTACCCATCTCTGTGGGCCCTTAAGTTCAAGGTCAAAGGTCATCAACCATGGTATGCGACACATCGCCTTGATGCTATCTAACAACATTCCAAATATCAAAAGCCTACCTCGAAAGATAAAAAAGTTACAGCCCGGACATGAATTTGTCATTCAAAAAGCAATAATGTGACCAAAGGTCAAAGTTCAAGGTCAAAGGTCAGCAACCACGGTATGCGACACATCGCCTTGATACTATCTACCCTCATTCCAAATATCAAAAGCCTACATCGAAAGATAAAAATGATACAGCCCGGACATGAATTTGTCATTCAGAAAGCAATAATGGGACCTAAGGTCAAAGTTCAATGTCAAAGGTCAGCAACCATGGTATGTGACACATCGCCTTGATATTATCAACTCACATTCCAAATATCAGAAGCCTACCCCGAAAAATAAAAAATGTACAGCCTGGGCATGAATTTGTCATGCAGAAAGCAATAATGTGACCTTAAGGTCAAAGTTCTATGTCAAATGTGATCAACCACGGTATGCGACACATCGCCTTGATATTATCTACCCACATTCCAAAAATCAAAAGATTAAAAAGTTACAACACGGACACGATTAGTTTTGGACGGACTGACTGTAGGACTGATCACAAAGTGGCGGGGCCCTAATTATAGTTACATTAATAATACTCAAAGGATCAAAACTATTTACAACATAAGCAAATAAACTTGTATATTATATATATAATAAATTGTGGATACAGGAAAACACTGATGAATTTTAAGTGCAGATATGAGGTTTTAATCGGATCGCTTTGTACTAAGTATGCATTCTTGAACTGTCAAAAATAAATTTAAAATCTTCCTCGTATGAGAAGTCAGGTGAGTCATATAATAGTGTCTGAACGGGTCAATTGTTGACGATGTTGCTAAGTTGAATGAAAAGTGGGCTGTGTGATAGGTAGTGGTTTGTTGTCTCAACTTCTCCACAATGACAAAGCTGCGAATCAACTATATTTTTAACGAACAAGTACGGAGCTACACTTCATTCGTAATCTTGAATGAAATATGTGTGGTTTTTGTTGGGCCTTCCTCTTGCGCAGTCTTGAAGGATGAAACTGACGCACTTAGTGTTGTGCATTTAGGAATCAAATTCCAAGAGCGTACAGTTGAAAGCACAAAATAGTTTGTGCTGTTCTAGTTCGAACAGGTGGAATTGTGGATCTATTCCTAGTGTCGTGGCTGTGGATATCCCTTAGCGAGTCCGGTATTAAGTCAGACTTGAAAGCGAAGCGGGGAGTATCCCTTTATGAGCATGCTCACAGTCCACTCTTGTTCATTATATAAAAGTAAGTCAGTCGTTGAGATTCTCTTTGCTCACTGCGTTCCAACTAGCCTGTCTCAATATAAAGTTTTTCAAGGGAGACTAAACTGGTTGCTCCGGTTACTATCCTGGCGGCCTCAACCTGTACCCTTTCCACTTTGTCTCTAAGATGTTTTACATTAGAATCCCCTATTGCATCAGCATTTTCCAATATAGGACGTATATAGGTTAGATAAATAATTGCCAAGGATAAATTTAAATTTTCGTACGACATTTACACGTTTATATGCCTTTTCTATTATGAATTCAATATGTTTATTCCATGGGCCATCATTTGAGATATATACTCCAAGATGTTTGTGACTGGATACTTCACTCATCAGTACGTTATTCATATAAAGGTTCGGATGTCTGGTTTGTTATGCCTCTTTTTTTATGGTCATTGTCTCTTTTTATGAGGGTTGAAGCTAACCAACCATTTAGAAGACCATGTACGTATTTTTTCAATATCACTATTCAAAACATTCGCTGCCACAATGGGACTATCTACAATTAAGTAGAAGACAGGTGTCGTCAGCAAATAATTTGATAGTTGAATGAATACCAGTTTCAATATCGTTAATAAAGATGATAAAAAGAAGAGGCTCAGGATAGACCCTTGATGAATACCAGCTTTTATAATACCCCAATTAATCAGATGACGAAATATTTATTAATACCCTTTGTTTCCTTCCCGATAAATAATTTTCTACCCATTTTAATAAAGTGCCTTTGATACCCGATGCCTCTAGTTTACATAACAATCACCGATGCCAAACTCTTACAAATGCTTTACTGATATCACAAAATACAACTCTTACTTCTTCCCATCATCTAATTCTTTTCCAAAGTCGTTCGAGATTTTTAGTAGTTGATTTATAGCAGAATACCTGCAGTAAACCAGACTGATTTGTTGTGATCGTTTGGTTGGTTAATACGTAGATAATTGTGGATATATTTTTAAATACATCTTTCCATGACTTTACCAATCACACTGATAAGTGAAATAGGTCTATAATTTCAATAGTCACTCGACGAGTCTTTTTTGAATACGGGTGTTACATTGGCATTTTTCCATTAAGTTATATGCCAACTATTAATGACAAATTAAACAGTTTACACAATGGATACTTTAGTACAGTGAGGCTTCTTTTAGGAGGCATGGACTAATGCAATCTGGACCAGATGCTTAAGTATGCTGAATTAAGTATGTCCTCAACCTCGTTTTCTGTAATGTGGATGCATGTAAGTCCGTCTGTCTGAGTGTCTTGTATGTCTCCAATAGAGTTAGTTCTTATGTGCTCTATTTTTCTGTTGAATACTTTTCCGAATCTCAAGGAGGATTGTTTTTTCTAATGGTAACAGTACTATTAGGTATATTTTGGTGCACCTTTTCCAAGATTATGTCAGTAATGGCTGATGCTATGTTGTCGACGTCATTTGAAACAAATAGGGCATTCCAGTCAATGTTTGAAAGTTGATTTCGGTACGATTCATTATTTCTTTTTTTCGTATACAAAGATTTTACGTTTGAATGGTTTACATGACTTAGAAGGCTGATCGAGGACACCTACTACGGGTAGATGGCACAGTACTTGGAAGGCTGATCGAGGATACCTACTACGGGCAGATGGTACCGTACTTGGAAGGCTGATCGAGGATACCTACTACGGGTAGATGGTACCGTACTTGGAAGGCTGATCGAGGATACCTACTACGGGTAGATGGTACCGTACTTGGAAGGCTGATAGAGGATACCTACTGCGGGTAGATGGTACCGTACTTGGAAGGCTGATCGAGGATACCTACTACGGGTAGATGGTACAGTAATTGATCAAGTAGTGGAGGACTAAAGTATATGGTCAAAACACTTCTAGTATTAGTGATTAGAAAAAGAGCTGTTCGTAGATAAGATTGATTCTGGTCCAAGATTTGGTTAGATACCTGATATCAACAACAATATACAGATTACTTTAAGATATTTAAATATATTTAATATACATGTTTATAATAGTTTGCTATCAAAATTGTTTTTACACTTGTCGAGGGAGTAATGATTGTCAACAACATCTTGCAATTCATTTCTAAATATGAAGTGCAATATAATAAATACTTGCTATTTGTTCAACGTGCAGAAGCGCGCAAAATTTAAAAGGGTTACTCAGTTGTCACTACACAGTACCCATAAAAGTATTCAATTGTCTTGTTTGTGTTCAGTTTATTGTAATAATCCAGTTATGGCTTATAATCGACTTAGGGTAATATTTAAATTATTACATCTCGAAAGAGTTATTTTTCTACTGTCCTGTGGACCTTTTCTTGATTTAATAATTATGGATATCACCTGCATTAAAGATCATTATTGTACATCATGGACCTTTAAAGATCTGAAAGACCTCAGTATCACCTGACTGTGAAAATTGGGTTCTTACCGACTTATCAGAAGATACAGGTTTGTTAACAACAATGTACTGAAAAGACAAGTTGCATAACCGTGTACTTTTATCAAGAGCAATACGGAATAGAGCCAAAGCTGTAGATAGCAGTTCAAAACGTGCCTTGAGATATCCATTGATTACACGGAAAAATAAAGCAGCATGTTTTCAATGTTGGAAAGCCCGTCGTCAATGGAATTTAGCTTCTTTCAAAAAGGTCTATTGGTCTTATCACAGCCTCTCGAGGATGTATGTAACTGACGGCAGAGCTTAAGCATGGCGGAAAATAACACTGCTTATGCCGACAAAGCTGAAATGGTTCCGTTGTCGTTGTGAGGGCTTATTAGGGTTTCGAGTCGGTGGACACATTGCCATGTCCAGCAAGATGCATGTCCCGACTTGAATCCAGCTGAGCACATATGTTTGCGAAAACGAAGGTTTCCGATACCACACCGATCAACCGACTTATATCATTTTGGTGAGAAGAAGTATGACACGATGAAAAAAGATGTAAACAAGTTAAGACCTATACGTATACATATGACTTTTTCCAAATCGCTACGTTTAAAACTCACTGTATCAAATATAGTTTAGTAAAACATTATTTGGCATATATTTGTCCATTAACATATTCAATCGTTTTAACTAATGTTTTCATTTGTTATCTGAAAATAGGTTCCAAAGATACTGGCATCACAAATTGGAACAAATAAATGCAAAATTTACGCTTCTGCACAATATATTTCTGTATCAAGAGTTTTTGTTCAAAAGGACATATATCCAACGTTTTTTCTGACCCCAAAATTATTCTTTCAATTGCAATTTATTAGGGGTTTGAAGCATTTTTCTTTACGCGTTTACTGAAAAAATGATACGGAAAAAATCAGCTCATCTTTTTATAATGACACGATGAATAAAAGTTCCTTGACACGATTGAAAACAGCCACGTATTTCTCAAGTGATTAGTTTTATACTTCCACATGGGGCATTTCAATAACATTTTACAACCATGTCTGTATATCAACAATATTATACAAAAAGTAAAATTGTTAATACAATAGGACTATGATGTATACATTCTTGACACTTATCACTAGATATGGCAAAAAATAACAAGCAGCGGAGCAGCTTTGTAATTCATCTTAAAACCATAGTCAGCGAGGAATTAAACATAGAGTAAATGCTCTCATTTAGACAATCCCAGAGCAGGGCTTAAGCGGAAATCAGTGTTATAAGTCGATAACGCTCTACATATGAGGTCTCACCTATCAACAAATAACACATAACGAACAAGATTTTGTACAAATATTTCTTACTTGTACAAATATTTCCTACTATATGTCGACATTAAATAGTATATAACGGATCCATCTACTTGGTAGGTCATTATATTGATGTCAAACTTTTTTTAACAAATTATAAGTTATG
This sequence comes from Limnoperna fortunei, assembly GCA_944474755.1. Classification (NCBI taxonomy): domain Eukaryota; kingdom Metazoa; phylum Mollusca; class Bivalvia; order Mytilida; family Modiolidae; genus Limnoperna; species Limnoperna fortunei. The sequence goes on from OX104117.1 coordinate 65,563,949, forward strand.
AATTTAGGCAAACATTATCAGATGCCTGCCTACAATCAGGAACCTATATACTAGTCCAGCTTCAATTTATAATAAAGACGAAGAGCGAGAAATTAGCGTACAAATGAGAGTTACATCTCAAGAATTAATACATGTATAACTGTAACACGAATACTGCCTATGTCTAATAATTTTTAACATTATCGGTTGCAAATATTTTGAGAATTCCACAGTAATCATTTACATAAAAACAGAAAAGGAAAACGTGTAAGACATGTAGTTACTAAGGACAATATTATATCATTCAAACAGACCGCGAGATTTACCTTCATTGACCGAATTATACACAATTTTCATCGTGTATTACCCCTGTAGACACCTAAAGATACACAGAAAAGAATCTACCAAACTGGTTAGAGAATACTTACACAAATGTACACTGTTTTATTTATGGTTTAATTACCCGCTTTCTTTCACTGTTAATTCTAATAAATGAATAATAAATAATGATAAAAAATCAAACAAACACAAATCAAAACACCCTGCCTTTAACGATGTCATATAATATTTTCTTTATTTTTATGTCAACGCCCCAAATGCGAAGGCCACCTTCGCCTTTAGACGGTGACATAAAAATTCAGTTTTGCAGAAAGTACGATCGTCGACATTTATTTCGTTACTCTTTTGGGTTTTCTTCAATCAAAATAGTTTGGTGATTGATATGGTGATTTGTGCAAACGAATAGTACGTTATAGGCTGTTATCCGACAGAACCCTACTTCTTGTTGGCCGATGTGCATTACAATGATTTTAGTTTAACATTTAACCCCTTCTGGAAATTGGAACGGTTCGATATTTGGCGATTCGTACTAATAGGCAGTAAGTTCTGCACAAATCTCACTGTCGACCCTTTACTTTCTGCTTGCAGCTTATACGTATTGAACAATTTTGTAAAACGTTTCTCGTGTTTCGTTTATCGTACTGGTTGGATATTTCATATTATGGTTGATACAAATTGATTGTATACGATTTAAAACCCTGGTACTTATTTGTCAATCAAAACAAAATGCGAATCGACTTGTCAAAGTTCAAAGTCTAAGGTCTGCAACGATGATAGGAGACCCATTGTCTAGTAATTATCTACCCACATGGCATATATGAAAAGCTTAGCCTATTTCAGCGAAGGTCGGGGTTTTCTCTGGGTACTCGGACTTCCACTCCCATTAAAGACATCATACAGCTGATAAATTGCTGAAAGGCATTATAAACCATTCATGCAAGCAAACAAACAGTCAAACAATTATTTTAAAAGTTATACCGGGCGCGAAGCAATGACTTAAAAGGGATTGATGTTATCCTGGGTGGGGGGGTCAAATTTCGAAGTTAAATATCCCGGACACGAAGCAGTCACTCAAAGGGCAATGATGTGACATTGGGGGTCAAATTTTAAATTAAATATCAACACCTATGGCATGCGAAACATCGATAAGTTATAATCTACCCACACGCCAAATATCAAAAATCCTACCTAAAAAAGTTATATCCCGGACAAGATTTTTAAATGGCTGCACAGACGAACACACAACAATATGTCGACCTTCTTTTGCCTCTTTTACCAAAAACCCAATATAAACCTCCTAAAAATGAAAAGTGTTATGTAACACTAGATAAAGCTATCTTACATATCCTAAACGTGTATTAGTATGCGATTTGCAGTGTCAAATAAATTTGGCTGAAAATATCAGTCTTAAAGGAGAAGAAAAGAAAAAAGAAGATGATGTAAATTACCAGACAAAAACAATATGTCTCTCATTTATCTTCGTTTGCTATAGATAATAAAATAAGAGTTGCATACAAATACAAAGATAGTTTGAAAGCTTTTCTGCAAATGTTATTGTGTGTCGCTATTTGTTCATTTCATATTTTATGCACAGTAATCAAAATTAATTTTCCCCATCCTCCTCTTCATGCTTGATATTGACAAGAAAATAAAAAATTACATATATTATTACGTTACGAACTCTTAAAGTGCATACTTATTCAATCGGTTAGCAGAATTTAATAGCTTATACAAAGTCATATTTCTTGTTTTAATCATATCATTGAACTGATTTACATCGTATCGTAATTTCTCTTACAGTGCAATTAAAATCAAATTAAATATTGTTAATGCATTATGTTAAAGATACATTTTTGGCATCAGGCGAAAGCCAAGGGAATATTCTTTATATTTAAACGGCCGATTTGAAATAAAATTATATCATAAAAGGTCATTTTAGCATTTTAATAACTATATCTGCATTTTTTCGTTTATTTTATAAGATGAGTTGGACAAAAATAAAAGCAAGAGCTTAAAGAACTGAATATATTTATTGCCAAATCTATGCTAAATCGTGTTTTAATCTATTTTATTCGCTACAGTAAATTTAAAACATAAAAAATTTTGAAAAACTTAACTACGTTTTCATCGCTTCTAACTTGTTTATATCTTTTTTCATCGTGTCATACATCTTCTCATCAAAATGATACAAGTCGGTTGATCGGTGTGGATACAGACAATAACGAAATTAGGCCAGGCATTACATCAAAATGGCAACAATGGACACAACATCAAGTTACGAGTTTAGTTTGTGGTATGAGAATGCGTTTAGAAGAAGACACACACACACACACTATTAAAACTTTCTAACTTACAACAGTGCAGACGTTTCTTACATGATATGACTGTTTAACAGAATACTCACCTCGACTAGTTGTTTCCAACATCACATCGCAAAGCGGTTTCTTTGTTTTAATTAAATTAGAATAATTTTCACAAGCACTACTTGTATTTTAAATAAATTTTCATGAACAATTTACTCGCACATTTTCTTTTTTTCCAAAAAATGATTGTTGCAATACCAAATGTATATTTCGTCACCTGGTCGAGCACTGGGAACCCTCCCAGAATGGGTCCATTTCTGATGACGGACAACCATGAAGCTCTTAAGTTGGTGGAATATAATGCATGTTGCAACCAACCGGCCACACACGGACTACCCGTAACACACCTTATATCAAGGTATAATTAAAAAAAAGTTACTCCTTGATAGTGAAAAGAAGCATTCTACATAATTATCTGTAGGAAACCATTGCATTGCTGCTGTGATGAACACTGATATCCCTAGCCTATAAACAAATAATGAAATTTTCTATTTTACAACTCTGGTTATCGCTATATGTTGAGTAGTGTTGTCAAAAATAATAGAATCGTCCTGTAATTTTTGAATGTCTGATTAATAACTCTCGTTTGTCCCTCATATTTAAACGAGGGTTCTCGGTGGCCGAGTGGTTTATGCAGTTCGTCTTCCATTGATCGCGTGGTCTGTCAACATTGAGGTTGCGGGTTCGAGTCTCACTGCGGCATGGTGTATTCGACTCTAATCTTAATTGACAAGGATTGGGGGTTTTCCCCGGGTCATCCGGCTTGCTCGCAAGATAAAAACTGGACGCCATGAGATATTTGAAAAATTGCTAATAGTGGCGTTAAACAACATTTAAACAAATAAAATAAACATATTTAAAATAATCAATATTTATAAAAAAAAACATCTTTGTATAATTATCAAAGCGATATGTGACTCTTATATGATTAATTTCTTATCACTCTTTCTCTTTGTTTTTGAATTAGATTTTGTGTCGATAAAATCAATTGTTTGCTAATAACAATTCACTTTCACTCCTTAAAGAGTAGACGTAATGAGATGAATACAGTTTTAATCAGGCTTTAACTAATTTAATGTCTGAAAACAGATCTTGATTGCGAAAATGTACTCAGTCACATTCCATATATTTTATATATAGAAAATATATGTTAGTGGGTTAATCCAATTACTACGTCATAAAACAGTTAAATGTTTAAACAAAGAAGCTATAAGATAATTATCGCAGTTTACTCTTCATATTATTATCAATTAACTAACACATACTGTTACTGCAGCATGCGGCACGTGAATGATTACAACTTTGGGTGAGTATTATTGAACATGAATATTGTAGAAACTGTTCAACGGTATACGCCAAGTGAGAAATATGGCAATTCATTTGGGAGGTGTGGGAATATTATGCATTTTGCAGCCGACCACATATGAACTATAGTAAAAAAAGCATAAGACCATAGTAAAGTGCTCCCGACCAATGACATTGTCCAATTTTGTATGTCTTATTCATGAAGACCATGACATATTATCTTTTGTTCAAAATTAGTCTGCTTAATACATAAACTTGCCTGAGGCTCATTAAATATGTCTAAAAACTGTTAGCTAAAATTCAACAAAAAAGAATGCAGACATATTTCGAACAAAGATAATTCTTTAAGTCGGTGATATACCATTAAATATGTCTAAAAACTGTGAGCTGAAATTCAATAAACAAAGAATGCAGACATATTTCGAACAAAGATAATTCTTTAAATCGGTAATATCCCATATTATTAAGGCCATGAAAGTCCGGAGATCTTCATGAATAGGACACAAAAATGGGTCAATTTCATTTTCGAATTCTTCCAAAAAAAACAACAGAGCAAAATAAAGTTTTTCACAAAATATACGATGGAATTGCTTGAAATTGAAATTTGCAAATCCTAAAATAGTACTAAATCATCATCAAAAATGATTCCTATAATTGTTTACTTGGAACGTTTTGAGGAGCAAGATAGTTCGTCTACTATTGATCACTGATGCGGGTTCGATTCTCACTGCAGGCAGGGTGTACTCGACTCCAATCTTAATTGACAAGGATTTCCTACCGCAGGTCGGGGGTTTTCTCCGGGTACTCCGGCTTCCTCCCCCAATAAAAAACTGGACGCCATGATATAGCTGAAAAATGCTGAAAGTGCGTTAAACACCATCAAACAAAACAAATGTAACATTTAAAAAAAATTGATAATCCATGTCTTCATGATTAAGTACGAGCGAAATTAAGCGAGTACTTATCATGAAGACAGGGATTATCATATTCTTACAAATTAAGACCATTGTAAAGTGCTCAAGAGATTATAGCAATCACGATACCAAATAATAGTTGATTAGATTTTGTCATTTTAGTGCAACTACAAATACAATAGGTTAAATTTACCGTAAACAAGATAAACCTTCTAGAGAGAAGATGCGGAGGGTAAGATAATCCATTTTCCATGCAACCAAGCTTGAAAAAGTGCTTCATTTTCCTTTTAAATTACATACATTTTTCATTTTTATGCATACAACTTTAAAATCTATTATGATTCTAAACTTCAATTTTGAGGGAGACTTTATTTTTATATTTGCTATGAGGGAAAAAGATAATGCCACTTGTAAGTTATTTTGGGCCCTACCTAATAGTTTGCATTTTGTTTGTCTGTCCATCCGTCCACAAGTTTTTGAAAAGTTACAAGTAAACATTGATAGTAATCATTTCCGGTGTTGATTGAGTACAATTTTTGGATTTGCAAATTTCAATTTCATGCAAATCCATTGTATATTTTGTGAAAAACTTTATTTTGTTTTGTTGTTGTTTTTTTTACGGAAGAATTCGAAAATGTTACAAAACAGCGATAAACAGATTATTTACGTTTTATGAAACTCGATGCATTTTCTCGTCATTTCATCTCAGTGCTGTCGCACTTCGATGAGATATGGACGAGAAAACGCATCTCGTTTCAAAAAACGTAAATAATCTATAATTATCTTTGTTCAAAATATGTCTGCATTCTTTATTTGTTGAATTTCAGCTCACAATTTTTACACATATTTAATGAGCCTCAGGCAAGTTTATGTATTAAGCAGACTAATTTTGATCAAGAGATAATATGCCACGGTCTTCATGAATAAGACATACAATATGGGACAATTTTGATGTCGATATTCCGAAAGGTACCACGGAGGTACAGTTTCCTGCACTGCCAAGATAAGTTACGAATTTATATTGTATCAACCGCAGATTAATATCGAGATTCCATAACTAGCATTTTTGACTATCTATGTATGAATCAGTGCATCATATCATCTTTGAGGTCTTTGAAAAATGACTGTATTTAATCTAATTTATCTTAAATGAACAATGCATACAGACCCGATTATGAACGTAAAACCCCGAGATTTCCGAATTACTCACTATAGGTGAACTCGACTGACATCTACTCATTAAATTAATTGAGGGTCTACAGGAGTGGGTACAATCGTAATGGAACAAGTTATAAACGAGGGTGACAATGATATCACCGTTGAATCACTCTACAATCTAATGGTTAAAATAGACAGTCGCCTATCCACGATAGAAACAAATATAACAAAAATTGATGAACTTAGTGCAACGATGAACAATATACTGACTGGATTTTCTCAAATCAAAAAGAAAATTAATGAAATTGAGTCATCGGTCGACAATTTGAAGAAAACAAGCAAGGATCATGAACACTCAATACAAACAATTAAAACAGACTATTCTGTAATAAATAGAGAGTTAAAAATCGTAAAGACCTCAGTTGCCTCCCAGAGTAGTGATTTACAGGGAATGAGTAATGTTTTTGATGAACTGAAAGAAAAACATGAGATTAATACCCAGCAAGTAAATCAACTAAAAACATCTTTTGACAAATCAAGGCAAGAGTTAGACGACCACGCTTGCGAAATGCGACTCGAAGTAAAATCAGTTATACGTGATGCACAAGAACAAACAGAAGAGTTGAGAAGCAAAGTGCTAGATCTAATACAACTTAATATTTACCGGCCACACAGAATATGACAACGAAGACACGGAATATGTCATTCATTCTTTTTTAAAGAGAGAACTCCGAATCACATATGATATACAACTAGGAAACATCCATCGCTTCGGTAGCGGATCCACTCCAGGACGTGGCCATAAAAGAAGACCGAGACCGATCATTGCACTATTTATTTATATGAAAGATCTTGAGGCAGTCCTTTCAAACGCATATAAACTGAAAGGCACTCCATTCGGTATAAATCGTCAATTCCCAGATGAAATCGAACAAGCTAGAAGAAGCTTGTATCCCATAATGAAAGAGAAAAGGGAGCAAGGGTGTAGAGTAAAATTAGTTAGAGACATCCTTTATACGTCGACGGAGTAATCTACGATGACAACCCAGCCAGTACGAAAACTCATGCACAAACTTATAGTGATGCGACCAAGAGAACACCGGTAAACCGCCCTGGAAATAAGCGAAGGCGAATATCATCCATTCCTCAGAAAGATCAACACTAGGAAACCCAAGGAGATGAAAGGAAAGACTCTGACAACATTTTAAAAAATAAACTCATAAAACCTAAGTTATTAAATTTAACTTGTGGTGGTATTTTAAAAAAATGAAATACCCGGAATTTGTAAATATGATTAATAATTATGATTTTATTTGTATTACTGAATCTAAAACAGATGACCTAGATGAAATTGTTATCCCCGGTTACAAATTTGTAATGAAAAACAGAAAAGGCTATAACAGAATTAAATCCGGAGGGATCGCATTTGGCTACAAATCCGAATATGAAGAATTTGTCCACTACTTACAATCTGAAAGCAGATTAGTCTCTTGGTTTAAAATTTCTAAAACCCTTCTACATTTAAATGAGGACATTATTGTCGGAAATATTTACATTCCCCCAAAAAATTCTGCTTACAAAGCAGAAAATGCTTTTGATGAATTAGAACAAGAATTTCTGAAATTTTCTCAAAATAACAACATAATTCTCCTAAATGGAGATTTTAATAGCAGAACGGGCACTGATAAAGATTTTTTTGAAATAGCAGATGAAAACTAAAGTCCATTTGACAATTTAATTAATTATGCAAATATTTTACCTAATTATGAAATGTTGCGAATTAGAAATAGTATGGATAGTGTCAAAACAAATTATGGTAATAAACTGTTGAATTTTTGCAGAAATAATAACTTATTCATTCTTAATGGTAGAGTAGTTGGTGATGAATTCGAGTCAAAACGCCCCATTGTCAAAACGCCCCCTACCAAAACGCCCCCATTTCCCGAAACGCCCCCACCAAAACGCCCCAAATTAAAAAAATGCAAATTGAAAAAAACGCTAAGTTAAATTGAATAATTGTATTGAGGATAAGAATATAAACTTACAAAGAATGTACAGTTTCAAATTATTATGTGCAAGCATTACCGAATGTGTTAATAGTCAGTAGGAGCATATACATGTATAGCATATAATACAAAATATATACATTTATGACAGTAAGAGAATATTTCAGCGTGTGTTCGAGTCCGAACAGAGCGTTCACATATAGTACACGAAGAATCCATGATTTTAGATATAGAAGTGAAAACGGACTGTCTTATATAAGTTTTCGATCATAATTATTGATTTCCATTGGAATACTTTGATTTAACCTATCAAAAAAATTTCTTACAGATATTCCCAACCTCCGAAGTCTTAATAACATTTCTATTGGTTTAAGAATCTACTCTGTTACTGTCTTATTTGTATTCCAGTATGGCTAGAGTAAAACACAATCTGTTATGCATACATTATTTTATAGATGCATACCGTTGTGTTAATCATCATCAAAGCAATGACCTCCCTGATTAAGTAACCTTTTGTTTTGTCAGGGCCGTAACTAGGGCCAGATAATAGATGAGACAGGGGCTTGGGGACGCCGAATGAGAGAAGAAAATTTTGAAAAAATCAACGTAAAATTACACATATCCCCACTTTATTTTATTTTTGGTTGTCAACCTAGAAGAGGCAGTTGCCTCCGTTGTCTCAATGGTAGTTACGGCCCTTTTTATTGATGGGCAATCAGTGAAGATGTTTCATTCGTCTCGGAATCTGATATTTACTATTATAATGTATAATATATTCACAAATATATAAATATATTTGAATTTGTATTAGCGGAAAACGGGGGCGTTTTGCAAAATGCGGGCGTTTTGGTGGGGGCGTTTTGGTTGGGGCGTTTTGGTTGGGGGCGTTTTGACTATGGGGCGTTTTGACCTGCACCCGTTGGTGATGTAACAGGTAAATTTACTTGTAGACAGTCAAGTGTTGTTGATTATTTTATTTGTACAGCGGATTTTTTATCTTATGTTGAAAATTTATTCTCATCATTGTACTCAGACGTTCACTGTCCAATTTCCTTATCTCTTAATATTGCAGCTGAAGATAATGACTCCTCAAAAAGGGGGGTAATTGTAATAGTTGTAATAGAAGGAAAATAAGAAAATGGGACAACGAAAAAGCCGAAGAATATAAATTTTGTAAACTTTTGTTGAATGCAAAGAAATCGACTCCCGATTTCATGATTTATGGTGAACTCGGCAGACATTCGCTTGACATCTGTATTAAACTTAGAATGATTAAGTTTTGGGGGAAATTAGTTAGTGGTAAAGAGAGTAAGCTGCCTTTCGTTTTATACAAGTTAGCCTATTCAAACTACGATGACTTCTCGTGGCTCTCTTATATTAAATCTATACTAGATGACTGTGGTAAATCAAATCTGTGGCTTTCTCAAAACTTCCCAAGTATTTCATGGTTACATAGCGCAATTAAACAAACACTGTCAGATCATTTTAAACAGCAGTGGCTTTCCAACCTACACGAGAGCCCTAAAGCTATTAATTACAGAATGTACAAAGAAGATTTAGAGTTCGAAAATTATTTTAATATACTCAATGATAAAAACAATATTACCTTTTTTCGTTTTAGAACCACGAATCATAAATTACCTGTAGAATCCGGTAGATGGCACAATATACAAAGACAAAATCGAATATGTATTTTGTGTCAATCGCAGGATATAGGAGATGAATTTCATTATATCTTGGTATGCAAATCACTTTGTAAAGAGAGAAAACAGTTTGTTAAATCGAAATTCTATACGAGCCCAAACGTTATAAAATTTAAGGAATTAATGAATTGCCAACATTTACCAGATCGAAATTCTATACGAGCCCAAACGTTATAAAATTTAAGGAATTAATGAATTGCCAACATTTACCAGATCTTATCAAAACTTTGTAAATTTATTCGAACTATAAACAAAAAACTAGAATCTCCTGGGTAGAGTGAAATTGAAATTTCTTACTAATCTTTAATTATGTATTTTATCTGTATCTCTGTACCTTTTTTCATTATATTATTCATCTTGTACATATTTTTTTTGCATATGATATTATATGTCGTACTTTTGTATTTATTTCTCTGTACCTGATTTTGGTTTTGGAGAATAAAGATATATATATATATACAATTTCATTGGTCGAGAGCACTTTACTATGGTCTTACAAGAATTTCTGAAATTTTCTCAAAATAACAACATAATTCTCCTAAATGGAGATTTTAATAGCAGAACGGGCACTGATAAAGATTTTTTTGAAATAGCAGATGAAAACTAAAGTCCATTTGACAATTTAATTAATTATGCAAATATTTTACCTAATTATGAAATGTTGCGAATTAGAAATAGTATGGATAGTGTCAAAACAAATTATGGTAATAAACTGTTGAATTTTTGCAGAAATAATAACTTATTCATTCTTAATGGTAGAGTAGTTGGTGATGTAACAGGTAAATTTACTTGTAGACAGTCAAGTGTTGTTGATTATTTTATTTGTACAGCGGATTTTTTATCTTATGTTGAAAATTTATTCTCATCATTGTACTCAGACGTTCACTGTCCAATTTCCTTATCTCTTAATATTGCAGCTGAAGATAATGACTCCTCAAAAAGGGGGGTAATTGTAATAGTTGTAATAGAAGGAAAATAAGAAAATGGGACAACGAAAAAGCCGAAGAATATAAAGAAAAAATAAATTCCCAAAAAGTCAATAGTATAATACAAAATATAAATAAAATAGACTCTGAAAGTATTTCACATAACGTTATTAATGAATTAGTAGATGAAATTAGTAAAGTCCTAACCGAGCCTGCGGAAGAGATTTTTGGCACTTTTACCCCCAGAAATTATCCAGATTCAAAGGTACACAATATCGATAACAAACCTTGGTTTACTAAAACTTGCTGGCAAAAGAGAAAAGCATTCCGCATGGCAAAAAGGCGTCACAAAAATAAAAAATCCGACGAAAGTCGAAACGACCTTCGGACCAGAGAAAAAGATTATAAACAAGAAATTAATAAAGCTATTCTAGAACATCAGAGGCAAATGAGAAAGAAGCTAAAATCACTAAGAAGTAGTAATAATAAAGACTATTGGGATATTATAAATACAAAACGCTCAACTAAAAATAAGCACGATTTATCTATTGATACTTTTTTCGAATTTGTCAAAGAATTAAATAAGGGGGATGATGACGAAGATTCTAGTCCCAACGATCATAATGTTAACCAGCCGTCCAATATCATGATAAATGATGAGATTTCAGAACTTGAGAAGATGAAATTATGAAATGTATTCAAAATTTGAAAAACGGGAAATGTTGTGGTGATGATAAAATCATTAATGAATATATAAAAAAAATACTTGCCATACACTTATGCCGATTTATTATAAGCTCTTTAATTTAATTTTTAATTCGGGAATCGTCCCTGAGATTTGGCTCGTTGGAACTATACTTCCCTTTTATAAAAACAAGGGCGAAAAGGCGGACCCAAAAAATTATAGACCTATAACGATTTTAAGTTGTATGGGCAAATTATTGACTTCTATTTTGAATTCAATGTTAAATGATTTTTTTAGAAAACTTCTTCTTGCTGAATGAAAATCAATTTGGTTTTAGACAAGGGTATTCCACAATAGACAGTATTTTTACTTTTCATTTACTACAAGAACTCTTACAGAGAAAGAAGAACAAACTATACTGTGCATTTATTGACTTTGCAAAAGCGTTTGACACTGTTTGGCGACCTGGTCTATGGTCAAAATTATTAAATTCATCTATAGATGGCAAGATGTATAATATTATTGTTAACATGTATAGTAATATCAAATCCCGTGTCTTTAATGGTAAAGATTACTCTGATTTTTTTCCAATGTAATATTGGTGTAAGGCAAGGAGAGAATCTGTCTCCTGCACTATTTTCTCTGTATGTCAATGACCTTGAAAGTTTTATGATCAGTATTAATATATGTGGTCTATCAAGTATCTCAAACAAAATTAATTCAGAACTTAGTCTGTATGTAAACCTTTTTCTTATTTTGTACGCTGATGATACTGTACTTTTATCAGAATCTGAAGAAGATTTACAAAAACAACTTTATACACTTCATGAATATTGTACATTGTGGAAGCTTAAAGTTAATGTCGATAAAAGTAAAATAGTAGTATTTTCAAAGGGACGTCTGCGAAATGAAATGAGATTTTATTATGATGATAAAGAGATGGAAATAGTCAAAGATTACATATATTTAGGGGTTCATTTTTCCAGATCTGGTAGTTTTTCTAATGCAAAAAAATATAATGCCGAAAAAGCTACTCGAGCTATGTACGACGTCTTAAAAAGGGGAGATTACATAATTTATCTTTGGAATGTATGCTTGACTTATTCGATAAAATTATACAACCTATTTTGCTCTACGGCTGTGAGGTATGGGGTGTCGGTAATAACTCTATTATAGAACGAGTACATCTGAAATTTTGTAAACTTTTGTTGAATGCAAAGAAATCGACTCCCGATTTCATGATTTATGGTGAACTCGGCAGACATTCGCTTGACATCTGTATTAAACTTAGAATGATTAAGTTTTGGGGGAAATTAGTTAGTGGTAAAGAGAGTAAGCTGCCTTTCGTTTTATACAAGTTAGCCTATTCAAACTACGATGACTTCTCGTGGCTCTCTTATATTAAATCTATACTAGATGACTGTGGTAAATCAAATCTGTGGCTTTCTCAAAACTTCCCAAGTATTTCATGGTTACATAGCGCAATTAAACAAACACTGTCAGATCATTTTAAACAGCAGTGGCTTTCCAACCTACACGAGAGCCCTAAAGCTATTAATTACAGAATGTACAAAGAAGATTTAGAGTTCGAAAATTATTTTAATATACTCAATGATAAAAACAATATTACCTTTTTTCGTTTTAGAACCACGAATCATAAATTACCTGTAGAATCCGGTAGATGGCACAATATACAAAGACAAAATCGAATATGTATTTTGTGTCAATCGCAGGATATAGGAGATGAATTTCATTATATCTTGGTATGCAAATCACTTTGTAAAGAGAGAAAACAGTTTGTTAAATCGAAATTCTATACGAGCCCAAACGTTATAAAATTTAAGGAATTAATGAATTGCCAACATTTACCAGATCGAAATTCTATACGAGCCCAAACGTTATAAAATTTAAGGAATTAATGAATTGCCAACATTTACCAGATCTTATCAAAACTTTGTAAATTTATTCGAACTATAAACAAAAAACTAGAATCTCCTGGGTAGAGTGAAATTGAAATTTCTTACTAATCTTTAATTATGTATTTTATCTGTATCTCTGTACCTTTTTTCATTATATTATTCATCTTGTACATATTTTTTTTGCATATGATATTATATGTCGTACTTTTGTATTTATTTCTCTGTACCTGATTTTGGTTTTGGAGAATAAAGATATATATATATACAATTTCATTGGTCGAGAGCACTTTACTATGGTCTTACAATAATTGTTTGCTAATAAAAACTCTCTTTCACTCCTTATCTTTATTAAAAGAACATACGTATGGGATGAAAACAGTTTTAAACAGGCATTCACGAGTAATTTAATATAACTGTAAACAGGTCTTTATCAAATATGTTGCGCGTGCTTGAAATATGAAATATATGTAAGTGCATACAATTATAATGCCGTGAAAACAGTTTCAAACTAAGGAGCTATTTAGTGTGTGTCAATGGTTTTTAACGTCTATTTCAGCAATTTTTCAGCTATATAATGGCGTCCAATTTTTATTGGAGAAGGAAGCCGCAGTACCCGGGGAAAACCCTTGACCTGTGGTAGCAAAACTGGCAATCCTTGTCAATTACAATTGGAGTCGAGTACACCCTGCCTGCAGTGTGAGAAACCCGCAACATCAGTGTTTACAGATCATGTGATCAATAGTCGATGACTAACTACCTTAACAACACGGCCACTGTTTGGGTTTTTTAGAATTACTTTTCATGTTCCGTCCAATGTTACATCCGAAAATTCAGATTTTCTAGACCGATCACTGCTGTTGACTGCTAAACTACTCAAACAAGGGTTTGTTGTACCTAGGTTGATGTTATCTCTCCAGAAGTTCTATGGTCGGCACCACGACTTAATTGATCGTTACGGGAAATCAGTCTCAAATACGATCTGACATTTTCGCTGAGTCATAGGTAGTGTTTCCTATTCCTGGATTTGACTTTTCCCTAGACAAGACAATGAGTAACTCGACGGGTGTCTAATTAGAGGCAGGCACTGCTTACTCGTCCGGAGCACCTGAGTGCACCCATGGTTTTTATTGGGTTCGGGTTACCCTTTTTCTGTGTGTTATGTTTTTGATTTTGGTGTTGTGTTTGTCTATATCCGGTTTGTAACTGTCCCTTGGTTTTTGGCTCTTGTTATTCGGTCGGTTTTCTTTGCTACTTTCTTACGTGAAAAAAATGTGCTTCAAATCAACTAAATACCTATGGCATTTTTATTTTTTTTTAAGTTGTTAAATTATAAAAGTTATGCAATAAGGCACAATTACAATACAGCAGTAATTTTGTTTAAATGGTGACATATAAGCAGTTGGTGATGTAACCATGGTGACATATAAGCAGTTGGTGATGTAACCGTGGTGACATATAAGCAGTTGATGTAACCAAAAAAGTGCTCGATGGTTTAGGTAGAAAATAACAGTTGTATTACATGTCAAAAATATATTTCAGTCTTATATTTAACGATACTCGCGAAAATACTATAACTATATAATAGTAAACGTATATTAAACTTAATTAGGTCAATTAAGACAAGGACAGGCTAAAATGCGTCTGTATTCTGACCACTTGTAGGATTTAATAAGTGGTTGGAAAATAAGGATCAATCAATCCAGGTGTATAGTCGCAGTGAAAACAGCCCAAGTTTGGCAGGAAATGTGGCCATTCTCGTGTAGTCAATAAAGATTGTGGTCTAGTACACCCAGTCCCAAGACGAGCTCGAACTCGCATGCCCAGTGACACTGACAGTGACCAATAATAAGATGGTCCGCCGAAATTACTTGGCCACAGAGCACCTATAATGTGAGATATGAAATATATGAAATCACAAGATGTTTTTTATATAAAGTTATTTTTATTGTGAGCACTGTATTGTGATTTGTTTGACAAGAGGGAAAATATACCGAGCCAACCGTCCCTCCTCAAAAACAAAGAAAACAAACACCCCCGCAATAATTTTTCGACAAATCGAACAAATTTCTGTGATTAAGACATTGTGATTAAGACATAAAAACATGTTTGGACTTCGAAAATTGTTGCTCCAGTGTTTCAAAAGCACGCGTTCCTATTACGTGCGACCCAGCTTTGTAAACGAGGTGTGACTGACCAAGAGGAAAATATACTCCTAATCCCTACCGCCTCAAAAACAAAGAAAGCGAACTTGTGAATACATGATATATTGAACTGCAAAAGTGTACATAATTTACAATTGTTTAATTATTGAAATATTTTGTAATTATATATTTTAAAATATCCATCTTTTATACTTGTTAGTCTGAAGTGGAGCGTGTTTAACAAGGATACAGCGCTCCTGATAACATATACAGTGTTCATAGAAAGTAAACAACGATCTCCGTGGAATATATACATGTAAATGTCCATATATTGTATTACAGTATATATACAGCGAGCTTCATATATGGAGCGCCTTATGCATATTAAATGTAGTGCATTCTGCATAATATACATAGAATGTATACATCCACATATCTCTGTATTATTGAAAGATGCATATTTATGCAGTAAATGAAAATATAAATATACATGGTACACATTTGTTCAGATATTTTTAGAATATTTGAATCTTCAACCGTGTACACGCAACTTAAAGAAATACAGATTTAATAATTTATGTAACTAAATACTAAGGGAAAAACTTATTGAACAATAGTATCAGTTGAGAAACTCAAAAATTAATGTTGAACTAAACCTATTTTAAAATTAAAGACCATTTTGGATTTGAAAATTATTTAGTGCATATCAATGTCTTTGAACAAAGAAAAGCTTTATGTAAACTCAGAATTTCAGCTCATAAGCTTTAAATTGAAATAGGGCGTTATTCGAAAACTCAAGATCTGATAGATTTTGTAAAAAAAATGTATATTGAAAGATGTTGAGGATAAAACTCATTTTTTATGTGTTTGCCCAAAATTTGAAACTAAAAGACAAGCTTTATTTGGTTTAACAAGAAATTCCCAAATTTCTTACATTTAAATAATAAATTAAAGGTAATTTTTCTTTTAGTAATGAAGATGTCAAAGTTTTGACTGCCATTTGTAAGTTTATCATTGAAAATACTGTTTGACATGTATCTGTGTGTTGATTTTCAATAACTACAAACAACCTGGTTTATATCTTAATTATCTTTCTCTGTCCTAAATATTCAAATGTTTTGTGTATATGTTAGTATGTTATAGTATTTGTTATAGCATTTTTTTTTCTTCTTGATGTTCATGCTCTTTTTGCTCCATGTGGGCCCCTGATATTGCATTGCATTGTATCGTATTGTATTGTATGTTAATCGCTTCGTATAATAGAAGGTCTCGGATACATTGACTTTAGATATTGCGTTCTGCATAATATACACATCTCTTAATTTATATTAAAAGACATGAAAAAAAAGAAAAATAAACATGTAATCTTAAAAATATTTTTAGTTTTTAATACCGGTTTACATAACTATATATATCTTTATTAACCAAAGGCAATAACAACCATAGGTTACAAAATTGTAAAGATCGTACAAACACAAAGTAAATACATAATAATAATAAGCAGAAGGCATTGTGTAGATAAAAACAAATCAGATCGTAACTTCATAGCACGAAATATAAAATTCCCTAAATTACACAACTCTTTCCTATTACACGAACTCATTAATTGTACATATTTAAACATTGAAGGTTTCTTCCAGTAATACGGTTTGATAAAATATGATCTGAACCCCTGATACACAGGACATTTTAATACAAAATGCATCTCATCCTCGATGTCATTTTTACAAAATATACATAATCTGTTGTTTCTTGATATTGCAGAAAACCGTCCGCACTCAATGGCTAGAGTATGACTACTCAGCCTTAGCTTGGTTATACATTTTTTATAAACATCTGGTATTGGTTTACACAAGTAAGATTGTAGACATAAATTATGTACCATGTATTGGTAATTAGAACATCTACTAGAGGTACTCAGCAGACTATCCAACTCTTGTTTTTGACAATCATATAGACGTTGTTTAATTAAAAAATAATAATTGCTAATTTGTGGATCCATAAAACATTCTTGGTTACACCAAATATCACCAAGTCCTATTCTAAAAAGTTCATTTTTAATAAGATACAACCAATTTGTCTTATTATTTGGACATCTCAGTAAATCATATAAAAATAGATAGCAGTTCTTCAAAATACAATTTGTAGTATATAATAGCTTAAACCAGTACTTAAAGATTCTACACTTTCTAGTGTACAACATCGGCAATCTACCAAGTTCATAGTAAACCATAACATTATTTGTAGAGCTTTTAACTTTCAATATATTTTTACAGTATTTTAAATGTATTCTTTCTACATCAGGTGCCTTATTTGCGCCCCATATTTCACACCCATAACACAACACGCTACTAATATAAGTGTCAAAAAGTGACATTAAAGTTACACAATTCAAAAACAAATCTTTAGTAGTTCTTCGTAAAGCAAAAACAGCCTTTCTACCCTGTTCTGATAGTTTCTGTTGTAACATATTATATTTACCGTTATAATTTAAAAGAACTCCAAGATAACTGAATCGATCTACAATCTCTATTTCCTGATTATTAAAATACAATTTCTCATTTTCACTGATATTACCACCTGTTCTAAACAGAACAATTTTTGTTTTTGATATATTTACACTAAGTGACCATTTGGAGGTGTACACTGATAAAGTATCTATTAACGTTTGAAGACCACAAATAGTTTCTGAAAAAATAACCATGTCATCTGGATACATAAGCAGAAATAGGTTTAATTTTTTAACCTCAAAGGGAATAGATTCACTATTTATTTACTATACAATTTCTATTTTTTAAAGGTCTTCGTGGCCGCTATGGATGTTAAATCATACACTGTGTTCTTAATTTAAACGAAAATGAGATAAGCGATAAGTCAAAATAGTATATGTATATATATATGAATTTTGACAACTTAATTCAAGTTAAAAACTACTGGTACACAATAGAACAATTATATACCTAAACATTATCTTCTGAAATATGTTTATACTTTATGTCAAAAACATAGAAAAACCAACAATAATGTTTTTGTGCCTTTTGTTGTATAAATTGTTATATTTACCTCCTGTAGCGGACACAACAAAACCGAATTACTAACTGACACATCTCCGATATGTTTGGACTTCGCAAATTGTTGCCGCAGTGTTCCAAAAAGCACTCGTCTCGAGTACATGTGACCCAGTTTTGTAAACGAGGCGTGACTGACCAGGAGGAAAATATAATCCTCATGCCGACCGTCCCCTTAAAAAAAAAACAAAGAAATAAAACTTGTGAATACATGATATATTGAAATGAAAAAAGTTTACTTAATTTACAATTCGAATTTTTGTTTAATTAATGAAATATTTTGTAATTTTATATTTTAAGATGTCCATTTCACTTGTTAGTCTGAACGGAAACGTGAAGTAAAAAAAGGGATTCAGCATGCTCCTGATAACATATACAGTGTTCATAGAATGTATACAACGATCTCCCTAGAAGATATACATGTCCATATATTGTATGTGTAGATGGCGCTTAATATATAGAGGGCCTTAAGCATATTAAATGTAGTGCGTGGTGCATAATATACATAGAATATATACTGTACATCCACACATCTTGTATATGTATGTTTATAGAACGCTTCGTATGATAGAAGGTCTCGGATATATTTAAGATAGTTTGCTTTGTTTAAATGGTGTTTAACGCCACGTTCAGTAATTTTTCAGCTATTTCATGGCGTCCAGTTTTTATTGGGGAGGAAGTCGGAGTACCCGGAGAGAACCCCCGACCTGCGGTAGGAAAACTGGCAATCCTTGTCAATTAAGATTGGGGTCGAGTACACTCTGCCTGCAGTTAGGATCTAACCCGCAATCTCAGTGTTGACAGACCACGTGATCAATGGTAGACGAACTACCTTAACCACTCCGCCTTCGAGGCCCCTTACATTCAAGATATTGCGTTCTGCATAATATACATATATCTTAATTTATATTTTCCATTGTCTCTTAAAAATCAATTAAGTGTATGAAAATAAGTTAATTAAATTATTTTTTCTAAGATTAATAAAATAATAGAGAACTAAAAATACATTGGAAAGGTTCAATTAATTTTATCTAACTGACTTCTCTTTACAGAAGAAATAAGTTTGAAATTACTTAACTTTTATCTATATATCAATAATTTTGTTTCTTTGTTTGAATGGTGTTTAATGCCACTATCCGTAATTATTTAGTTGTATCATAGCGTCCATTTTGTATTGGGGAGGAAGCCTGAGTAGCAGAAAAAACTGGCATCCTTGTCAATTGAAACAGGAGTCTAGTACACCATGCCCGCAGTGAGACTCGAACCAGCAATCGCAGTGTTAACAGACCAGATAATTATGAGTAGATGACTAACTACCTTAACCACTCGGCCACCGAGGCCCCTTATACCTTTGAAGAATAATATCTCATAAATAACTTGACTTTGATGAAAACTATATGAAAAGAAAGCAAAAGCAGCTGTCACCGTCTGTTTACTTAAAGAGTTATGTATTTCATTGACATTATTATGCTTTTGAAAGCCAAGACACTATCTTACATATGTAACATAACATTTAATAAGTTTTCTTATCTGTACAGATGTATCAGATATGACTTTGGAAAAAGACAATGAAAAAAATTGAAAAATAAACCTGCAATTCTAAACTATTTATAGTTTTTCATATTGGTTTAAATAAAATTAAATTTTCTATTTTAATAGGTCTTCATGACCGCTATGGACGTAAAAGCATACATACACTGTGTTCTTAATTTAAACGAAAAAGAGATAAGTTTAAATAGTATATGTCTATATATATGAATTTTGACAACTTTTTTCAAGTTAAAAACTGCTAGGACTCAATAGAACAATTATATACGTAACCATTATCTTCTGAATTATGTTTATATATTATGTCAAAAACATAGAAAAAAACAACAATAATGTTTTTGAGCCATTTGTTGTCTAATTGAAATATTTTCCTTATGTAGAGGATACAACAAAACCGAATAACAAACTGACACATCTCCGATCTTTTTAACACGTAAAATGTGTCATCTGATAAAAAATAAATTTGTCATTGATCCGATATTCTTCAACTTAATAATATTAATTTAATTAAAGCCTTTTACTTTAGTGGGTCGAAGTCCACCGCGTTAACATGTGCAAGTTTTACTTTCCCATTTTTAGTACTTCTGTTTTAATGTGACCCTTGTGCTTAAATTTGCATGTTAACCAGCTGATTACTATACATTGTCATTGCTCCTGGATCTTATACTTTATATCAAATGCTTATAATAGAAAAACACAAAATGAAACGCCCAGCGCGTTCCCGGGTGGCGGATAGGGGAGACCCGTTGGGGGGTTGTCAGGTCATAATACGGAAAGCCTGACCGCAGACCGTAGTCGGTAACGTGTTTGGAGAGTGCCACGCTCCTTGCACGATAAAGTAGATTTCGAAAAAGAGTAGGCTCATTGTAGCCGCTACAAAAGTCTAATTTTTCCGTCCCTACCCAAAACTCCATACTTTTCCAGTTGCAGTCAAAATTGTACGTATTCCCTGTGACCCATCCCACCCCCATTTGATTTATTGTTTGTTAACTTGTTCCCGTCCTGAATATAGCTGAAATACTGCTCGCTGGACGTAAAGCAGACATCCAATCAATCAATCAATCAATCAATCAATCAATCAATCAATCAATCAATCAAAATGAAACCCAATATTTGTATTTACGATTCAATTAACAATCATTGCGAAAAAAACATTGTTCCCTCGCCCTTTCGATACGCTTTGGAGGACGCCATCTTGTTTACGTTGGAGACTGAAAGTAGTCCGCTCGAAGAAAATATCAATTTATAAATTAATTGAGATGATGTAATTTAAGTGTCTTTATCCAATCAAACACATAATATAAATAAATTACAGCACGAATAGAATTATTTCAAATTGTTAACAGATTATACGATAATTTAGTCTAATAAACCGCGAAGCATATTTTATGAATATTGTAAACATACCAAGACAATGTTATAGAATATAACCTGTTCTGAAATTTTAAATATTCCTTTAAGTTAATTTTTACGATATAACTTTACAATTTGAAAGTTAAAAGTAGCGATGACGTATTGGAACTATTTGCTATTGAACAACGTTGGAATAGTTTATGTGACCAACTCAGGTCAGTTCGTACAATCTGGGTTGTTCAATTTGAAGTGGCCAATCACAAAGCAAACTAAATTATATTTTTTTTAGTATTGTCTCTCGATAATTGTCCTACTTGGGTAAATGATTTCCTATCACCTATTTTAATGCAAAATTATCAAATTCTTTTTATCAAAATTGATTTCAATTTGTTATTTCAAGTTTCAAAGGATTTGATATAACTTTGGCTATTTATGTTCATTTAATTATAAAAAAAATCTCTTTTTTTGGTCATTTTTTGACCTTCATAAAACTGTATCAAGTTTTCATTTATGACTAAAGTTTTTGCTTTAATCACAAGGAAGTATATCATTATAGAACACCCAATTTTAGTCGATTTTGATTGGATAATCTAAATCCGTTTTCTTACTGTTTAACAACATTTACTTCAAAACAAAACGAAACAATCAAATGCAATATAAGAATACGTTATTGACAATTACATATATGCTCACATGATACGTCAATCTATATTTGGTTTTTACTAGAAAGAAAATGGGTGGTTCTAATACACCGTTGTGTATTTAATTGTTTCATACGCCATCTTCGACATATACAGATCTTATACAATCGTTCATAGAGTTTATGCTTGCACGTGGACCTTAAATGTATATCAGGGCTAAATTAATTTTTATTTTGATATTTTTTCAACTAAATGGTATGTACATTTATTTATTTATTTATTTATTTATTTATTTATTTATTTATTTATTTATTTATTTATTTATTTATTTATTTATTTATTTATTTATTTATTTATTTATTTAAAAATCACAAAAATCTAATATGGAACGCAACAATTGTAATCGGATGATTTCCGAGGGTAAAATCTATTGTTTGCCTGTCTCAAAAAATGTGCAGTTTCCTGGGAATAAAAAGATCGCGATTAGCTCTGTATTAGTTTAAAAGGGTAATTACTATGCTTTTTGTAAAGGTATAAAAATTAAGTTAAAATAGATATTAAATTTCATCGAATAGGAAAAAACTGCAAAAATTGATAATAAAATACTTGGAATTCCAAAAGCACTTTACACAGTAATGTAAGCGTGAGGTTTGGTATGGCATAAAACCTGGTTTAACTGACCTTTTATTATGAAATGCCTGTACCAAATGCTATATTCTTGTTTGCTAATTCCCAAGTTTGCAAGTTTCTTGAAATTTGATTTTTGAATTGTCTTCGTTGACAGTTTCCTTGGTGTTAGGTATTTGTAAATTAAATAGAAATATGAATATATGTCACATAATACTAATCAGAAAATTTGTGTAAAGATGGTTTTTGTCTTATTGTGCAACACGTTATAAACAAATTGTCTTAAACAAACTATTAAAGAAAATGGAAATTCTCTCAAAACGTTTTCTGTTACATCATAACACCTTCTGTTCTCATCCCGCTTTGTTTTTGTTTTGTTTTTATAGAAACTGACTCACAGACACCGTGTTCAACCAACCACACAATTGGGAAAAATCCTGCAGCTAGTATTTTAAGGGATACAGAACAAGGTATTCAAACGAGTAGAAGCAAAATGCATTATTGCTACGGTAAAAGTAATTGGTTTAGTACAAATAAGAACAGTCTTGTACGGAATAGTACGAAACACAACGTAGTGACATATTAATAGACCTACCACGATAAGCAATCCGTACATCGGGCCTACAAAAAAGAACGTATTTAAAACGGAACAGTACATTTAAAAATTTTTCGTATGGATGTACTACGGTCCTTATACAAGTACTTCTACGAATGCCTACGGCTGCGATACGAATGATACCGGATTGTATCAATAGCTAATCCAACTTCAAACCCGTGAAATGTTTGACCCAGGCATTTAAGAAGATTTGTAAGAAAGTAATGATTGCTTTTAAAATAAAAGCTGGCATTATATATCACTTTAAAAAAAATCATCCTAAAAATTAATAAAATACATTGAAACTTTGGGGTAAAGTATAAATATATTCTTACAAAGAAATTTATATTTCAGTATTGCCGTCACGTACAGTGAAAACACGCATTATCCGTTAAAAATAAATATGTCAAACATCTATTAAGACAAACTTCATTTTTACACCTGATGTTGATTAAATTCCTTAAAAATATAATACTTAAAATAGAACACAAAATTCAAAAAGTTGTGTCACGTTTCGCAATCAGCCAATCATATTTTACATCTTACAGTTTACAATACAAGTTGTATATATCGACCTCGGACTATTTTCTCAGTCGAGTTAAACTTGTATTGACTAAGAGAAAGGCTGTATTTTTATTTTATGAAAATATGTTTACTAATGCTAGTCTTAAAAGCGCGTCATTTATAAATAACAGCATATTACTTTTTAAGAAATACATTAGTTATTGCAATTATAATGAAACACAATATAATATTAAAAATATTAAATGATGTGTATCGGTCAATATAGTGGCCGATAGTGCATAAATCGGATGACAGATTCATCCTACTGATCTCTGACAAAGTCATGCTTTTGGACGGATGAACACGTCATGCAGTTATTAGTCAGCAATCAGTTATCAATCAATCAAAATGTCGCGTTTACGGGTTCATTTGATGTTACCAATATTTCAAATATTGACCACAAGTTCATTATAAGTTATTATCTCTGGTTGTTGACCTCCTTTTCAGTTAATTATAGATCATGCCATCCATTTTTATAACCTACATGTATTTTTGTGATTGGTGAATCACGTTCTATCTTACTATTGGAAATGAAACTATAAAAATAATTACAAATTCCACACTTTTCTGAAGGATGAACAATAATTCTACCCTGTTGTGTACGTTTTCATACTTGTTTAGCTTACAAATCGATTTAGCTCTTCTCCACAATTTCCTTAGAGGAACCTGTTTTAACAGTTTGCTGAGAGGTCATTTTTGTCTCTATATTATCCTTTAGCCTCACTGACTACTTTAATAACACTGTTTTAAAGTCTCTATATTTTGCCCATCCATTGATCAGTTAAATAAGGTGCTTTTCCCAATAATTAGCTAACTCTTTTTTTATCTCTTTTCTAATATAGGTATTCAAAATATTCACTAAAAATCTATATTATTATTCGAATTTTCTTGTCACTATTTAGTTTTTTTTTCACCTTCATGACCTTATAACCGTAATTTTTGCTTATTGGAATTCCAAGACAAGTAAAGAAGAAAAGAAAAAACGAAAAACGTCCAAATAACTACATCCGGCTTTTTACGATCATAGAATCTTTAAGGTCTATTAAATGCAGTAACGGTTTCTGTAATTGGTAGTTATATACAGACGTCCGATGTGTTACTATTCAGTTTATTTTCCAGCCAGTTAAGAGTAAGATGTATTTGTAAACAAATATTTACCTCTTGTCGTTTTGAGAAATATTGCAATCAGAGTTTTATTTATCATTCACTTCAGTTTATGCTCATTTTTTCAAGGTGTCGCAATTATGATGAGTCACAAGGAGTACCAGTATTTGTGTTGTGGATTTATCAATATGTGGGAATTCTATGTGGGAACCGCTTATTCCGTACCTGGATCTTTTTATGCACAAGTCTGGAGGGGTACGAATGGTGGCAGTGGCCAAACAAATACCTTTACAAGTACCATTGTCGGATCCAACTACTTAACAGTGACTGGTAAATCTTAAATTTTGTAAAGGGGAGTACAAATTTGCGATATTATTGTAAATAAATAATTTCTGTTTGTACTTTTTATACATTTTTAAAATCTTTATAAACGATATTATACAATAATAGCTTGGTATGATACATTGTGCGTTTTCATAGGCAAAGTTTGGTAAATATTGATTTCTTTTAATATCAAAATTGCAGCATGCTCAGCACATAATAAAACATAGAACAAAATACATTTAATCATTCGATCAATATATCGCACTCTTCTCATTACAGCTATTTTGTTACTATCTAATAACTCTCATATTAAAGTTTATAATTTTAACGTTATAAATGTAAGTAGAGAAATATTCTACATCGCAGCCTTTGAATACACAACAATTCAGATGGTATATCATCCAACACAATTTCAGGACAAAATATTGTTAATAATATTATGAATATGTGACTTCTATCTTTATCATCATGATGTTTCAAGAAAAGAGAACTAAATTGTCAATTTCAATTTGAAGATGTGTAGTAAATTACAACAATATAATTATTTTTTAGAGCTAAATTTGAAAACTTGTAAAAGAGATCACCAACAATGTATATATGTACATGAGTGTATAACGTTTAAAATTTTAGCGGAAACGGATATTTGATCACTTTTAATCAACAGATTAATATTTAGCTGAAAGGTATTTATTTATGTTAAGCTCATTTATTAAATTAGCAGCTAACAGAGGTGTAAACTACTTAAATAACTTAGTAAAAACTTTATAATTCATTAACGTATATTTATATAAATATTTTAAGGTTATTTTATAACTGTCATAATTTCATAATTAATTTCGGGTAAACATTTAAATGTTTTGTTTTCTTAATTAATAAAGATCCGTAAACTAATAAC
Source organism: Limnoperna fortunei (assembly GCA_944474755.1). Classification (NCBI taxonomy): domain Eukaryota; kingdom Metazoa; phylum Mollusca; class Bivalvia; order Mytilida; family Modiolidae; genus Limnoperna; species Limnoperna fortunei. The sequence goes on from OX104117.1 coordinate 65,590,106, forward strand.
AGAAGATAAACTTAATGAAGCATTATTTAAAACGTCCTGTTGTGGCTTACTGGTATAAGTAGTCGTATTATTACAGACAATGTGAGGTATTTGGTGTTGAAGTCATTATGACATCTGGATGGGAATAAAATATACATCATGTCGTATACCTTTGGACCGTGTTTTACGTAGTTATTCATATCATATCTAATTAATTGATTATAGATGTTTTGAGTTAGAATCCAAAGTTTTGCGCAACTGCATCCTATATAAACAAAGGTATGACGTAATCCTGTTGTGAGTCACAGGTTTTGTACCAGGGTCACATGACCAGGGCACTCGCGCTTACACCACCAATATTAAATTGAACGCGACGATTAAGCTTTTTAAAAGTATTTAATAAACTATATAATACATTCGGGCAAGATAACCAATTAAACAAAATATTAGCAGAATGCATATGCAGAAGACAGGCTATGTAAAAAGGGTGTTATTATTGAGATAGATAAGAGATATTTTTATATGTTTGATCTCTTCTTATTATCTCTTAATGATATATAATTGTTTTCGGGTAAATTGAGCAAAAAGGTAAAAACCATACTCTACAATATAGTTCATGTTGTAAGTGATAAAATGGCAAATTTAATATTTAAAGAAAATATTTCAATTACAGTTTTTCGTATTTGTTAAATCCTTCAAGCTTTAAAATACGTTTTTTTTTTGTCCTGATCTAATAAGAAGAAGTAAAGATGTACATAATTGCATATTAATGCGCGCTTTACCAGATCCGCTTCAATTTTTATTTTTGGATTCATTTACTATCTATACGGTAAGCCTAGTATTTTTATTAATTCATTCTATTCTTGACATAATGAAATGTATATACTTGAGTTTCTTTTATTAATTAGTTATTTAATTTGATAAGAAAAAGGCATTTAAAAAATTTGTTATGTTATATGACGTAATGTATTTCATCGCTTCAATTGTATTACTTGGATTATTTCGTGATTTACATGTCAAGCTTCGTAATTTTTTATGCATTCTTATTTTAACATGATAAAGTGTAAATTTTTCTGTTTCTTTGGTTAGTTTCTTAGATAATTTGACAATAAAAGTGCATTTTTAGATTTTGTTTAACGCGCTTGTGACCACATATACAACTATACTGTGACGTATTTTTGTCAGCCATATTGGATTTTCCAATCAATAGAAAATCAATGGGACGATTTAAAAAAAACGCCGATATCTTGTTAAATAAATAAAATATATATGTTTTGCACATTGTTCCCAGTTCTACAGTCTCTTATCTTTCGAATGATATGAATTTTATCAGTTTAAATTACTTGCAAAATACTTCCCATTTTGTTTGAAAAAAAGCCTTATTTTCTGCCTTCTGGTTACATTGTTTCAATGGGAAATTGTCAAATATGCTCCGCTTCTGACGTAAATTGCATAAATACAGTTCGTATAAACATAGTTTTGCACATATATACAAAAAGTAGACACATTGATGTATTTAATTTTCACATTTTTAACACTTTAATTTCTGATCTTCATACTTCCCATTTCATTTGAAATTAGCTCATTTTACAATTTTTAACATGGCGGAGTTCAGACCACGTGGTTCAGACAACGGACAGGGTTGTGTGGCATTTTTATGGTTTAATTATATCTCAGAAATTTGTAGCATGTTTAACTTAGATGTAAATATTTTAATAATAAAAAAAAAAACGTTAAGAGTATTTAACTAACGAAATACTGTCTTCAGAAAAAAACTAACTGCAATTTAATTGTCTTCAATTGAAAATGTGGTAATGAACTTTCTGATGAACATTTATAAAGTATTTATGTAAAAGATAATTACAAAAATATCCCCATTTTAGGCGCATTTTTCTTTATGGTAGTCAAAATGCAAGTTTTAAGGAATAAGCTGTTCAATAAACATCCTGTACAGAGAATACAAGTTTATGGCACTGAGTACAAGCTTTATCAGGAAGACACAGCATGGGTTAATTTTCAATACATTAAAGGTGTTCTAAATAACACATATGTCACAAATGTTTATTAGGTAACCATAATTCATTAATAATTTTAATAAATTATGAACTATAGTAGTAGTTTTTGAGTATAAAAAATAATGATGCCACGGGAAAACACAATAAACGAGGAACTTCATAAATGATAAAGATAAAAAAATAAAAGTATATATCAAAAATGGAAAAAATTGTCAAATATTAATAATATGTTTGAAACAACATACAATAATTTTATTAATAATAACAGCAATTTGATATATTATAAAATTTTGGTGTTAATGATGCACAACAGTCGTTCATTGATAAACAGAGTTATCGAACCTAATTATTACAGTAATAGTTGCATACGACTCATCCAGAAAACTTATTTCTGGATTATTTCATAATTTAAAAGGTAGAAAATGGGACCTTTACGCAGAAAATTAGTCATCTTGAACATTAAATTTAATTTCCCTGGGGTTTGTTTATTGACGGTTTCGAAATCCCAAACTCTCGTGAACGATTCGTGTGTGGTAGTGGTGGTTTTAGGGAGGGGCAGAGACATTTCTGTGAAGTAATTGTATATTAGATGTGCCTTGTTTATTTGCTAATTGATTATTTATTACATGACTCTGAACTTTGATGAAAGGTAAAAATGAAAGACCAAACAGACTCGCATAATAAGCCGCTAAAATGGCAAAATTAGACTATGATTTTGATATATATTGTAGATAGCCTGTTGTTTTGTTTGTTTATTTGTTACTTTCTCTGTACCAATTGTATTATTGTCTGTCCCTGACAAAAGATATAGATTTTTATTTAATTCAGATTTAAAAATTTCGATGTTAAGATATTTTAACGAAGCAAGTTATATATATAATAATACAAAAAAAATTCAGTTACGTTCGAATAAAGGTCATCAACAGTTTATATTGTTGAAAATAATTGTAGAAGTTAATAATCTCATCAATTGTTTGGCAAAATAAGACTCTTCTTCTAATTGTTTTTTTAATTTTTTAAATTCTGAAAATTATATAAAGTTCTTAGCAATCTTTATGCACATGAATGCTAGTGTGACGTTTGAAATAAATTTAATTGCAAATCTTTTGAAACAATTTAATTACAGGAAAATTAAATCAATAAAAATTGTAACTTGTCAGTATGTTTTCTTTGATTTTCCGAGGTCGCGATAACTGCCGATCTTATATTCACATTTCCCCCCACAGAACCACTTGACTATGGTCAATGTATTGTTATTGGTAAACATATATTTGTCCTTTCAAAACTTTGCTTTTTTTATTACAGTACTCTTCTCAAAGTTGAGATATTATAATCAAGATGATTATTTCTTGCCTTTCATAATCGTCTATATTTACACCCCTTTACAGCATATGATGAAATTTTAAATAAAACAAATTGAAAAAACTATTTAACCAAATGTGATACACCTATATCATATAAATCGAACATCTCTGTATATGGGTTTAACCCATATCTTTTCTTGTTACTTATGGTGCTACATTGCTTTATAAGAATGATGTATTATCTGTCCTAGATATACCATATAACGTGTATGATACCTTTTCATTTTCATATATTTATATGTGTATATATTATATCAAGCCATGCATTTCTGACACCTACATGTTTACATTTTAAAATGTACAAATGTTGCAGAATTCTATATATTTATATTATCTTTCAGCCAATGGATTTGTCAGCCAAATCATTCCAAATGGACAGAGAATACGATGCAAAAGCGGGGATTATATGGGAATGTGAGTCTAAGTTTTTAAGGTCATTAGAACAATATCAATGTACGTGTAACCAGCATTTTGAATAACACTGACATTATATGCTAAGTCCTGATTGTCAAATGTATATAATTCACGTTACCGTACATATATACTATAAGTTAAGTAACATTTGTTGGTTAAATTTAAAATACTGGCAATGTAATTTTATTCTGCAATATAGTAAAATTGCGTGCGTTATTAAATTCCTAAAAATATGTGTCAGTATTTTTCATATGTAGGCATTCTACTGGATATTTTCCACTTGTATACACAAGTGGAGGCAACAACCATGATAGACTTAAGCTAACCGGAGTTCTTACAGGTATGCCGTTGTCATATCAATGGAAAGGTTATGACAATACAGAACTGGATTACTTTATTGATTCCCATGTTACACCAAGTGAGTATTTGTTCATAATGACAAAAATATTAATTGTTCATACTGACACTAAAAATTAATTAAAAAAGGGGGACTTTTCAAAATCGGGACCAGACAACAACATGCGTCCGGAAGGGTAAGAAACTATTGCCCATGCATGGCTCCCGTCTTAAAAGCATAACCCAGTATGGCTGGAAAGTGATGACGACCAACGTAACAAATAAATGATCATTTGTGACACAGATAGTCTGTAACGGTCAGCGAATCTTATTGGATGTCAAGTCATATTTACTAAATTGATTTTATTACTTTGTAATTTGTTAGTGTTTTGTAATAGTCATGTTTTACGTTGCTGTACATCCTCGTCCTAATTAACAGAGACAATCATCTCTTTATTGATGGAAAAGAATTCTCAGAACAGTCATAGGCCGATATAAACATACAAAAAAGACCATTTTTGAAGAACAAAATCAAAACTTGAAATCGAACATACCGAATACCCGTAGCGAACTGTAATATGATTTATTATAAAAAAACTATGCAGATTTATAATAGTTATAAATGTTAAAGTCCCTCCTGGTTAAAGATATCTTATCTAACACATTTTGTATGCTACTAATTTTTTTTAATGTATTTTTTTTCTTCTCTGTAACTGGTTGTTTTTGAGTCATTCATTCATTCATTCATTATCTTGTAAAATTTATTTCGTTCATTATTTGACAACACAGTTATGAGATGTTGTACATACTTTAGGTAAAGCTCCGACAATATTTCCCATATATGATTTCATCTACTACAACGATGAACTATCCATTGGAAGTCATATTGTAAAAGTTATAATTGGTGATGATGATATTGAAGACCAAAACTTATTGTCATTGACAATGACAGTAACCAACAGCGGCACAAATTATTTTAAACTTGAGAACACAGGTATAAACATTAAGAATATATGGTTTAACCTTTTGTTATTAGTTATTATACTGAATATCATGTTTAGTAACATCAAACATTACTACACAAAAACTATTTAGCAAGTTTTATTCGAACAATCGATTAAAGTGGTTGTAAATATGTAAAGCAGACGCGAATTCAACATTTCGCTTTGTTCCATTTCTAGTATTTCAATATGAAAATTTTTTTAATGTATTAATAATTCTAATCGTGTTTTAAAAAAAGAATTATGCATATGATAAAAGCTCTACAACGACATCTTAATCATTTGGATTTTAAATATGGTTAGGGTTTGAACGCCGCTAATGAGTCTTGATTAGACGAAACGCGCATGTGGCGTAGTAACTTATATTAACCTTTGATGAGATTGTATTATAGAAGAATATTATTATATGTAAGTACAGGATCAGAAAACTCAATAGACAAAACATCAGGGACAGACAAAAACATGGGTACAAAACAAACACACACAACACTAAAAACAACAACAGAGTCCCAAGAGCCTGTAACGTAAGAAAAGTGGTATATTACATTTTTTGACATCATTTCCTGTTAAAGAATCAAAAATAAAATTTAACATTGGTAGCTGCATACATTAAATATTAAAAAAATTTGATATTATTGTAGATAACGTAACAGTTATAGGAATACCGCCCATTAATAACTATACGGTGACACTAAAAGTACAAGATCCGTGCTTTGTAACATCAAGCTGTTCCTTTACAATTCGTATTGTAAACAGAGTAAGTTACATTTCAAGGATATTGTGTCGATTTTCAAATTCGAGTTTAGATCAGAGGGATATATAAACAAATGGTTTGTTTCCATCTTTAATACTCTAAACTAATTGTGGGAAAATTTACTCGAGTCCAACCACAACATGAAAGTTGTTCTAATAGTAAATAATGCAAGCAAGACAAGCAGATGGAGGGTAAAGACTCTTTATGTTCCAGACATTATGATTTATTTACAAGGGTGATTAACACAATTTTAGCTATATTTAACAACAACATAAAATCAATCAATTTAAAGGTGGCATAGGTGGAAACGGTATAGATTAGTGGATTTTATATACATTAACATGCAGATACGCAATCTTTTATCTGAAATCTGAAAAAAAATGCTCGAAACTGATCAGAACTTATCTATATGCAGTACGAAATAAATAAATAAATAAATAAATAAATAAATAAATAAATAAATAAATAAATAAATAAATAAATAAATAAATAAATAGAGTATATATATATATAGAAAATATCAATATATGTGTTACTTATATGTATAAATATAAACTAAACTGATATAAATCATGTTTTTCCTATAGCCTCCAGTTATCAACAATCTTCCGAAAACCATAAACATTTCAGAGGATACTGCTGGTAATGTTGTAATATTTACAATCAATGCAACAGACACGGTTGATCCTGTAACTTGTTCAGTAATTGGAGTAAATAGCTACTTTACTTTAACAGGCAAGTTTTTAAAAATATAATTTAAACATTAGGTACTTGTATGCACTGAAAGTCAGGTCAATGCGACGTGCTTACATACAAGACTTTTGCATAAAAGAAATGCATAAATAAGAAAATTAAAAATACACCATCAATTGAATATTTTTTTAAATTAACTTGGACAGTTGTTGCCGGCTCTTTTTGTTTTAGGTCTCACTTTTTTCACTGACAAAAATGCTTAAGACGTGCAGACTATAATAATAAAAAACTTGATAAATTTAAAAGGCAGACCAGGCACATCAAACTACGATCAAATGTTGTTAACTACCGCACATCGAAGATATTTAAACCGGGGTAACCGATTTATTTGTCATTATGCCATATAAGTCTTGTTTCACCATTCTATAGGTATAGGAAGAGATCAGAACACAGCCCTTTCCAAGGGGTCACCTCTTTTATTTTTGGTCGCAAAATAAAATAAATAAATAAAAGAGCGACCATCAGAGCTACGTTTTCGCAGCTACATCCGTTTAAGACTTTTTTTATTTTCCAGCTTTAGACGTTTATAGTAAAGTCGGAGTTGTTTTCAACTATGATATTCAACAAACGTATATTGTCAATATCCGGTGCAGTGATGGACTTGACACTGTAGATGGTGTGTTAAAGGTCAACTTGATTCGAAACGATGTGAGTTAAAATGTTTAACACTATTAAATTAATTGATACGGGCGGTACCAAAGATGATTAAAAATAGAATTGACTTTTAGCAATCCATAATGTTTAATGTTAGGAATAATAATGGACGTGGCCGAGTATTCTTTTCAATAGTTACCGTGGTATCAATACAAAGATCGCTGATAGTATCCTCTTAAAGTAAATTTCTTGAAATAATATATCTTTTCTTTCAAAGTTTTTTTTATTCATTTTCGTTGGAAAAGCTTTTCGTAATAACCACTTAAAAATGATTTTGAATGACTCAAACTAAATATCCAAACAGAAAAAAGAAAATAGATACGTAAACTTAAGGTCCATAAATATGGTTCTTTAAATTTTTTTGTGTAATAGATATTTACTGGTTTACGTGCATCAGTGTTATTTTTAATTTTTTTATTAATGTATAGAAATGAAAGGCATACGGAATATATTTTTGAATTTGTTGTTTCGGTTTTTTGACCTGACTCATTGAGGTATCAGAACATTCAAAATTGTCGCATACCTTATTTGTTACAGTCTATAATACATCATTATAAAAAATAAATAAATAAATGTAAACTTAACTCCATATGGTACAATTCAGGTGTTATTACTTTGAAACATTTTACGGGTAATCATACAACCATCGTCGGAAACCCACGTCCGGTCGCGTTCTCGCTTTGGTACCACTTACCCACCGTTGGCACACTTGTAGATATTTTCTCTTTTTCAAGAATATTAAATGTCCTATTTTAATTGGTTGCTTTTACTTCCGGCGAAGCGTGACAACTTATCAAAAAGACATAACAGACATAGTTTCGGATAATAAATGTTTATCCAATAAACGTGGTTCCCATAATTAAATTTCATGAAAATTCATGAAAACGAAAAAATATCTACAAGTGTGCCCACGGTCGGTAAGTGGTAGCAAAGCCAGAACGCGACCGGACGTGGGTTTCCGAAAATATCATATCACCAAATTTCTTTTGTTTTTTTATTAAATTTTTTGTGTAAATATCAAATGATTATAATCCTTGAGCTTTGGCCTGAAGTATATATTTCTCCTTTGTGAGTTTTTTTCGTTCCTAGGATAGTCCTCTTTTTATCTCTCCTTGCGAAATGTGAGCTTATGCCAACGCTATGCGTCCGTCGTCGTCCGTCGTCCGTCATCAATCGTCTGTCGTCTGTAAACAATTTCAAAAATCTTCTCTGAAACCACAAAACCAATTTGACTTAAATTTTGCAATGATGATATGTGGCATGTTGGCAATAAATAGTTCTCATATTGAATAATTCCAATCTAAAATAACCCCTGTTACTAAAAATAGAACATATGGTAAAATCGATTGATGATCAATAGCTTAAAAACTATTACAGATAGGAAAAACTGATGATTTTGAGGCTCTTCAGAATCAACATTTTTACAAAAGTATCCAATAGGTCGAACTTGTCAGATGACTCCTTTTGCCCCTAAAAAGTCAACAATGTTGTTTAATGTTTTTTTTTGCATTTTAGAATGAAAATTTTTGCATATAGAGAAACGCTGTTGCTTGCTGTAATGTTAGATCAAGAAGCTATGCAAAAATCTCTATTGGACCGTATATGTCAGACGACCCCTTTTATGGATTTTGCCCCTTTAAAGGTCAAAAATCGTGTTTTTTCACTTTATGAAAACTAATGCAGATAGAGAAAAGCTGTTGCTTTTGCTCACATGTTCAGCTCATTAAACTCTACAAAAGTAGTCATTGTACAGAAGCCGCCAGATTACCCTTTTAAGGGTTATTTACATTAAAAGGTAAAAATGTTAGTTTTTTAATGCCAATCGAAAATTCAAAATGGCCGCCACCGTAGGACTTAGTTTAACATATGACCCTATGTGAAATAGCTTTAAAGGGTTCTGTTCTAAAACCGGTTAACAAATTGAAACAAAACTTACTAGCAATATTATTTGAATGGTTCTCTATAAAGTTTATGTTTTTTATGCCAATTTGAAGTTAAAAATGGCCGCCGCCGCTGGACCCTATGGGGAAATGTTTCAAAAGGTTTCTTCTTTAAACCAGTTTACCAATGGAAACAAAACTTGCTTGCAAAATTGTTTCGATTGTCCGCTATGAAGTTTATGTTTGTTATGCCGATTGAAAAGTTTAAATGGCTACCACCCCAGGATTTAGTTTAACATAGATCGGACCATATGGAAGAAAGTTTAAAAGGCCTCTTATCTAAAACCGGTTTAACAATAAAAACAAAACTTATCACAAGTATTCATTCATTAGTTCTATATAAAGTGTATGCCATTCGAAAATTCAAAATGGCCGCCACTGCATGACTTAGTTTAACATCGGAACCTATGGGAAATTTTTTAAACGGCTTCTGCTCTGAAACCAGTTAACCAATCAAAACAACAGTTGTTTTTAGGAATGTTTATCGGATGGTCCTCTACAAATATATTTATGCCAGTAAGACAGTAAAAATGGCCACTCACGCCATTTCAGACTAAGTTTAACAAAGGACTCTATTTTCAAATCTTTTCTGAAACTTTCTTTATCTGTTGGTTCTCTTAAAAGTTATTGTTTGCGTATTTGATCAAAATCCATGATGGCTACAACTGTAGGAATTAATTTAACATAGAAACCTACAGGATAATGTTAAAATAGCTAACAATATAAAACAATTGAAACGGTTGAAACCATAGAAAAAAAAACTTCATTTGATGGTCTCAAAAATTATAACTTATTTATACCAGCAGAAAATTGAAAATTACAGGACTTAGTTTAATATCGGAGAAATGTCATCTTCATTGCCCGAAAAATCAGGTGAGGGATACAGGCTCTTGAGAGCCTCTCCTGATTTTCTGTGAGGGATTTATTTGTATTTGTTTGTATGGCGTTTGTTTTATGTATTTATGTAGTTGTGCAGGTGTAGATTCAGTTTTGTGTTTTTGGTTTGTTTTTTTTTGTTTTGTTAATTTTAAGTGCTTCTGAAGGTCGGCATTTAACAATAAAAAAGCAATTATCAATTGAACTTATTAATTTGGGGTTATGTTTGATTTATCAAACATTAATGACGTTAATTTGGAGGGGTATTTGTACAATAATTACTGTAAGAGTTTTGTCTTATTAAAGTATGTAGTCTAATCTGTATTGCAATCTATTTTTACTATTATAGTTAACTATATATTAATTTATCTCCATAGCCACCGGTTATATACAGTTTACCGGCTTCAACCAGTTTTTCTGAAGATATTGCTGAAAGGATTCTTCTTCACAACTTATATGTCAACGACACTTATGGCGATACGATCACATGCACACTAAATCCAACAAGTTTATTATTTGACGTTTCACACATCGCCACTTCAACGGGTTCGTAAGTTTCCTAAATAAAGTTATCTCTCAAAATATTGTTTCTAACATTTTCTGCTGATCAGCTCACTTTCTTAAATCTGTACATGAGATTGTGACATTGTAGAAAATTGTAGGTTATTTCTTTAAACAAGATTTACAGTCATTTCATGCAAAATACTGTGTTATTTTATTTTACATTGGCTATATTCGAAGATATAAAATAATAAGATAATAGTCCAAGTTAGAATTATGCATTTTGGATAGTTAATATTTCACAAAAATCCGGAAAAGTCTGAAATAAAAAATACAATAAAGTTCGAGGAAATAAATTTTGCTACGCCTGACGCACGTTTCGTCTATTCAAGACTCATCAGAGGCGCTCTACCCAAAAAATTGAAAATGCCAAACAATATATGAATATGAAGAGCATAGAACAATAAAACCAAAATATGCCGAACTGGAAACCAAATTATGACTGGGGTAGGACTTATAATTTTGACAATTTTGAAATTTACACAGACAATTTCATAGCTTGGATGTATTCTTCAACACAAAAGTGTTTATGCCGGAGCGCCGCGCTAAACTCGCTGAAAGGTTAGTATTTGTATTGAGTTGAACCGAATATTACTCGTCTGGTCTAATTCTGTGTTAAGTTCAATAATTTTTCGTTATTTTTAAGAGGTTTGCAGCAGTTAATTTTGAATGTTGATTCCATTTAAGAAACAAACGGCCTCAATGGGACAATTTCGTTTTATGTGTGAAATTATTGTTTTAATTTTGATTTGATTATATACAGTTAACCTTTTTTTATTCAGATGTAGTGGTTCAAAAATGGCTACATTTTTTTTGTTTTTACATACTTTTAATAATACTAATTTTGGTATATGATATTTAATACCTTTCATTAAATTCTTTATTAAATGACCAATAAGTGTTTATTTACATCTTTTATATTTAAAAATGTAGTAATACATTTTCTTACACATATTTTAACCATACTTTAAATCTGATTCTGAATGGCATTTTGCAAATTTAAATGTCCATTGAATTGGCTTTTGATTGAAAACAATTTACTGTTTTATACTTTTTTAGATACAATCCACGATGTAAAAAAACCTTTTAATGACCATTCTTTTTATAACAACCAATCTCCTAAAAGTTATTAACTATATTCTGTAACTTGTGTAGTTAAAAAGCATTTTAAAAAGAATGCTTCAGAGTCATGCTGCTTATGAATAAAACATTTACAATCTAAACATATTATGAAATGAAAGAGTCTATGGAATCATTATATAAAACAGACTTGTACATGTTAAATCGGTCACAATATTACATGGAATTAAATTTATTAACAGTTTACTTTTTAAATGTTGATTAATTATGTTTTAAGTAATGATGCAATACATTTTTACCTTCCTCATGAAATTTGTGTTACATTGTCTGGACACTTTTCTGAAGAATCATATCTCAAGAACCAGAGGTAATTTCAACAGGTAAAATACCATAAGACTTTTTCAATGTCATTAGGTGAGAATTGAAGTTTTGCAAAAAGAATCAAACGATCCTAATATATGTTGTCTTCTTAAATGAAAACTAAAAGTATTTTTAATTCTTTTCTATGAGGCACATCCTTGTTATTCGGAGGAATATGTTTGTATTCAAACATGTACTACAACAACAAACATAAATTAAACTATTTTGCACACCATAAAATGTCGCCTCATTTGTATGACAAAAATACAAATACATGTGTACAGTCAAAACTTTCAATGCGCATTAATTATATTTCTTTTGTAAGAATATGGAATATTCCTGACTGGAGGGAAAACTTTGGACTACAATTCTACATCTTCATACTTGCTACAGGTGCAATGTGCAGACCATAGACGTTCCACTAAAGGGAATTATACTGTTAACCTTATTAGGAATATGGCTAGTATTATTTACTATTCCTACAGGTATCACAATAGACGTCCGAGGGGAAAAGTTTTATTGAAATCCACCGACACTGTAACAGAAGATCTTTTTTAACTTGAGCAAAATTCATAAACAAACAACCTTTCTGTTCTCCAAAATCGTGCATGGTACCTTAACGTACCCGACCTGTAGTTGAAGTTACCGCTAATTTTATTTTTCAACCAAGAAAAAGCTAAATTAACCGAGGCCTGTTCCATTAGAAATCAATGGATATCCGGGACACTAGCTATGATCAAGTGATTAATCGTCTTCCGGATACCTTAGTTTATTTTATTAATTAATTGAATGTCTGCTAAACGTATAGCGAGCAGTATGTATAGTCTGATATTATGCCATATTCGGCAACGACAAAATCGGAATTGGACAAAAAAATATACGACATGAAGGAGAAAAACAAATGAAGAGAATATGTAACAAGTTCATTATAAACCATGGGTGTATTACTAGTAGCTTCGGACGAGTAAGAAGTGACTGCTAGCTACAAGACAAATGTAGAAAGAGAACCCAAGAAAAAGCAAAAGATTAATTTTCTTAAACATCAACCAAGCCATAGTTACTAAAGCATTCTGATTGGACATCAACAAATACCGATCCCAAGTTCTAGCATAACATATTAACATATTGACAGAAAGTTTAAGACATCACTTGTGGTTAAAATAACTAGGACGACACAGATGTAAATAGTCACTAAACGTAGAGCTGTTTAGTGACAAGACTATGTAAAGGTCTGTGCTTTTCAGTAGGAATTAAAAAAACTCGCTATAATATGAGTAAAAATCCATTTCTTATTTAATAACAAAAAATCTCATTAACTTATTTGTGTTCTTTCAAATGACATAAAACGCTTATCGTTAATATCAAGAACTCGGATAGCTCAAACATACCGATTTCTCGAACTGTTTTTATTTAGTCTCCTCATTGCAGTGTTTGTACAACCCCCCCCCCCCCCCCCAGATTTTGGAACATCTATTTTTCAAAAACTCGAATTTATTTCAATGTTCCTTAGATATGACATGTTTATAAATCAAATAACTAAGTCGTGACTGGTAGGTAATTTGAACATTGAATAGAATTTCCTATTTACAAATATTTACTGTAAGCGGATTATAAAATCAAAACGAAAGTACTCGAATTAGAAATCAATTAAGACATTTCTCGACAATTGCGGTTTAATTGATATTGAAAGAAAATTGTGCAAGCAAGATTTTCCTTAAATAATGTGGATTTATTTACTTAAGTTAACTGTGATACAACAAAACTGGTTTTCAACCAATCAGCGGAAGTAAATAATAACTGATGTTCAATATATACAAAATGTAAAACTATTATACCTATACAAACAACTTTATTTATAATAAAATTCATGAAATAAACATATACATACATTCAAAAGAATTTAAATCCCCAAACAATTATACATGTTTTTTGTTATCTCTCTTTCTTCGAACCCTTCTATTTTAAGTTCTACTGTATCAAATGTATTTAATTTATACACAATAAAACAAAATCAGTTAATAATTTTTCCTTGTAACTAATCAAAACAAATGTCTTCTTTCTTCTACAGCCACCTACAATAGTAAATTTACCTATGAGCTGTAATATACCAGAGGATACGCAGAAAGAAACATTAATCTATTCCCTCTCAGTGACTGATCCTACAAATGACACAGTCTCATGTTATATCTCGGCAACGACAACTCTTTTCTTCATTCGGATTGGTGCAAATCAGTTTCGTAAGTGGTAGAAAACAAAAACAGTAAAATTATAATAACTATAATTCTTTACAAATAAATTGAGTTCAGATATTTTATTTACACTGCGTTGTTTATATCTCATTACTTCTTTTACTTCATGGTATTGTTGTCAAAGCACACAAGAAAGTTTTGATGTTCATACACAAACACGGGTGCAATATTTCTTTTCTAGAATTTGATATATTTGTACAAAGTAGTCCTGGTTTCAACTACGATAATCTGCATGGTTTTACACTGAACATATCATGTGCAGATCAGCGAAGGAAGGATTCTGATTATTTTTTCGTTTACCTTATTCGCAATCAACCTCCAAAATTTATAAATCTTCAAGGTAAGTATTAAAGTATTAATTTTATTTGTGTATTTAAAATACAACAAAGATAACATTCTTGTCCAATCAATATCTGAAAGTATTATAAGATGAAGCAACGACAAGAACAAACAAACAGCATTGGAAAACGTTAAGTACAGAATGCTTTAATTGTTATCTGTTGTTATGGTTGGAAGTTTGAAGCTCATCTAATAACCTTAAAAATGCCCGGACTACTATTGGTGGTAGAATGTTACGAAATTAATTATCCCTGAAATGTGGTTTTGCGTATTGTGTTCAATTTTAACGTTCTCCAATGGTTTTGAATTAGTCTCTACATAGCGAGGAGCCAGCCACAAATGCTAGATTTCTTAAATGTTGCCATTTCATTACAAAGAGCTAAAACTTCCATATGATTTCGAACATGTAAAACAAATAAATGATCAAGTTTATATTTTCAATTTATTATATAATTATTGACTTCTTTTTTTATTCCTAAGGAACAACAACAATATCATCAACGATGTCTACAAAAGGAGATGTGGTATTTACTGTAATGGCGTATGATCTGGAAAATGACCAACTTCAGTTTTGTATGAATACATCTGGAAATCCACCATTTGCAATTAACCAAAACAGTAAGTCCGAATAACGTTTTTAGGGATATAATAAAGTAACAAGAAACGTATGCTGGTGTTTTATATTGAATAAAAGCACATTTGCATTCGTTTTACTTACCTTTAAAAATTATTTTTCAAATGTTTCTACAACAACAGTAGATACTGTTTCCACTAGTTTTAAAATAAACATATCTTATTTGGAGCTCTTGTACGAGCTCAGTGATGTATATGATGTAAAGCGTTTGTAACATGTTATGAAACAGTTTCAAGACTATGGATTATACATTGTTAATTATTAGACCATATATGCATGCATTCATAATGATAAATATGTTCACTAAGTACTGATGCCAGTGGTGCACCAAAAACCCCTATCACTTTAAACTTGTTGATGCATACAAGTAAAAGACAAATATCCAGGTACTCCGGATTCCCCAATAAAAACTGGACGCCATGATATTGCTGAAAAATCGCTGAAAAAGGCGTTAATTATCATTCAAACAAACCAAAGAAACAAAAGAAAAATATCGTTTAAACAAATAGATGAGTATGAGTTACCGTTCCTTCTTAACTTTTAATATTTTTAATATTGGCACTGCTGCCATATTCGGATTTGTTGTTTTCGCTGATAAAGACCATTTTATTGTTGGATTTTTTAAGCTGGAGAAGTTTCGTTGACTCGTTCTATTATGATGGATTCCACTACTGGATATGATCTGTCTTTATATGTTAATGACAGGAAGAATACTGTTGGACCAAAAACGCTTACTGTATTAATTACGGGTAATTAAAGTTCATGCAGTTGAACAATTTTACAATAATAGAAAGTGACATTATAAAACAAACCTGATCTAGTCTTAATTGTAATGTGTTTATGCATAAATGTTTCTAATGCGTAATTAATGATTTTTGCAGACCGGATCTAACGAGATCAACTTGATTATTCGTTTCTAAAAATACATAATATCTTGGATTTTCTTTGTTTATAGTATACTAACAATGGAGGGCGAAAATATAATTTTTTCTACAAATGTCATACACCGAAGGAAAACAGCTAAAACATATTTTTAATAAAAAGTGCTGCAGAGTTTGAAAGAAAAGTACTGGGTTTTTTTGCCTTATGAATATTTGTCCAATTTAGTTGATATATTTTCTTTATAGCGATGTGTTTATTTGTTCAAAAGTGGAAATAAGAGAGATTACTGTAGTGAGAATTACGACTTAAAAAAGAACGTAACGCAAATTATAAGAATAATAAAATATATATGACAAAAATTAACGAAAATAAGAATAAAATGTCATTAAAGATACTTAAGATACCAAGGTTAATAGAAGGGTACGAAGTGTCGTTTTCGCAGTGAGAGATTTATCATCCCCTCCGTGGTAAACTCGAATGTATGCTTGCACAATCAGAAGTTTGTTTCCACATCATTTGCTGTTTTTTTGTTTGTTTGAATGGTGTTTTAACGCCACTTTCAGCAATTTTTCAGCTATATCATGGCGTCCAGTTTTTATTGGGGGAGGAAGCCGGAGTACCAGGAGAGAACCCCCGACCTGCGGTAGGAAAACTGGCAATCCTTGTCAATTAAGATTGGAGTCGAGTACACCCTGCCTGCAGTGAGAATCGAACCCGCAATCTCAGTGTTGACAGACCACGTGATCAATAGTAGACAAACTACCTTAACCACATCATTTGCAGAAGAAAATATATACTATAGTGGTAAATTAGAATACATATTTAACACTGTTTTAAAAGCCTAATATTAGATCTTGACTCGGCGTTTCTATCAAGAATCAGGTAAATGATCAAAATTCTCAGTAAGTAAGGATCCATGTTGCCCTTGAAAGAACTTTAATGTTGTGTTTAAACTTTCATAGACAGAAAAAAGCAAATAAATCATTTTATATCGATTGACACAAATATTTATTTTATATTAGACATCAATTCCCCACCAGTGTTTCAAAACATGCCACAAACAGTGTCATTGTTTTAAGGAGTACCAGTTGGAACTGTCGTTTTCACACCTGAGGTGGATGATACAAATCATATGGATGTGCATTTCTTTTCCGTCTCCTATAATCCTCCAGATGGCGCTGTGTATTTTGATATTAGTAATGCAGGTAATTGAAAAAAATTATCTCTTTAATATAATCAGCGTCCAAAGTTTTAATTTTTAGATGAACTACACTGTTTTTAAACACTTTCTTGAAATGTAAAACTTATCGGTTAGTAGACATAATAAAAAAGCAGTCCATCTCTTAATATGTCTTTTTACTGGTGTTATGTAATGGAAAGTCAATGAAGCGTTGGCCAAAGCGCATATTCTGTGAAGCTCGGTAGCGCTTTACGTGCTGAAAATGTTTGCACGGTCAACGCTTTCATACGTCAATGAAACTTTACAAAAATGCAACGGATTCTTATGATTAAATTGTACAGCAATAAATGAGTAAAATTTATGACAAACTTAAAGTAAATGTCCGTGTTCGTATCAATATATTACTAAGCCACAGTGTAATGTTATTGACGTTACTAATGTGCGCTGGTTTTGATGTTTCATTAAGAATTGAAGGTGTTATGACCACTTGACCAAATTCGACTATACATGATGTACATGTAATTATCAGAAGAACTATGTTGGATAAAAAAAAGCTGTTCAAGCCTCACGATTGTCAGCTTTCAACATAACGAGAATTATATTTCCATTAATTATATTAATATATATTATTTTATATTAATTATTATATTACGTAGTAAATAAATATTGTAGATGGAAAGATAATTACACTGGCGGCCATCGATTATGAAACAATAACCTATAAGACATTCTTGCTGACACTTACAGTTACGGATAGATATATGGCAGATACTGGAAATTTGACAATAAAAATACTAGATATCAACGAAGCGCCAACGTTCACAAAGAAATCGTACATGTTTTCAGCAGCCGAAGGCAATGTATGTAATACGATTAAGTTTAAAGAATCTAACCAATATTTGAATTGAAAGGAAATGTTTTATTCTTAATTGTTGCTTATTAAACAAAGTGAATAAATCATGTTAATACCAATTCGTCAAATATTTCTGCAACAAATTATTGCTTATAATATGTTGGAATTTCCAGCTAAAAACACATCCTACACAGCACTAGATTTGTCTACAATCACTCTTTCGTTAAGTCTGAAAATTTAAAAATAGAATGTACATATAGTTTATCGAACTAATGTATCTTACAGGGTGGAACCGTATTACAGAATCCGTACTACCAATGTAAAGACCCGGAAGGAGACACGTTAATGTTTTCGTTCGAATGTGGAAATAACACAGGTAGACTGAACATGAATAAGACGAATGGTTTCTTCTCTTATGCGGTGAATTATGATCTCGATGTGAGTGGTACTCCATCCAACTTAATGTGTCAGGTGACTGCCTCAGATGGTTCATATTCAGATGCTGCAACTCTAAACATTACTATCAGTGATGAGAATGACAACAGTCCAGTGTTTCAACATGCTGAATACATCTTTTTTGTTTTTGCTAAAACAGCTATCGGCACTAAAATAGGACAAGTCAAAGCTAAAGATGCAGATATTGGACGTTATGGTAGGACATTATAAATTTCAGTGCGTATCTGATATTCAAGTTTTAAATAACTGTATGTAGAAACACACATACACTGGTTGCCTTTTAACACATAAATTAGTTGTATGTCACATTTAAAAAAGAACGTCAGTCTTTATTTAAAATTGATTTACAACAACGTATTGTTCATAAAAAATCTAAGAAAAATTTCACCAAGTATATAATTTTCTTAGCGCCATGAACAACATTTCTCAAAAATCACAAAAACGAAAAGACGAACAAAACAAGAGTAAAAGTGGGCTGTGACGGTCACATATATAATTTTTCTGCCATAACCACAATCTATATATCTGTTTTCAGGAACTTTTAATTACCATATTGAACAAGAGAGTATTGCATATAGTCTTTTCAATGTTTCCAATAATTGTGGAGTAAACCTAATAGCGCCATTAACTGTTTACCCTGAAAAGTCTATTCTTAGATTTAAAATATATGCAGTAGATGATGGAGGACAAGATACTAGCACAAATGTAACCATAATCATTCCTGATACAACGGCACCTGCAGCTAAACCTGAAGACATAATTCTCTACAAGACTTTCTTTACATATGCACCAAACATGGCATGGTTTGTACCTGCAATGTTTGCAGTGTTTTGCGCCGTATGTGTAGTGATTTACACTATAGGAAAAGCAGTTTCAGATAGAGATTGCTCAAAACGGTAAATATTGATTTTATTAGTGTTGGCTACGTACACAATTAAATTATACAATTAAAAAAAGGCTTGCGTGTGTATGTCAGTCAAAATAAATTTTCCCGTTTCCCAGCCATTTTAATAACAAATGACGATTATAAATCCGCACACAACCCGTAACAAAACCAAATACACAAAAACAGAAAGGGAGTATTCGTCATCTCTAGGAATAGGATGCATTTTGACAGCGAAAGTGCCCCAATCGTATTTGAGAGATGGATTTCCAATAACGTTCAAGTCATGGTGACAACCGTAGAACTCCCGACGGTCTAACATCAATCTAGGTACAAGACATCCTCGTTTGAGTATCCTAGTAGTCAACAGCAGTCACTTTGTGGGCTACAGACGGATGAATTAGGCATTTTGTTTGTGATAATGTCAAAGCAGGAATAAAAATTCAAAATGGGGGCCCCGATGGCCGAGTGGTTAAGGTAGTTCGTCTACTATTGATCACGTGGTCTGTCAATACTGAGATTGCGGGTTCGATTATCACGGCAGGCAGGGTGTCACGACTCCATCTTAATTGACAAGGATTGCCAGTTTTCCTACCGAAGGTCGGGGGTTTTCTCCGGGTACTCCGGCTTCCTCCCCAAATAAAAACTGGACGCCATGATATAGCTGAAAAATTGCTGAAAGTGGCGTTAAAATACCATCAAACAAGCAAACATAATCTCAAAATCTCATATTATAAACGCTGTAAATTTGATACACAAACGCACAGGAAAAAAACGTGCGACCTTCTAAGAATACTTTAACGACTGTCAATGGTAACACTTGTTGAATCTTTACGGTTACTTACTGACACGACACACAAAACACTGCATCAACGTTACTGCTTTATACCGTTAATTAAAAATTTATTTTAAAACTTAGTTCATTACTTCATATGATCGTTACTTTGAACCGTGTTTCTAACTGAAATTTGTATTCCGTACTCGAACCATCCATCGGTGGCCGGGTGGTTAAGGTAGTTCGTCTACTATTGATCACGTGGTCTGTCAATACGAGGTTGCGGCTTCGAGTCTCACTGCGGGCAGGGTGTACTCCGGGTTTTCTCCTGATACTCCGGTTTCCTCCCCCAATAAAAACTGGACGCCATGATATAGGTGAAAAATTGCTGAAAGTTGGGTTAAACATCATTCAAACTAATCGAACCATCAACTGCCTTTTGAAAAGGGCTATTTCATTTGTCATACAAAGTATTATGCATTAAGTATAACTTTCATACTATTAATAATTTCTTTATTTTTTATTTGACTATACAATATTTTTAAAAAATATTACTCAAATATTGTTTCTAGAACATCGAGAAGATTATCATTTTATGAACACGCATGCGAATTCAATTTATCTTTTTTCGACATCAATATTACTAGTCATTAATATTTTAAGCTGTGCAATATGAATGTGTATCGCATTCAAATGTTTGGTTACGTTACAGCGATAGGTTAGAACATAAAAACACAGAAATTGATTAAGTAGCTGCTTACCTGTAATATATTGAATATACTGGAACAATACGCTATATTGCATATAATAAATATTTTGTAGCGAAGACATAAATGAGACGAGGCGAAAATTTTCTCCGCCAAATGAGACGAGAAGAAATTTGCATCTTCCAAATGAGACGAAACGAATATTTCCTATGCCGAGACCCATAAGACAATAGACACTGCAAGAAACAAATATCAAAATGTCATATTAGATTTCGCAGACTGTTATACCTGTTGTGTCCTACTTTTGTTTTGTAGTTTTTTATTCGTTTGGTAGTCGTTTTAATGAAAGGGTTTAGAACCCATAGAATTTATTAAGCTGAACTAGTCCAGCTTCATTTTTGTTGGCTTCACATAGTGTTGTCCTTTTTTGCATGCTGTTTTCACCTTGTTGGTCTTTTGATTTAATTTGGAGGTTGTTTATAATGATTACGAAAAACATAATTAAGAATAACTCATTGTAAATTTCATTGAAATGATCACTATTTCAATTGAAATCTGTTACTGTTTGTTTTGGATGTAATGTAATTCAATGGAAAGAGTGAAATAAGAAGCAAAAATAGACATTTGACCAATTAGTTGAAAGCTTAAAGTGCTCATTTGACAATTTGTGTTATAAACAAAGCAATTTTTGTAGATGTTACAGTACTAGTGTCTTGTTGAATTGTAGAATGTTGTTCAGACAATTAAGGCCACACCAAATAAATTGCTTGTTCTACGGACCCGACCGCACATATTTTATTTATAAATTGTATAAATTATTTTGTGACATATTAATATTCATTCCGCTACAAATCTTTCCCATAAATGATACAGTGTACTCAGTTGTGCATTTCATATAAGGTCTAAAAGAATTATGTTTTTTGCAAATGAAAATGAGATGTGACATGCATTCTTTTGCTTCCAGCTGTCTCTAATGCTTTGAACGTTATGCATGTAGTATCTTGGATATGACCTACAGTACTGAATATTTTGCAAAGTGCAATTTATTGTACATACTTTGCAGATTAAACCCAAGGTAACAAAATATAATTCATTTTTTCATTTACATGATTGCGTTAACTTTAGGTAAGCATAGTATTCCCAATTCAGCAAGAACATTACAATGAAACTAAAGTTTGCGAATATATACATTCATGTAAGTAGATTTTTTTTAAATAAAAAAAATATATATCGCTCGATCCAAATTTTTCTGTTCGGTTATGATTTTTTGAAAATCAAAATTATAATATTTTAAGTGTTATTTCACTCGCTCGCCCCATTTTAAAATGACCAAAATCCGAAGAAAAAGAAATTTTATTGGTGTGGCCTATTAATACGAAACGTTTACTAAAGATGATTTAAAAAAGTGTTTGTTTTACTTTGTTAGATGAATAACTTAAAACCTAAGACATACATTCGTTTTATCTTTTTACAGCTGAGATATATAGTCCTAGTCCTAGTAGCAATTTGCGCAAAACATATTATTAATAACGACCAATGATAATTACATGCCTGAAAAATACATTATTAGTACAAACATTAACATTAATTATTGCATGTTCATTGAAATAAAAGCTTTTTATGCACCTATGTTATTTAATTTGTCATTATTTAATGTTCAAAGAAACTGATTAGTGAAGAGTAGAATGCGGATTAGAACTGGCAGGAACTGTGATTTTCTTACACAAAAATGGCGTCATTGAACTTGATTTGTGCCTTTTGTTGCAAATTTATCTCTAAAGCAAAAAGAGGACCTCTGTGCCTAGGTGTAACGGTAGCTAGCTTTATACTTTTTATTAATGATTTTTCAGGTTTCCTAACAAAGGTCGCGGTTTTTAGCCAGAAAATCGCTCCCTTCTCAAATAAAACTAGATGCCAAGATATAACAAAAAAATGCTGAAATCGCATTAAATCCGATTTAAAGGCAAAGCAACACTACAATACTAAAGAGATTAAATGCAAGGCATATGATATTAGTAGTCAATTCTGCAACTTTCTAATTATTGAATTAGAGCGAAAAAGAAAGTTATTTTTCAAATAAGGTGTCCGTGATGTCGGGAACTACAACGATACATTGAGTTAAGCGATTAGGGTTTAAATAAATTTTAAACATATAAATCTGAGACTATTTTATTGGTTGTAGTCATTTAATCGAAAATGCCGCAATTGCAATGAAAGCAAATGTGTCTCGAGTACGTATTGCTTAAAAAATTATCAAGAGCTTTATAAAAGGACTATGATGGGGTATTGGTGGGAGAACCAATTGGAATATCAATCTGATTAGTGAGAATGATGCACTTTTTATATAGAAATTTGTATCACTGGTCTTCGTATAGAAATAAGTATACAAATAAATAATTAAAAATGGGAGAAAAGAAGAGCACAAAATATTTGATGTGAAATTTTCGCCATTTACTTTAGATCAAACTTTTTTCCCCGTTAGATTAATCATTTTAAGTTGTTTGTTACAACCATTTTCATTGCACGCGAAGTTTCAAAACTGGAAAAAGGCAGGATATTCAATATTCAAAGGTATTCTATTCCTAGAAAATAATGTTTAACTATAGTAAGAGATATTGCTGGCGTAAAATTGGTGGACAATTATTCTGTTCAGTTTGGCATTGTATTGCTCTGTAGTATATTTCATTCATTTGATGTGATATTGCCGAATTGTCACTGACGATACCATAGTTGTCCTGAAAAAAGTATAGCTGCGGAGTTTGGGATTTTTATTATCCAGTTAAGTTTTCAATGTTTTGTCATAGTCTTTGGTCTGTTGTGTTTACTTATATATTCTTTTATCTTGAAAAGTGCCACGTGCAGTATATATGTTATATAATGACGATTAACTTCTAAACTTATTCTCATCACACATAAGTTGACCTCGCTTGGTAATTGAACCTCGATAAATAAATACTTTGCGTTTCTGCATTTTCTGACATAACTATTTATAAATAATTTTGTTCATTACATGTTTTACATTACTCTACATTAAACTGCATATAACTATACTATTACGAGTCATCTCATAGCATAGACTCAATGATATAACAATATTACAAAGAGGCGTCACAGTGCGTTTCAATCTAATTAAGCAATTTCTATTGCGGGTATATCATTAACAGTTAATAAAAATACTATAAATAGTACTTAAATAATTAAATTTAATGACGACATCAAAGAAAATGTTAGGTTGGGTTAGACAGTTTTATCATTCCTGGTCCTTAATTCGAAATCGAACCCATATTGCGCATGTATACTTTGCGTATTGTTATAATAAATACATGTATCTTACCTTTGAGTGCATTGAAATAAATTTCAGTAAGAAGAGTCAATTGTGATGTTAGATTTTTTTCTGATAAAAGGTCACTTAATTACCGTATCGTATAAAATATACGGTCAACGTATTTAAGATGCACATCAAAGGAAATATTCAAATGTAACATCGTTTACAAAGTTATTAAAATAATATCTATTGACATTTGCAATATCAAAGGATTCCGTTTCATTACATTGTATTGGTGAGAGGTTCGTCGTTATATTCTAATGCTACTTGCAATTTGAATAAAAGATAGCTGCCATGTGATTACCTGGTTGCAATGTCTGACACTAGTTTTTCCTTTTTTTTTTTTTTTGGTTGAACATGTCATTTGCATAAACAATTGTTTTGTGCGACCTGAGCTTAAATCACAATGATTTTACAACGCATCTGTTTAATTGCTCACAGATTCATTCTGATTGTATGAAAATCGTTGTAATTGAAGTTCAACTGAAAAAGAAGTAACACTAGGTCAGTGAAACTTCGTTTTATAGCGTACGCATCTGGTCTATAGGTTACAAACCCTGTATTTACATGCTATGCGCAGCAGCACTAGATGTTTTAAACTGACATGAGTTCGATTCCCGGGCCGGAAAGATTGTGTGTACAGATGATTTTTAGATTAAAATTACAACGAACGAGAGAGCAGAGAGAGATTGGGTCTAGTGGATATAAAATTTATATGTAAATTAAATAGAGAAGCAAAGTGACTGTTTCAGCATTCTTTGAGTTATGTGTGTCATGTCGTTTATTTTTGTATGGGGAGGAAGCCAGTGTAATTAGAAACCGGGGCTTCGACAGGAAAACAAAAACTTTGTCATTTCGGGTGAGAGTAGACACCAAAATGTAGCTCCTTTGACGAGTTTTGATCTCGGCGCGATAAACACACAACCTGGTGTAGCCACACCGGCAATCTATTGCCTAGACCACTAAATCATTCTTAGATCTTAGATTGAAATAATATCGTATTTTATTCTGAACATTGTATTTAAGAGAGAACGATTTTAATAACTGCACATGAACAAACGATGCAGCGTCAATCCACTGGGTCAGTCGGTTGTCATTGTAAGCACTTTAACTGATGGCAGACACCTGTTATGTTCCGTGTAATGATATACGTAATTAGTTTTAAATAAAGATAAACATATGTTATAATATACTATAATGCCGAAAGGTTGTTAATACCGTATAAGTGGTTTTTTTCGCGGTGATTTAATTTTCGCTATATTCGCGGTAAAATGTTTACCGCGAAAATATCAACGCGCGAAGTATTAGAAACAACCATTAAGCTATTTATTCTGATTACTTACCGCGAAAATTACTTTACGCTAAAATAAACTCACACAGTTTTTCAACATAAACGCTAAATTTTCCCCACGCGAAAAAAAACCACTTATACGGTATTTTAGTGTCAGATAAACTTGAACTTTTAAAATACACCAGTTTTGCCGTTTTGAACTTTTTTTTATCAAACAACACTTTAAAATAAATTCGTATGGCTAACACAAAAAACGAAAAATGTAATAAATTTAGTCCAGATTTTTTTCTTAACAATATAAAAATAAATGTCTGGTTTGACACAAATTCCACTTTATATTAGTCTTGCAAACATCCAACAACACACGAAGCGTCATCAATTCTTCTATAACTCTTTCATTCCTTATCCATTTTCCTGTCATTGTTCTTTTTATTCTTATTTCGTTTTTGTATAATTGTTTTTTTTTATTTTTTTTTATAATTGAATGTAATTCATGTTATGTCACCATGTCCATATAGTGCTTGTATCATATTTTAAACGAAGAAGACTTCATGTATGTATTACTCGTGTCTGATCCTGTTTGTTCATTGCACATATAAAATATTTTTGAACTAAACTAATCCAACCTTAATTTATTTTAGTATCTTGACAGATCTGTGATTAGCAGCGGTTACAGAACACTGAAACACTCATTTGTTCACAAAGCTGTAGTTAACACTGTGTTAGCGAGTTCGAGCCTGACAGCGTCTAGGTGTACTCGAATCTTGCCTTATATTATGATAGCCAGTATCTTTGTTGAAGGTCGGGGTTTTCACGTGTAGCCATAGTATAAATAAAAAAAATGCCGACCTGTATTCAAATGTAAAAATATATCTTGATAGTTTTAAAGAATTTGCAGTAAATTTTTCAAATACAAAATAATTTATTTTCTTTGATACTACTTTATCTTCAGCACCAATATCCTAAAAAAGATATTGAAAAATGCTTCGTTTTCAAAGTAATCGTCAATAAGTCCGGACGACCAGTATAACTAGGAAATTAATTTCTTGGTTACCAGTATTCCTAGGTAAACTAGTCTATGTGTAGTAAATCCAGAGATCAATTTTCCCTGTATAAAAATGGCAATTTAGATGTGACAAGACGGACACTTATTACTCTTTGGTAGTAATACTCAAATTGAAATTAATTGAAATATTAGGATATAAATACAATTATATATCAAATCACATTTAATTATTAAATTTATTCAAAGTAAACAATTTTCACTTTTCAAAGTAACATAAAATCTGCATCATGATCAAGATCACAGTTTGTTTTGCCTATTTGTTTATAAAGTGAATTGAAAATGTTACCATCGCATTTGGAACAGCATTTGGTGTTCTAAACGTACAAAAAGCACTAAAAAATCCATTAATATATTCATTATGGATATAATTTGTGGTGCTTTGGTTCTTAATTGGCGAAGTTTAGAGATGATATCCTTTTTTATTAATGACCTCATACAAACACAAATATATTCACGACTGTTATTTAGATGTTCAAATTGCCTTTTCGTTTGCGTAAAATGTACTCTTTAATAAACAAAACATTTACCTACATTTATTTATTGCAAAAATTGTTACGAATTAATTTATTCCTACAGAAACATGCAGACAAAGTAAAATATATATTTTGGTTTTCGGGAAAGTGCAAAAAGTCACATAACAAGATGTAATTGCATGTGAACTCCAAAAACCAAACAAATATGTTGGGTTTCATTTTGATCAGCATTATAAAATTTTGCCATAGTGTATGTTATATGTTAGCGCTTTGTAGGAACTTTTCCCCATTGCACATATACTATGTAGCTCTGGGGCATTTACTAATACTAGGATACGTTATCAATGAAAATCGGTTACTAGAATAAATTTTCATTATATTGGCATGTTTTTAATTTAGTTTTAATTTATTATTGGCATCCCTTAGGGTATCATTTTAAGCAAGCCATCTATCAACAGCTGGTACAATGGTATATATTCCATGAAGATATTTTCTTTCTCCATTATAGTGTTCTAGTTTTCAACATTCCTGTGACAGAAATGATGTTGAAATACATTTTGTTGATTTCCATTATCGTTCTGGAAATTCAGGTAAGTTATAATATTTTATATTCAAAGTGAGTTTACAGAAATTTGTTCTTTGCTTGTTTTCTAATTTGAGGAATAACAAATGTTATCATTCTAAAAGCCATTATGTTTTACTAAGGTTTATATTTCAAATCACCGCATGGTGTCCACATATATTGTGACAAAATGGATGTTATTTGGTTCTGATTATTTTTTAGTATTTTTTACATGCGCTGCTGTTATAAACATTTCTTTTAGATGTTCAAATTACTTTCTCCATTTTTTTTAATTCGGCACATGGTGATTGTGATGCGATGATCTCCTGGATTCATGCTATAAAACATGCCCATAACAATACATAAAGTTTATCCTAGATACAGTGTTGACCATTTAGTATTTATTATGAATGAAAAAAATGTCTGTAGATAAGAAAAATCAGATATTTTGAATAAAATAATCTCAGGAAGTTTGAGACCAATTAAGGATACATGTTCTGTAAGTCTTTGTTCCATAAAACTTATCCTAAATTAACTTAATGTGGAAAAAGTCACATGACTAAAGAACTCTTAGAAGGTTTGTTGTGAACATTTTGGTCACTTACATTTAATGGTAACATATTATATTGCCGTGTATTTTTATAAGGCTTGTACACTGCACCAACAACATTTCAAATCAAAGGTAAACTCACAAAATAAGGCCCCCAAAAAACAGACTATATAAAACTTGAAATCCATTTGAGTGTTTCTTTGTTTGTTTGAATGGGGTTCAATTTCACTTTCATCAACTTTTCACCTATGTCATAGTATCTTCGTTTTATTGGGGGAAGACGTCTGATTATCCGGCAGGAAAACTAGCAACCACTTGTAATAACTTGTAATTTTAGGTTGGAGTCGAGCACATCGTGCCCATAAGAAGACTCAAAACCTTAATCTCAGTGTTGACAAGCACGTGATCAACATGATCAAACGTAGATTACTATCTGAACTCTCGGCTAACGAGCCATTGAACTCTACCTTATGCATTTCTGTTAAATAGTCATAATTTTATTAAACTAATTAGTACACATCTATAATTATGTTTACTGTTAACCTGCGTTTTTCGTTTCTTTACTTTTCAGGGAAGATCGCAACGTAAGTTAATCCTTTGAACATGTTGAAATAGATTACGGTCATTGATATAGTAAACATCTAAAACACCTTTTTGCGAGTAATTTGAAACGATAGGCCCATTGGAGGCATTATAGTTTATTGATTGTTTTTAGTGCCTTAACTAAGGTAACTTAGGTTTGTTTCTGCGTATAACAGGTGAAAATGCATTAAAATTCAAATACTATTTGCTAGAAAACATCCTTAAATCTGTTGTAATCAAACGACGTTAAACTTCTGAACTGCAAATTGTTTTCATCCCAGCATGCTTCACATAACGTTCAGATAATATATTTCTTTTATGACTCTTAATATATGCAGATTCTGTGTTATATCCGTTGTGAATAGAAATTCCGTTACATTTCTGTTATTGTAAGCATCGAAATACAATAAATAGAAATGACATTACACGACCAGCATTCAAAATCGGATGTTAGTGTGAGGTTAAATTTAAAATAAAACATTACATTATCAATAGTAAATATAAAGAGTTGAATGTTTGCCTTATTTATAATAGTAAATTATATATTTCAATATCAATAAGGAAACCCGTTCTTAGCACAAAGTCAATCATTACGAAAATAAGACAACATTTCTGATGTAAATCGTTTAAATACTTGGGCATTTATTGCATTGTAACACATTCTACTGTTCAAAGTAAAGTTCTTTGAACTGAACTTTCATCCTGTAAGTTAAAGGAAGTTAATATTCAATTAATCATTTAACATTAGAGGACATGAATGTAATTTCTGGCATTTTTTACCTTTAATCAGTGACAAATACAATTTGTAGATTTCCCAATAAAGTGCCAAAGTGCCCTTATTTAACCGTGTTCTTTAATAACCATTAAGTTACTTTTGAATGGAAAAAATAAAAACTGTCATTTTAGCTGTAGACTGTACAGGCTATATTTGTGCCATGCATTGTCCACACGGATTCATGAAAGATTACAATGGATGTGACATCTGTGAATGCAGAAATCCTGGTGAGTATAATAAAAAAAAAAAAAAAAAAAAATAATAATAATAATAATAATAATAATAATAATAATTATTATTATTATTATTATTATTATTATTATTATTATTATTATTATTATTATTATTATATAATTATGATCCAAAATTGTAAGTATTCAGTGTCTATGTACACTATAAACCACATATGTTTGACCACATACCGTTTAAGAGTAACAGAACGGATGTCATTTGTAAAGCAGAAAAATAATGCTTACCATTACTTACTCCTTAGAAGGTCACTTCCCCTATTTTGTAATGTATATTAGGGCAAATTTAAATAAAAAATTATCTCAATGAATAATACAAAAAAATTGTCTACAACAGCGTTTTAATTAGTTAAAATTAGTCTTTTTTGATTTTAGAAATTGAATACTTTCCATTTCAAAAAAAGTTTTAACGTTATTGATTTATATAATATATATATATTATTTAACAACTTCTACGACTACTGCAATGCTTTTCAAGGTTTATTATCAAGTGTCAAAATGTTTTAGCATATTTTGGAATACAAACATCTGTCATGTTATAAGACATCATACTTGTTAAAGTTAAAGTTTAAAGTAGCAAATTGTATTAGACTATTATTGGGTACAAACTTATACAGGCAGAAAATTATATATAGTTAAATATATTTAAGTTTGTAGTGATGTGATGTGTGCAATGTATTGCGAAAATGGATTCCAGAAAGATGAGAATGGATGTGACATTTGTCTATGCAATTAAGTTTCAAGTAAGCTATAACTAGTATTGTTTTCTGTTGTCATGTTAATATTAAGAAACGTAAAACGGAACTAGGCAAATGTCGTTGAAAGTACACAGAATATAACGGGATACACAAACAGAACATGCTACTCACAGTGAAATTTAAGCACATAAAGTTAACGTTGTATTTGTAAATTTCCTTTTTTTTTTGTTTACCTATTAGCAAAAGTTACCCTAAATTATAACTGTTAATGGGAATCAAACTGGATTGAGACTGTCCCCTTGTAAGTGAACCCGCGTGATTGTGTGGAATTGCGTTTTTGTTTGTAGTGATCTTGTTTTTTTTCTTTTCTGTGCACTTTATAACTAAACACACTTAAATATAACGCAAGTTCATTTATAGAATAACATTTAATCAAATTGAAACATGAACATTTATTTAAAGAAACTCTAGAAGAACGTTAAAGAGTTTTATAAAAAGATTTAACTTCTCTTATTTATTTAAATAGTTTTGATTAATGTCTTTGCTTTAAGTGCTTTTTCCGAATATAATACGTTTTGTGCAACAATGTTATGAATTCAGAAACAAAAAAATAGATGTTAATTCAATCTCGAAATACTTAAGCAAATTATACCACGACAATGCATAGTTTATTAGATGTTACATTTAACAACGTTAAATGACATAAAATAAATACTAATAAATTAACAAACCATCTGTAAAAGTAAACAAGATTTTGAAAGGTGACTTTGTAGTTCTTACAATTTTAAAATCCAAACATAAAAAGATAGTGTAGCTCAAATGTTTCTACTTAAGATTAATACATAAAACTTATGCAAGTCAAATTTAATTAGTTTCACATGTTGATAACTCTTCAAGGGATGTTCTGCAGTCAACAGTACCTTCTGTCGTCCTGAAATAATACATATGCATAATAACTACTATTTATTAATTCGTTCCCTGCTTGCAATATTACGTACTATTTAAACTATGGGTTAAAATATCTGTACACACCAATAAACAACACTTAATATTTGACAATTAAATTACGACTTTAATTGGCTAAATTGTTTTTTTCGAAATCAGTCTTATATTATCTTTTCAATTCCCACATTTCGTCAAAAACCGAAATGCGAACAAATGTTGAAATTAATAGAACTCTTCAAAACCGTCGAGATATTTGTTTTATGTTTTAGTCTAAATAAATTTGCATGCATAAATCTCAACACAAACATATGATACATGTACATTTTTAAGCGATACATGTGATGCACACAAGGTGAACGAGGTTGCTTTCGAGAAATGTTGATGTTTATAAAATCAGTGTTTAAATGAAATGGGGGTCTTGATTATTTGTTAAACATATTAGTCAGCGAGCCGAAAAGAAGTATATATGCTCCATTCGAAAAACAAAGCCTCTATTTCTGTATTTTTCAGTTAGACGTCAAATACCTGGGCGAAAAGTATAATTTGTAGTTTATTGTTATAATTGATAGTGCAAAAAAATTCTGAACTTAGGAAAACAATTACAATTTCAGGACAGAAACGCAGCTGTATACACTCTTGAGTAACTTCTATCATTTTTATTGTTAACAATTTAGTCGTAGTTGTAACATATTATTTGTTAACGATGCTTTCGATTTCAGAATGAGTGGAAAGAAAAGTAGTTCCTAATGTTTAAAGATAAAATAAAAAACAAAGAGAAATATCCATGTTTTGGTTTGAATGCAACTAAACAATTATTTGGTAATATACTTAAATGAAGAAGAAATTGGTTCTTTCCTTTTCTTACCTTTCACCAACAAATATTACATGACATCAGTCTTAGAAATATCCTCCATCAAAATATCCATCTTATTTAAAAACAAATCAGTTTCTACTTTTATTACTTATTCCTACACTATACAAGTTGCACTCTTAGATTTGAACTACAAACGTGTATTGCAGGACGTTTTGATGATTGACTTCAAAGCCAAACTTCCTGATTGATTTGCCACAACTCCTTATTTATGTAAAGTCCTATAGGTCAACTTATGCCCAGCGACTAGAAAACAACGATTAAAAGTCTTAATAACATTTAATCCAAGGAACCGAAAAACGGTGGACCGCAATCCAACGCAGGGCACTGCAACTTCAAACTTCTGATGGCATAAACAAATAGACGAATGAAAGGGTAGTGATGTAATTGATTCAAATTAGAATTAGTTCATTTACACTAAAGCATCATCAGTCGTCAAAGATCCTGATGCGTCTAAAACTATGAATGAAATTCAGACATAAATACCCAATACGCTTCCTTAACAGCGAATTCTTGAGAATCACAAACCGTTTGTCTTTATTTGGTCTCCATATACAAGTTGATACCATCGATCATGTTTTGGATACCCAAATTACACAAAAATAATACAGCATCGTTACATATCGGGATTCTTTTAAACCTTTTTCTGAAATCAGGAAAAACTATAACGACAAGCCTTCAAAAATACGTTGGTTCCCGTTATTCCATGAGTGGTAAATCTCAAATACTAAAGATTTCAAAAGACATAGTCGACATCCAAAGGATGATGTCTTCTCCCGAATGTAATGGCATCGAAACCCGTTTTCCACACTCCAACGATCTTAATTGTCAAATAGCTATTTGTGTTAGAAAAATATTTTAACATACTATTCAAGTACATGCTGATTAGTCATGACAAAAACTTAAAAAGTCATCAATACTAGTAATACAAAATCTAAGAATGTAAATTCACTGAAAAGGGAATCGGTCAAATGTTACCTTCTTTAATTGATAATATATCCGTCATTTATAATGACAGATTTGT
The DNA here is from genome assembly GCA_944474755.1 of Limnoperna fortunei. Lineage (NCBI taxonomy): Eukaryota > Metazoa > Mollusca > Bivalvia > Mytilida > Modiolidae > Limnoperna > Limnoperna fortunei. Next base: position 65,623,561 of record OX104117.1, read on the forward strand.
TAACATACTTTCGTCGCACCAATATAAAAATTGTGCTCCTCTCAGCCAACTCGTTTTTGTACTAATACAAAGGTTTCTGTACTAATACAAAGCGGAGTTGCTTGAAGAAAAAAGACGTCGGCCCACACCTTTAATTTTATCTTGGGCTACATAAATGTCCTGTCAGTAAGCAACGGCGACTGTATACATGAAATCTCAAAAAGCTTGAGATTGGGGACAATACAGATGCAGCATCTTGCGTTTGGTATTTCGATTTTTTAGACATTTTCGCTGGTTTCACAAGCTACTCAAACCAGGGATTCGTTGTAAATAGGTTGACATAATCCTATCAGAAATTCTATTCAAAACTTTGCTGAGCCATAGGTAGACCTCATCCTAAATGAGGTTTGAGGATTTTGTGGAGTTTATGTTTTTTCTTCTTTGTGTAGTTTTTTTGCTTTTGTCCGGATTTTGTCGCCGTGCAGTGGTTAATTGTTGGAATAAAGTGATGATGACCTTTCAATGACAGGTTATCGTAGAGGGTAATTTGTGAGAATTTGTTCCTATAAAAACGGTACATGGCACGCGAAAGCCACACAATTTCTGTTTGTAGCTCTTGAATATCTATTAAAATGCAGTCCTTTAATTGTCTGAGCCATAGGTAAATGGATATGATATTGGTTTTGTTTTTTTTCTTTTTTTGTGTTATGTTTTCCTTGGTCTGGATTTTGGTGCTGTGCAGTGGTTATTGATCTTTGGAGTAAAGTGACAGGCAATCGTAGACCATAAGTTTAAATAAATAATTCACAAGTTGGTTTATGTTAGCTTATTTTTAAGAATGATTATCAGTCTATTTTAATTAGAACCTGTTTTAAACCACCATTTCTTTTAAAATCCCTTTACCAAGACAAAAACAATTGCGCTAGTTGCTTCATTTATGGTTGTTGGTTTTCAAACAGGCCGGTTTCTACTTGATTTATGTAAAAGATAATGTGCCAAAAATCCTTGTTGTACGATATTGTAAGTCAAATCAGCTCATAGTGTTGGCAATTTTCATGACTATTTTCATGTAAATTCACCACATCTAATTTGTCGTTCATAGTAATCATAGTATACCATGTATGTTTGGCAAAACGGTCACGCATACATATCAACGTCTGTTTGGCAAGATATTAACACATACCTACCTGTGTCTTTTTAATATAAAAACACACATTTACCAATCAGTTTCTAATTGTCAAAAAATAAAAAATCAATAAGTGTCAGTTTGACAAAACTTAACAAAAACCTATCAGTGTCAGTTTTGCAAAACCTAAACACATATTTAACATATTAAAGATTCAACAAATTTATCTGTAAAGCACATCAGTGTCTTGTTTGGCAAAAAATCAACAATAAATATGTAATATGTATTAACTAGTTTTAAATTTAATTCACTCTCAGCAATTTTTCTGCTTTAAACTGGCACCAAGTTTTTAGTAGGGGAAGACACTAGAATATCTGGAGAAAATCACTGTGATTCAGCAGAAAAAAATTGGTAAATGATGCTAATGTTGAAGCCTAGGATACCATATTTAAAGTCGGGCTGTAACTCACAACCTCAGCAATAACCACTTTGCCTTAAGGCCACAATAAACGGATGACAGGCCTCTACAATACCTTTTTATTTTTAACTTGTCCCTTCGGACAAGTAACTTTCAAAATTTGTCCGAATGAAAACATCACTTGTCCGTAAAATTTTGACGTAGAACATTCAAAATTTGTATGTTTCAATGATCTGGTTAAAAACAATACATATTGTGCTTAGCTAATGTTACGATAGATTGAAACCGAATTTCGTCAGATCATTGTGTGTGTTGATTTTTCGATGTCAAATTAGTTTTAAAACTATTATCAGCAAGCTCAGTTCCTTGAAGCATTTTCTTGATCACAAATAAGTGGTATACTGGTCCCATCGCAGCTTGTAGTTAGGGCAATGCATACGTAGTTTCGAACCAGTGCTAAGTAATTTGCATAAATTTGTTGACATGTTATCAGCAATGAAAAATATGTAATGGATAATATATTCAGAAAAATTATTGACCAAACTCGCATTTTCGAGAAAAGAGACTTGAATTCTTTAGCATGTTTATGATACCTCATTATAGGCTCATTTTTTTCCTTGAGTTTTACATGTCAGACGGATATTTCCACTGGTCCCAGACAATGGGACAAACGTTATTGTCGAGCCTTGTATAAAAGAAAATTAATATAACAAGGACAAAAAATTTATTCTTAATATAATATTGTAGATTGCACAAATGTTTAGTACAATGTAATATAGCACTGTGTAAAAGTATGCATATTTTATCCATTCAATTATCTGTTCATGCTAAGCTTGAGTTTAAAAAATCAGTTTTTAAGTTAACTACAAAAATGTTCAAAACATCAAGGAAGCAGAACAAATAAATATAGCATCATTTGAAAGCCTTTAATACCAAATCTATGTATATCTTGTTTTCAAAACAAGAGGCAATACATCCAGAATTCTATTACATTTAGTATAGAATTTATTTTCAATGTTATAATGTCATAAACAGTTGCAATACAATGTTACAACTGTATAAAGTAAACTTTTACTTCTGAAAACTGCCAATTTCGTAATGGTATAATAATTTTACAATCTCTAAACTGTTACTTGTAAAATAAATAGTCATAGTCACTGACTGTTGAAACTTACTGTTGAACTGCAGCTTATTTCGGACTTGATAGTTAAAATACATTTGTAGAATCTTTCTACAAAATAGAAAGAATCTTTCCACATACAGATTTTAGATTCATGAAAAGGAAATTTAAAATTTATTATATATTATATAACTATTTTAAATATATGTTCTTCTACATTAAGTTCTCTTATTTCATTAAAATAACAAGTATGATATTTAAACATGTTCTAAATCCTTATGAGGTACCAAGCATAATTAGGAAGGCTTTACAAACATTTGTAACAATTCTTCTGAAACAATTACACAAATACCTTAAAACAGATATTTTTGATACATTTTAATTGCAATAAATGTCTGCACTTTCCAATAGAAAACTTTTAGTTTTAAAGTTCTACTTTTTTAATCTTCCATTCCTTTCACAAATACGAAATTATAATTTTTGAACAATTTTTTTCAAATAAATCCCATAAGAGTAACTTTTATTTCATTAACAGCATTAAAAATTACTTATATGGGAGTTGTATCAATTATTTCGTGGTAAATATGTTTACTTTCAGCCAATTTGTAAACTTTTAATTTTCTATTTCATTTAGTGTATCGTTCTCTAAATGTAGCACCTTGTTCAAATCAATAACTGAAAGCATTTGTAGTTGAATAAGATTGAGTCCCCACGTCTAATATCAAACAATAAAAAGGGTGTTTCTTTGCTTGGGGTAGCCTCCCTGTAGTTCTTATGTTAGATCTGTGTGTCATGATTTTTGTTTGGCAGCTTCTTCTTCTTTAGCTGTAAAGAGAAAATGAAATTACTATAAACAGTAAAGGAAACTTCAACAGATTATGGTAACATAATGTGGTTTTATAAGGATAAAACTATTATTTGAAAATCTTGTTATTCAACCAACATAGTTAAAAACAGTTTTTGGTTCATTAACTTTAAATTCTAAAATTGTGTGTATCTGTCAGATATTTTTTTTCGATATCATGTTATCTTTTTCTCATGGAGTTAAAATAAACAATACACATAACGTGTTGCTGAGAAAGTTATTACTGAAACAGTCTGTAATATCTTCTTAAAATTTATTGTATGTAGTACTGTACCAATAGTCCACCTCAACATCTTAAATATCTATCATCAAAAATAATCCATAAACATACTCTTGACAAGTTTAATTAATGTAAATATACACTACAGCCAAAACGGATTACGCCAAGTCCGTGAGTCCATGACGGACAACGATTGTAGTACGCGGACATTCCCGATGGACAGAAGTTCATCATTCGCGGACACTTCAGATATAATGTCCCCAATGGATCCGCGATTTCTTCCATATGTCCGCGAACGTAAACGTTATTGTCATGGACTGAATTCGATAAATACTTTATTTGAAGATAGTGTATTGTTCCAATCATTAAACCATTCAGTTGTGTATTAATTCTTTATAGATCGTCAGTAAAAACATGTTCAAGAAGGGTACTTTATTAATTATTTTACATAATAAATATTTTAATATTAATTTGTAAAAAAGGGGTAACAAAAAAACAGATATAGTTAACTTTTATACAATAAAGGTGTGTTTAAACTTTTATAATAAACAGTAGGTATTAATAAAACGCTGGCGTAAAACACCTTTCCTTATGGTGCCCCGAGGAATTAGGATACCTGTCGTCCACCGGATGCAAAATAGAACGGTCCATTGATCAAGGAACACCTGCGATTTTATTGCGGGGTTAACTAATATACGCGTGTATAAATGTGTTTAAGAGTTGAAAGGTATGAATTACGGTAAATTTCATAATTGTAATAAAAAAATGTCCCGCTGGCTTCCTGTTCAGGTGACTGGTGTTAATTGATGAAGGTAACCAACACGTGGACTTTCCGTGTAATTAAAATACTACGCCGACCGCAAAGTTTTATTGCTCAAACACATTGGAGCAATATTTTTCCCACACGTTTTCAAAACTTTGGCAGTCGTAGATTAAGTGGAATATTGTTAAAAAGGCATATTTACTTAAATTTTTTTAAAGGAATTTTGTGTATTAGTTGCAACCTCGAATTTTGATGTCGTCAGCCAGCGACACGTGTCACTTATAGTTTTTTGCTCCTCCCATTCATTGAGTGATTCCCGCCTCACCTATTGATATTTTGGTAATAGGTGTGTTAGTTTTGGCACACCTATCTGTCCATTAATCTAATCTCATCAGGTATTCAAAGAGACCAATAATTGACACATGATTTCTCACTCCGTGCATGTCCGATTGTTATAGAATTTACACAACGTAGAATCTGTTGAATGAACAATTATGTAAAACGAACATAAAATAAAGACATATGAGTAACGAGGTTTCTAAAATGTTACTGCCTTTCTGCAACAAATACTTTCATTACGAATTTCTGCAGTTACAACATATGCCTTGTACAAAAACCGTGTTTATCGCGGCAATACCGCGAAGTCCATTAATAGACGATTCTGCAGTCATTTTGGTCACGGAACGTTCGCGGACAATTATCACTAAAAAAATTGATTGCCGCGTCGCGTTCGGCCGTGTTTTTTCGCGGACTTTGCGGAATCCATCTTGGCCGCAGTGTACATACGGTTTCTTCATTAGATTTCATCAACTAAAGAGTATTACACATATTAGTATGATTTTAAGTTTAGGCACGTCTGTGGTACAATTAAACTAGAGGCTCCTAGGAGTCTGTCATCATTCACTTGAAACACAAATGGCTTTAACTATCTTTATTTTTTTTGCTATTAACAGTTTGCAACTAGTCGCTACAGCTTTTAAGTTACTGGGCAAAAACTAAAAATTTCTTAACAAATTCTGATTAAAGGCAATTAATCCTACATGGTGCCAACAGATAATTTCTGAACAATTAATTTATTTGTTGGCCTTGTCCTTTAGGTTAATTTAGTATTTTACAGTTTTACTCTAGGTTTTATAGAATTTAATTTGTATAAAAAATTGATTATTTTGTCCAAATTTATCACTAAAGGACAATAACTCCTTTAAAGTAATCTGACAATTTTGGACCAAGTAATGATTTGTAGGCCTTGCCTTGTTGATCATTTTTGCAATTTACAGTTATACTCTAGCTGTTCTGGCATTTAAGTGAAATGGCAAAAACTACTAACTTCACCAAAATTTGTTTACAAGGGCAATTACTCCTACAATTTTCAGACAGCATAATGATTGGTAGGACTTGCCATTTTGATTATTTTTTTATTCACAGTTTTACTTTAGGTATAACAGTTGTAATTTCTAAGAAAAACTGGTAATTTTGTCTAAAATCATCATTTTAGGACAATAACACCCATAAGGAGTCATCTGACAATTTCAGAACACTAATATGATTATAAAATTGGTATTGCTTATTATTTTTGCAATTCACATTATCACTTTAGCTGTTATAGTTTTTAGGTTAAATGACGAAAATGGGAAATTTCATTAAATATAATTAAAGGGCAATAACTCCTACAAGGAGTGGTCTGACAGTTTTTGACCAATTTTTAACAGTGGCTATCTTTGTCAATTGATCAACACCCTGGGTACAAATTTAACAAGTGTGGACTGTGCGCACGCTCACAAAGCGATACCCCCCGCTTCGCTTTCAATTCCAATTATCTTTCCTTAATGATATCTGAGGTCAATAAAAATCCTAAGGGGGGGGGGGGGGGGGGGTATAAAAATTCTTACCCATAAGGATGATTGTAGCACTTGCAAAGATAGAAAAAATGGGAAAGTTATTTCAGAGAAGATGATTTTTTAAAAAGCTTACAACAGACAACAGATGCAAAATGATGACAAAAGCTCACATGGACCTGTGTTCCAGGTGAGCTAACAACGGTTAAGACCTTGTGCCATAGGCTGCAGTCACAACTGAATACAGTTGGCTTAAATTTGCATTCTTTAAGAAGCAGCCATCTGTCATGAGAGAGTGCCAGATATAACTTTTTTGCTCATAACTTTTAACTACTTGCAATGTCAGAGATTATATATTTGTCTGTGTTTATGTATGTTGTTATATGTGTTGCTTGTCTGTTTTCAGTAATAAGCATTCATTTAATAAATGAATACTATTTTATTTCATCTGAATAGGATCTGATTTTTTATGAAGACAGTAGACTTAAAAATATTAATAAAGGAAAAAATTATACCTTTTTCTGCTTCCCTCTTCTTTGCGGCTTCTTCTCTTTGTTTTCGTATAATTGCTAATCTTGCTAAGTCTGCCCTGGCCTCATCAGTTTTACCTGCCATGTGCATTTTCTGGTAATTAGCTTTAGCTTGTTGCTTTTCTATTTCCTCTCTAAAATGATCAAATTCAATAAAAAGTAAGGCAATCCAACTAGGTGTATAATTTTATCGCATTTACTTAAATTTTAAGTCTTTCATTATGCTAGTTATCTGCAATTAATTACAAAAATTTAAAAAAAAATGATACAGTGGAATTACTTGACAAGTTTTAATTACAGATTTCATTTCAATTTTATGTAAACCTTAAAAACAAGCGTTTGAAGACATTTTTATTTTACACCTTGAATAGCCGATGACTGGCCATAAATTTGTCCAAGTCTGTATCAACTACATGTATATGAAGAAAATTTAAATGTTAAGCTAATAAGATTGAAGCCTGCAAATCCGACCAATTTTTAGCTTTTTTTCTATATTAATGTACACCAAGACAAAAAAAACAAACTGACAATTAGCAAATGAATCTTTTCCCTTAAGGTGTTTAAAAGACTCATTTTCAATTAATTTTAAAAAACTGACACTGCATGTTTGTATGTTGTTATTAATAGAAAATAATTCAATTTAAAATGAAACATGTCAATATTTAGAATCGGTTAACCATAATTCATGATTAATTACCTTTCCCTTCTGGTTAATTCTGCTTTACCATCCTGTAATTCTGTAACTTTTTTGGATGACCTTCCTTTTAATCTGTTCGGATTTTCTATTTCTATTAAATGTTCTACACCTTTAGGTTTCTAAAAGTTTAGAATAAAATCATTATATTCAACATGTCTCATTTTCTGCTTTCCATCAACACGGTCTTATATTTGGCCAAAAATATAGCACAAAGGTGATAACTGATATTTCCTTTTTAGGATCAGCCATTGGTGATGGACCAACAAAGTTTTTTTTTTCACCCATTCATTTCATGCTCTGTCGACAGAATGATGACTGTCTTTAAAATATGAACGACTTTCTTTTAGTTTCAGTCATTAGCTAGGTCATTTTATGGATTTAATAGGTGTTTCTCAATATTCAGTCCTGTAATCTTTTTTTTTGAAAATCTTACATAATAGCCAATATCTAGAAATATTATTTAACTTGGTAAGCGTGATGTAAGGACAATTGGATACTATTGTTTGTCAAACCACTAAAAATGTACAATTCAAAATCAAGTGTAATTGTGCTTGCTACTATAGTAAATGTACATGAAGGTCATTTAAAAATCAATAAACAAACACAATGCAAATTTTCATACAGAGAATATAATTTAAACTGAACATTTTTCAGTCATTCAGGACAAATGACTTAAAAAATATATGAATTAGATGTCAAAAAATCAAGCTGAAAGAAGACTGAAATGTAAAAGTTTACAAATGTTAATTTATGTTCTTCACAGCTATCTTCAAGAGATACAAAAATAATTTTAAGTCTGCTTTCAGACAAATTCTTTAAAATGACCACTGATAGAACATGCATGTATTTTACCTACTGGTATGCTATCTACTTACACTTTCTTCATCAGAATCAGTCTCCTCCTCAGAACTTGACCCAGATGGTGGAAGATCCCCTGGGGCTACAGCTCCTTGTACTTCACTACCTTCCTCTACCTCTTCCTCCTCCTCATCACTTTCAATACCTTGTCTTCTCTGCAATCAAATACATAAAATAAAATATTCTTATATTATCAATGCATTGCTTTCTCTATAAAAAATTGCAATAAAATACAAGAACTAGCAGGTCACTACCAATATACTCGTAACAGTTTTGTTTATTCCTATACTACCTTATTGGTTTTGTACTTGAGATTTGCAGGATGTACAGTTTTGTTGTGATTATTTGTACACTTTTCAATACTTTTGACTATCTTTACTCAGCATATATTGTACGTTTGAATGGTGTTTAATGCCATTCAGCAATTAATGTCATTTTAAATGATGGTCAAGTACATAATGCATGTAACTGTGTTACAGATTATACATGTACAAATGTAGGGTCATTTCTCTTTTAAAATTCATTTTCAAATGCTACATGAACTAGTATGATTATTTAGGAAAATAATGTAGGCATAACTATAACCTTTTTCATTGATGTAGGTTGTGTACCATGTGTGTTGTGGTTCAGGTATAATAATACAGATACATAAGGCCAAACAAAAAAATATGTGTGTTTCCGGTTACATAGAATTATAAAATAGGTAGGTAGGTGGTTTTTTTGTTTTTTTGGTTTTTTTTTTTTTTTTTGGAAATCGTGTTGGTTAAATTAGTAATTTAAATTTTGACCTTTATCTTTTATACCTTTGTAGGTGAAAAGCTTGTAAAACACCAAAAAAAACTTTAGGGTCGGGATTTTGGCTTCAAAAAAATAGGTAGGGTCGGGTAACCGGAAACCCCCCCCCCTTTTTTTTTTTTTGGCCTAATTTGACTTACAATGGAAAATAACAAGACCTACAATTTTCCTTATACTAGAATTATCATATCTCATTAAAATCCCAGCACCATGTTTTTGCTTGTAATTAATTTACATTACTGTTAATGTACATGTACAACAATGTATCATTATAATAAGGGTACAATTTTGCTCAATATAAACAGTAGTAAATGACCAAATTATTGTCTTGGCCTGTCTGATATACACAAGTATAAACAAAAATATTTATGAAAATAAACAATACTAATTACATATGTACCCTTGAGTTTTACAGTAAACAAAACCAATGTTGTGTCTGCTTACATACCCTCCACTCCTTTTGCCTTTCCTCCTTCTCAGCAGCATGTCTGATCTCAGATTCATCCGTAAAATGACGTCTTTGACCTTTGTGTGTTTTTTTATTCCCCCGTGGACCACCTACCAAAATATTTACACAAATAAACTAAGCAAAAATATAAAGACTTGTTGGGATGTGTCTATCCAGGGATGACGTTACTTAATACTATAGTATTTGGGCCATCTGGCCATTCCCCTTCTGACAGCCCTATTCCCCAACAGTTAGAAATCCTAATCATGGAGATCATCAAACAAAAATAGAGTATATGAAGCGTTTAAACAAGATAATTCAGCCAAATAATGCTAGTTTAATGTGTTTAGGGGTATAGTTTGGGTTTAAAGTAATTGATTTTAATAGCTTGAATTTGCCTCCGAATTTTGGCTATTTCCCCTGGAGCATAATTCCCAATTTTTGTATAAATACTTAGTATTTCCCAATTAATGACGAAAATCCCAACAGAAAACCACAAAAACAGGCAATGTCTATATTATTGATGGTTTCTGTTGGAGGGTGACTTGCTATTCAATTTTGTTCCCATTTTAATAAGAAATCCTTGTATTTTTGTCACTGCATCATGTTTATCATGTTAACAAGCCATAACAAAACAGTGCTGTCTGATCACGTCTGACTTTCACATTCTACAACTGCGCAGCAGCGAAACGGATATGAACTCTGTGCCGGAAATTGCAAATATGATGCTGCCAGTGTTAAACGAGTATTGTAACGATTTAAACATAATAAAAATTTGTATTTTGGCAGTCATTTTAATTTTTTTTATTTTAAATATGTTTACATACTTGTAAAAGTGCATTTTACATTAAATACATACAATTTTTTTTATAGGATTCCCAGTGTTGTAATTTTTAATTCATTTTACTTGTACTTCATTTATAATTCTACAACTTATAAAAAAAATAAATTTATTAAACAATTTTGCTGCAGTTGATTCTTCTATTGTAATGTATTTTTTCTAGTCTTTCATTGATACTTTATCCTCAATCATTTAAACTGCTCAAAATAACTCCATAAAATTCCTAGCAACTTGATATAATCAAACAAAATGGAAGTTTCTGCAGTCATCCTATGTTTGAACATCTCACATGTCAAATAAACATATCTATTATTAGTTATTTTATTGACTTGTTTCTGTTGTTTTCCTTTTTGTATACAGAGTAGTCCGGTGTTATCGCGCACCTAAGAAATTTGTGAAATTTTTTTCAGTTTCAGAAAAAAAAATTTATTTTGAAAATTAAATGATTTTATCTTTGAATACATTATTTTTAAAACATACAACCCAATTTCTTAAAGTTCGTCTGAAAAGTATTTAATTTTGTCATTTTGTTCAGCATGACCTGGTTTTATGTAAACAATGGTGTGTCCGGTGATATCGCGCATGTGCATAAAAAATCAATACAGGATTGAATTAAGAAAAGATTTTTATATGTTACAATTCTAAAGTTAAACATTGATGAAGCAGTTGAATTTTTACAATAAAAGAAATCTAATATTCATTGATGTACTAAAGATTGATTGAAGTTTTTTAAAGATCGTGTCTTTCAGGTTAGCGTTTTTTATGATTTTTAAGAAACGAATGTTTATAAAAATTACGCTGCTGAATTAAATGTCCGAATATGTAATATATTGACCACAATTTGTCCAAGAAGGTTAAATAAAATATATATATTTTTTTTAAATACAGAAATTGGAAGATACATAACAGGCATGGAATCACTAGACGCGCGATAACCGGTTTCTTGACTGTACTTGTAAAACCATTACTTTTTTCCCCAATTTCAAGAAAAATGTCGATAAATTTCCCAAATAAAAAGGAGTGTGCTGTTTTTAAAAAAGGCAACAAAATCACTGAAAGTAACATCATACATATACTACGTAATAGACCCATTTCCAGTTTTTCATGATTTATCTCCCTTTTTACTTCCAGTTAAAAAAACTACGGCTATCATCACTAATAGAGTATGTTATTGAAATACAGATTTTGCATTTTTTTGTATTGTTTGTCTATGCCTGTGTTAGCGCTAATAGGTCGCCACAGTCGCCAATGAGAATTAAACTTTAATGTGGCGAAGTGTTATTCATTCTCGTTCGCCACGTTGGCGAAGTGAAAGCGAAAGTAAAATGTTGACTGTCGAAATCTAAAATAAATCTTTGAGATAAAGTTCGGAGCGGTAACGATATATATCCGGGAAATTTCAATGCGTAATTGTCTATTCCGTAAAAACATTACCCTTGTCCGAATTTGTTTTCGATTTTACTCAATACCGAACTGGTTCCCATTGCAGTAATTGATCTTAATTCCAGTTTAATTTTGTCAAGCATGGCGAAACGCCAGCTTTCAATGCTTTCGTACTCTATTATCATCTTTTTAAATGTTTTCATTTAAAAGTTGAACCTCAGCACTAAATCTAAATTCTTCAAATGAAGAACAGTTGTAAAAGACCTGGTTGTGACCTATGAATGGAATTAATCCCAAATTTTAGTGTTGCTCATCACATATTCCCCCTTTTCTATACAAGTCATTTAAATTTACAGCTTCCATATTTTGCACACACAAATTTTGCTGAAATGTTGTGGCTAACAAATTTCAAATGTGGCTAAGTAAAATTTGGATGTATTAGCCACATTGGCTAATGGAAATTTTGAGGTAGTGCTAACACAGTATGCCAATTAAATTTTCATGTAATTAACCTCATTAGTAGATGTTACTATAGCCATAGGCAACAGGTGAGTTTGAATATCGGAACATGGATGTCACTGGTAAGCTTGTTTAATCAAGCTATAAAACAGCTGGGGTTCTACCTTAAATTAGAATCAGGTAAATTGGGTAATAAACGGTAATAAACATTGGTTAATTAATTAACAATCATGTTTACACAGCAGGGAGTTTTAATAACATCCTCACTCAGATTTCGACACCTGTCATCAACATGAAGCGTTAAAATTTTCAAAGACAAGTGTCCATTTCAAAAGTTTTCAACAGAATAAACTGCGGCTGTAGTCGCAGTTTTTAGTACCGGAAGTGGACACTTGGTGGCGTTTTTTAAATTGGAAAGTCGTCAATTACTGTGGTAAATTTTAAAGAACCCCAAATCAACATAAATAATTAGTAATAATTTTTATTTTAAACTCAAATTTCAAGATGTCATGTTACAGTAATAAAATTTGCCTTTGAAACCATTTCATTGTAAGAAGTATATAATTTAACAGGTGCCGAAGTTGATGCCGATTAGACTTTTCTGAGGTGCCGAATTGACTAATGCCAGGTGCCGAACTGACTCTTTTGTAAGGGCCGATATTTTACTTGCACCCTTTTAAAATGACGTGGTATCGCCTAGTATTATAGAAAATTATAAATATCCGATGAAAAAAAACACAAATATATGGTGTCAAACAGTTTCTGCTGACTTGCAAAAACTCCCATACCTCTGGGCATTTTGACAACTTCTTATTGTGTATTCAAGATTCTGTTTTAGAGACCACGTTGGCTTTGTGTTTATTGCACCAGTTTCCAAAAGAACTGCACAATCGTTGTCTGTCTGTGTGTCCTTCTGATAATAAAACCTAAAACCTATCACACAAAATTCTCGCCTTTAAAAACCAATGAAGATTTGACTATGAAGATATAGGCTTAAATATATTTAGAAATTATATTATTTGACGTAAAAACTAACTTGATAATAGTTGCATATGAATAGGTTTTTTTTATTAATATATTGTATTTGTATCAATTTTTGTTATCGGGATCGGTTCTTCACTTTATGTCCACCTTTATTCTATAATCAAAACTACTCACTGTACACTGCGTAATCGTATCGAATATATCATGCCAAAAGTAAAAAGAAGCAGAAAGCCTCCCCCAGATGGATGGGAGTTAATAGAGCCAACAATAGACGAACTTGATCAAAAAATGAGAGATGGTACATATTTTTTTTCAGCTTTAAATCAAACGAAGATTCCTTCCTAAAATGATCGAACACAACTTCACAAGTCAGATCGGCACTTGGTCAAAACGGCACAGGTCTAAGTAAATCGGCACTTAGTATGTCAATTCGGCACCTATGTTTTTTTCTGAATTTATTATATGTTCAGTTATAAACAAAAACGACAGAAAGATAACAATGTTTATTTTATTTCATTAAAAATCTAGCACATTTAAATGCAACCAGCAAGAACAGTTCAAAATGATAAAGTAATATATTAAATCATTTAAAAATCATTTCAATTCAATCATCATATTAAAGTTACTTTTACTTTACTTATGGGGGTTTTTTATTTTAAAGTCCTTGACTACCGTAAAACAGTCTCGCAAGGACTTTTTAGAGTTACAGTTAATGTCAGTATTATGATCGTTACTGTGCAGGAGGTCCGTAAACCAATGCGCATTTCCTTAATAAATAGCTGGCACTGATGGTGTTGTTCTTATATTGCTGCCACAAACTGAAAATCATTAGCTGAACCCGACAGTTCTGTTTTCTTTGATGGTGTCTTAATTTTCCCTCTGCAACAAGCCATAGCTGTAAGGGAACATCTTTGTCTTCTGCAAACACTGCAGAGCTTAGTGTCTTGGATGAACTATTTGACTGCACTTGATTCAACTGTCGTCTGACATTTGGGAATGATAGTATCTCATTTAATATTTTCCATTTTTCTCAAATTTCTCACTTATTAAACAGCTTGGGCTTCTGCCTTTGAATCTTAATTTAAACATCATTTAGTTAACAATCATGAAACACTTTCAGGGTCATTATTACAACAACAAACCATATAATTATACAAACAAAAAATTTATTTCATTGTTACTTTTTCAAGGAATTAAATGTCTAATCATTGATGTTATTATAACAGTAATATATACTATTATCAAACTTAATAACAGTTGTAAATTTCAAAGAATCCCCCAATCAACATAAATAATTATTTTTTTATTAATTTGACTTGCACCCAATTGCAAATGATCAGGCAGAATTAAGTTTTAGGAGAAAAATATCGAAATGATTTTGTACCATACTGTAGTCATGGTAGTCCAGACACTAGGGAGTTTTGCTGTGTTGTGATACATAAAAAATTATTTGTCTTATTTTATTTTATCAAGATTTTGTAGATAGGCTGGACTCATTTTGTAAATAATTCAAAGTGTTTCTATTGCAATAGTTCTTACTCTTCTGATTTGAAGGGATAGAAGTTTTGATTTTTCAAATAGTTCTTCATATGAGCTATTGTTATCATCATTATAATTAAATTTTATGCCCTTTCTTGAATTTTTTCCATCTTTCTTATTATTTACTGACTTTTAAAGGCAATCTATATAATCTAACGGTCTAACTAAAATAGGTGGAAAAAACTCACTTATCGGGGCAAAACCACTCGGTACAAAACAACCCAGTAACAGGGATAGGTATGAAATGACCCAGATTCATGTCTACAAAAACCTACACAAAACACACAAATGTTTACTATAGTAATTGCTGTACCTGGTCACTTTCACTTTAGTACATGTACCTGAACATTTTGGACCTACTAGTACCTGGACACTTCGGTACTCCATACTGAACAGGTGGTATTAAGAGTCAGTCACTTCGATATAGAGAAGAAATACTTACTAATGTGTTTATTGCTTTATAACATTTATTGTTCTGTTTTATTGTGGCAAACAGATCTAGACCCCATGTGAATAGCCAATCCCAGTTAAATGACCCGGAACCATTTGTAACTTCAAAATGAATTTGGGTGCAGCATAAATGCGAACATTACACATTTTACTATTCATAACTTCAGAACACAATAACATGCCACTGTCATAAAAATGTCAATTTAAAGTATAGTGTTTCAGAGATTTCAAACAATTTTTGTTATTTAAAAATAATAAACACTTTAATTTTATCTATGTCAAAATTGTTTGTATTTACATTAAAATTAATTTTAGTACTTTTCTATAATATTTCCTTTGGATAGCTCAGCTACCATCTGAAATGGGTTTGTTCATATGCATCACATAGCGTTGTTAATGTAAAATGTAAGATACATGACGTTATGATGTACATGTATATGCATGTAACAAAATGGACAGATATGGCTTGTAATTCACACCTGGATTTTGTTTTTCCTTTAAATGCCTCAGTATCTTCTGTTCTTTTATCCTTTGTTTAAACCACCAACCTTATGCCTGGATTTTGTTTTTCCTTAAAATGCCTCAGTATCTTCTGTTCTTTTATCCTTTGTTTAAACCACCAACCTTATGCCTGGATTTTGTTTTTCCTTAAAATGCCTCAGTATATTCTGTTCTTTTATCCTTTCTTTAAACCACCAACCTTATGCCTGGATTTTGTTTTTCCTTAAAATGCCTCAGTATCTTCTGTTCTTTTATCCTTTCTTTAAACCACCAACCTTATGCCTGGATTTTGTTTTTCCTTAAAATGCCTCAGTATCTTCTGTTCTTTTATCCTTTGTTTAAACCACCAACCTTATGCCTGGATTTTGTTTTTCCTTAAAATGCCTCAGTATCTTCTGTTCTTTTATCCTTCAATCTTATGCCTAAGCATTAATGGTGCATTAGTAATCATTATTGAATGTAAACTGTGTAATAATTATTTGTTTTATTAATTTAGCTGAAACAGATCCACATGAAGGTAAAAGGAAAGTGGAAGCCTTGTGGCCTATATTTAGATTACATCATCAAAAGTCAAGATATATTTATGATCTGTTCTACAGAAGGAAAGCCATCAGCAGAGGTAAAACATACATAAGTTTATAAAACCATGGGCAAAAGTTCATTTAAGTTATTTGTTAAACTTGACATCTGTCCAAGCAAACTTTCTTCGGAACATCTGTGATTTTACTTTATGAAAAAGAAAACATTTTGATTTGAAGGACTTGTACCTGTACAGTATTTTCCTGTATGTAGATCTAGAGAATGAACAGAGAATAATATGACAACAAAGCCATTGAATGCATGTTTATGTGTAGAACTTGAGATTACAAGTTGAAATCTGACTTTAGCTTGGGTATGCTAGTTATAGACTTCAAATTTAATTGGCAAAGATTTCCAGTTTTCTTGCTGAAGATGTAGATTTCCTCTGGTAAACTGGCTTTCTCATTAAAAAAATACAATGATAAACCAAAGCGAACCTCACAATTCAATTAATCACTAAAAACACAGAACTACTACTACTACTACTACTACTACAACTAAGTCGGCATTGAAAGCCAAGCTCCACAACAGCGGCACCACACATCTCTGTCCTGCATACAAGTAGCTAATTTCTCGACGGTGATGACACTGGTGTCTGATAGTAAGGTGTTTACCTTCCTTGCTGGTGGGTGCCCGAAAAAGACAGCACATATTACCAAAATCAAAGAAATACTAGTATAACAGGATAAATATGAGAAAATAAACAACTTGATATGTTGAAACAGTAACAGAAACATTAATTTTAATTTTATGTTGCTAATTGAATTGGTTGATGGGTTTCCTAGCCTTCCCCTTACATGTATTTATGTCCCAACAATACAAACAAACCGGTTTTAGAAATATCAATACAGACAACTGCAAAGTATAACACAAAAACAAGAGAATTCTATAAATATCATGGCTTTGAACAAGCACGAACAATTATGTTGTGGGGTTAAACCAGTTTTAAGGGATACAAAACCTTCCTCTTTATTGTACATGCAACATCTTAAAAAAAAACTACACCTTCAATTCACAAGTACAGAAACACATACCAGTATGACAAGAAAATTATTTACTTTATTTCTTGTTATGAAACGAAAAAAATTACTAGACTTTACATACACAGAAATTGTTTGAACACCAAGAATAAAATAAGAAGTTTGTAATAGAGAGTTTCTGTCGTCGTCTCCTACTCAAATTGTTTGTTAGGGTTTATGGTCAGCAATTTAAAGCTTCATATATCATTTGAAATTTAGTCCTAACTTGTGACAGGACAACTGGTAATCCTTGTCTATTAAGGTTGGAATTGAGCACACCCTATCAAATATTAGACAGAATGTATGTGGAAACCAAAATCAAATTATTTACATGTAATAAATATATGGTCCATTTTAGAACTCTACGAGTATTGTCTAAAGGAGAATATTGCTGACAAGAATCTGATAGCCAAATGGAAGAAACAGGGATATGAAAATCTGTGTTGTTTACGTTGTATTCAAACCAGAGATACAAACTTTGCCACCAACTGTATATGCAGAGTACCTAAATCTAAACTGGAAGCTGTAAGTAGTCAGTGTTGGCCTGTTTCAGCCTCTATCAACATGTACTTTGTTTTGGCCAGTATCAGCTCTTTGTAGTATCACTTTGTGTTGGTCTGTTTAGTTAGCCTTTATTTACTGGTATTTAGATTAGCATGTACTTGTATCAGCACCTTTCAAAATCTTATATTAAAAAAATGAAAAATCCATAAATGACAAATAACTACCCTCTTCATTCCTGGTGGGACATAAGGCCACAAATAAAAAATTAGACTCATATTAATGGATGTAATTTATCTTATAGCACAAATTCAGTCACACTTTATTGCCAAATATTTAATTTTGCAGAAGCAATATTGTGTTTCTGTGAGAATTCTGTGTTAACAATATTTCTGTAGTTTATAGTTTGGTACAGATTACTTGATGGCTTCATGCCATGTACATTTTATACATGCATGCCCCTCAGAAATTTACAAGATTAAATTTTGTTTGTACACTAGCTCTTCGTTCAAAACCAAACTAAACTCTTTCAGTAGAACTGTCAATTTAATATCATCAGTATGCTATTAAAATATGGTTCATTGATAAAAAATATTAATTTTTCTTGTTACCAGCTTCATTAGGGCCCCGCCACTTTGTGGCGGACGCCCTATAATGATCAGTCTGTCCATCCGTCCGTCCGTCCGAACTAATCTTGTCCGGGCTGTAACTTTTTTATCTTTTGAGGTAGGCTTTTGATATTTGGAATGTAGGTAGATAATATCAAGGCGATGTGTCGCATGCCGTGGTTATTAACTTCTGACCTTGAACTTTGACCTTAAGGTCATTTGATTGCTTTCTATATGACAAATTCATGTCCGGGCTGTAACTTTTTTATCTTTTGAGATAGGCTTTTGATATTTGGAATGTGGGTAGATAATATCAAGGCGATTAGTCGCATACCGTGGTTGATAAACTTTGACCTTAAGGTCACATTATTGCTTTCTGTATGACAAATTCATGTCCGGGTTGTAACTTTTTTATCTTTTGATATTTGGAATGTGGGTAGATAATATCAAGGCGATGTGTCGCATACCATGGTTGATGACGTTTGACCTTGACCTCAAGGTCAGCGGGCCCACAGAGATGGATACCATCTCACTGATATCTAGTTTTGCATGTCTTGTGCATTTAACAGTACTTGTACTTGTGAAATACCTTTAAAATTTGTTTTCTGTAAATTAAATTCATATTTCTCACATTTTAATGTCATCTCTTTTCTTTCAACAGGGAAAGATTGTGGAATGTGTCCATTGTGGATGTCGTGGGTGTTCAGGATGAGGACTGGTCCATTATTGTTTAATCTTGATCTCCATAGATACTAATATTGGATGGCTTTTGAACTGTAACTACATGTAAACAACACAAAATAATGTGTGAAAGGTCATTTCCAATTAATTTATATTTTTAAGATGGATTCATGTTTTTAGAATTTTATTCTTTTTTTGTCATAAATTTATAGTAATGTATTAACTTTGCTGTAGTAAATGAGGTTTTTACAACAAATAATCTAATACTGTATAATAACAGTATGGTATAACACTGCAGCTGTGTTTTGATTACGGTAGAACATAACTTAAGTTGTGTGTAAGATGTTTGTAAAACTTTTGAATAAAATATAATGTTATATATCAATATTATTTTTGATTGAATGCTGGCCTAATTTCAAGGGAACCAATATTTCAGTTATATTTAGTAATCTTCAGTATGAACTTTTAATCCTGAAATTGATGACTTTTTTTTACAGAGCAAAAGTCTATATATTTTAATCCAGTGCATATGTATTATCCAGACTCAGTTTTATTAAACTCTGATCTTTTACTTGCTCACTCTTTTTGCTATGGTCGCTGCCTTGTACACACAGGGACCATAGCAAAAAGGATGAAGCAAGTGAAATTTTTAATTTTAATTATATTGATTCAGAATTAATAACAAAAATTCTTTCTTGATTGGATACAATGTGTCTTTTACAATTATTGTCTTAAAGAGTTTATGCTTAAGGACACTGTACACTTATAAGTCTGCTTTATATTTGGGTTCAATTTTAAGATCAGAAGTCAAGAAGGACCTTCTACTAAACTCTTATGACAAACACGATGACTTAACTTTCTATTCATAAACTTTTCCTACTTGTGCTGCAACATTCAATCTTCCTCAAACGGACTTGACTTGACCTGGATTTACTATCAAGGTTTTGTTTGTATGTTGTTTTGTTCTGTTTCTTGTTGTTTGTTCAATGGCTTTGTATTAGTCTTTTTGACTTTGAAGTTTGATTGCCACATACATAGGTGTTATATAATAATATTGTGATTTGGTACAACCCTGATTATTTTAAAACCCGTCTCTGTTTGACATGCATCTCTTGACTTGTATACCTACTTCTTGGAATCACCAGATTTGCCAACAAAATACACCATATAGCTGCTGACAGGTTTGCTTTGCGAGATGAGGATAAACATGCTGTTTTAAGAACGGGACTGGAGTTAAAAGAATAACATTTCATCCTTAGGATAAATTAACTATACTATTGGTTACCAGTGGCATAGCTACCATTTATGCAACGACTCACCTGCTTGCACAAACAAAACGCCATTTGTTTTTTTTGTTTTTTTTTAGAAAAGAAAGCTTCCATATACTTCAAATTTAGTTCTAAAAAGCTATATCTGCGGAGCTTAGCCCCCTGGACCCCCTACTAGGGCCCTACCCTGGACACTCTTGCGGCCCCCAGACCCCCTGCCGTAAGTTTTGTGTGCACTGCGGACAGAACTTAGCTACGCCACTGGTTACAGAAAAGATACATAAATATAAGGAGTGTATGAATACATTTTAACATTTGGGCTGGACTAATGCCTTTCTTGACACGAAATGTTTTCAAGCACTCTATATGGCAAGAGTATTTGGTAAGAAAAACAATCTTCGACTGGAAAACTGACAATCTTTGTAAAGTAAGGTTGGAAATGGAACCTCAGTGTTAACGGGAACACGATCAATAGAAGAACGACCTTAACTTGTCGGTCATTGCTGTTTTTATGAATTTTTTTTATAGTTTCTAATTTAGATCTGTCAGATTAAGTCTACAGTAACTGTATAAATTTTCTCTTAACCGAGTTTTCTCCCATATTAACAGCAAAAATCTTGTGTTACCGATCTCTAAACTATTATACAATGGTATCATATGAATGAAGGCGGTGGGTGGTGAAAGATCTTTTCTGTTTCCGTGATTTAGGGCAATTTTACACATCTATTAACTGTAGTTTTTGTTTAATAAAGCAACTTTTAACCATTAGCAATTATCTGTTTTCTTAAAATTGACATTGTGTAAACTGTTATAATGAAAACAAAAACCCTGTTTTCTGTTAAAAGTCAGAACGCTGTCAACTGTTTTACAGATTTTTTCTCTGTTATCTTTTAATTCATTTTTTCGACACCTTTAGATCCAATACTAGGTACTATGGAAACACTGTTTAATGTATGCATTTTTTCAAAGTATTATCATTTCTTCTGATTACCCGGTATACCTTTTTTGGTTTATCACGCAATCGTCCTAGCGTTGTCAAGTCAGTACACAAAAAATAGTTTATATTTCCATCACTTTTCAGAACCCAACTGTTTTTTTATGTTTTTAAATTACAAGATTTTGTCATAGTAAGTTTTTATGGAACCAACCTTACGAGATATCCCAAAACATCAGTTTGTGCATTAAAGTCTTTTTAAATATTAAATTTTGTTGATCGAAAATTGAGGCATTCGTGTCAAGTTGTTTAAAAAAAAAAATGCTGATGATAGTTAACTGTATCATTGTACCAATTTTCATTGAAATTCATCTGGCTATCCCTGAGATATGAGAAATGTACATTTATGACGGCCAAAACAGAAGAAAACTGGACAAAAACAATAAGCCTCTGACACTTCGTGATTGAGGATTTAGTAAAATGATCAGTACAGAAAAGTAACCCAACACAAACTTAATTTCATTAAAACAAAACTGCATGTTTGATCTCAAACAGAATTAAAGCTAAACATCAAAATTCATAGCTAGAGAGACTACTCTTTGTGTGACAGCATAAACTGTTTCAAAACCAGTTTTGTTGTGGTTTATTATACAAAATATGTAAATAATCTCAGTGTATGTTGTAAATTGTGAGATTAAAAAGAATCTCTTAATTTGAAGTAAACCTTGACAACTTAATTTTATACTAACAAATATCATTTTCCTTCTTTACTTGTTGGTCATTTGTCTATAACAAAAAGTGAAATCAGACCAATCTAATTAAAATTAAATGCTATGGTCGCTGCGTGTAGATCTAACAACATCTCATTACAGGTCACGTCAGGGGTCATATGCAAAATTTTGACCCCTGACATAATCTGTAATGGGATGTCGTTAGATCTTACAACGCAGCGACCAATAACAAAAAGGGGGGAGCAAGTGAAAGATTTAACTTTAATTAGGTTGAAATCTGGACATGCTTGTTCATAACAAACGGCTTAGATTTACGACTTCTACCACTTGGCCAAATTTTTTATCCTTATCAAAATATTAGTTTCAAATAACAGTTCTAAAATGTTAATGTTTTTCTTTTCGTCATTTTTTTCTACAATTCCAGTCAGGAGTTTATCCACTGTTAGTCAATGGATCTTAATCGATAAAACTCAACAAATGATATAAATACAATGAAGACTTTCGTGCAGGCCTTGGGAAAAAATCCATTACCGGTATTAATATTTAAAACATCACTATTAAATTATTTTTTTATTACTATTGATTCGATTTGATTTATTGTTAACCACTCGTAAAATTACTCCAGGTTCTTTGTTGTTATAAATACTTGTTGCATGTCTAATGAGTGTAAACTGTCCGACCAAGGGCATTACGTTGTCGGTGTAGGATGTACAAAACTCCCCCAACCAATCAATGATGACTGTAAACTGTCCGACCAAGGGCATTACGTTGTCGGTGTAGGATGTACAAAACTCCCCCAACCAATCAATGATGACTGTAAACTGTCCGACCAAGGGCATTACGTTGTCGGTGTAGGATGTACAAAACTCCCCCAACCAATCAATGATGACTGTAAACTGTCCGACCAAGGTCATTACGTTGTCGGTGTAGGATGTACAAAACTCCCCCAACCAATCAATGATGAGTGTAAACTGTCCGACCAAGGGCATTACGTTGTCGGTGTAGGATGTACAAAACTCCCCCAAACAATCAATGATGACTGTAAACTGTCCGACCAAGGTCATTACGTTGTCGGTGTAGGATGTACAAAACTCCCCCAACCAATCAATGATGAGTGTAAACTGTCCGACCAAGGTCATTACGTTGTCGGTGTAGGATGTACAAAACTCCCCCAACCAATCAATGATGACTGTAAACTGTCCGACCAAGGTCATTACGTTGTCGGTGTAGGATGTACAAAACTCCCCCAACCAATCAATGATGAGTGTAAACTGTCCGACCAAGGTCATTACGTTGTCGGTGTAGGATGTACAAAACTCCCCAACCAATCAATGATGAGTGTAAACTGTCCGACCAAGGTCATTACGTTGTCGGTGTAGGATGTACAAAACTCCCCCAACCAATCAATGATGAGTGTAAACTGTCCGACCAAGGGCATTACGTTGTCGGTGTAGGATGTACAAAACTCCCCCAACCAATCAATGATGACTGTAAACTGTCCGACCAAGGTCATTACGTTGTCGGTGTAGGATGTGCAAAACTCCCCCAACCAATCAATGATGAGTGTAAACTGTCCGACCAAGGTCATTACGTTGTCGGTGTAGGATGTACAAAACTCCCCCAACCAATCAATGATGAGTGTAAACTGTCCGACCAAGGTCATTACGTTGTCGGTGTAGGATGTACAAAACTCCCCCAACCAATCAATGATGACTGTAAACTGTCCGACCAAGGGCATTACGTTGTCGGTGTAGGATGTACAAAACTCCCCCAACCAATCAATGATGACTGTAAACTGTCCGACCAAGGGCATTACGTTGTCGGTGTAGGATGTACAAAACTCCCCCAACCAATCAATGATGACTGTAAACTGTCCGACCAAGGGCATTACGTTGTCGGTGTAGGATGTACAAAACTCCCCCAACCAATCAATGATGAGTGTAAACTGTCCGACCAAGGTCATTACGTTGTCGGTGTAGGATGTACAAAACTCCCCCAACCAATCAATGATGACTGTTAACTGTCCGACCAAGGGCATTACGTTGTCGGTGTAGGATGTACAAAACTCCCCCAACCAATCAATGATGAGTGTAAACTGTCCGACCAAGGTCATTACGTTGTCGGTGTAGGATGTACAAAACTCCCCCAACCAATCAATGATGAGTGTAAACTGTCCGACCAAGGTCATTACGTTGTCGGTGTAGGATGAACAAAACTCCCCCAACCAATCAATGATGAGTGTAAACTGTCCGACCAAGGTCATTACGTTGTCGGTGTAGGATGTACAAAACTCCCCCAACCAATCAATGATGAGTGTAAACTGTCCGACCAAGGGCATTACGTTGTCGGTGTAGGATGTACAAAACTCCCCCAACCAATCAATGATGAGTGTAAACTGTCCGACCAAGGTCATTACGTTGTCGGTGTAGGATGTACAAAACTCCCCCAACCAATCAATGATGAGTGTAAACTGTCCGACCAAGGTCATTACGTTGTCGGTGTAGGATGTGCAAAACTCCCCCAACCAATCAATGATGAGTGTTAACTGTCCGACCAAGGTCATTACGTTGTCGGTGTAGGATGTACAAAACTCCCCCAACCAATCAATGATGAGTGTAAACTGTCCGACCAAGGGCATTACGTTGTCGGTGTAGGATGTACAAAACTCCCCCAACCAATCAATGATGAGTGTAAACTGTCCGACCAAGGTCATTACGTTGTCGGTGTAGGATGTATACAAAACTCCCCCAACCAATCGCAATGATGAGTGTGTAAACTGTCCGACCAAGGGCATTACGTTGTCGGTGTAGGATGTACAAAACTCCCCCAACCAATCAATGATGAGTGTAAACTGTCCGACCAAGGTCATTACGTTGTCGGTGTAGGATGTACAAAACTCCCCCAACCAATCAATGATGAGTGTAAACTGTCCGACCAAGGGCATTACGTTGTCGGTGTAGGATGTACAAAACTCCCCCAACCAATCAATGATGACTGTAAACTGTCCGACCAAGGGCATTACGTTGTCGGTGTAGGATGTACAAAACTCCCCCAACCAATCAATGATGAGTGTAAACTGTCCGACAAAGGTCATTACGTTGTCGGTGTAGGATGTACAAAACTCCCCCAACCAATCAATGATGAGTGTAAACTGTCCGACCAAGGTCATTACGTTGTCGGTGTAGGATGTACAAAACTCCCCCAACCAATCAATGATGAGTGCAAGTTTTCTATCGTAAGCTGTGTCCTGCGTATATGTAGTTTGTTGAAGTACGTTTTTTTATTAATCAAAGTTTTTTTACATACTAAGAATGGGAATGAGAAACAAAGAACACGACGAAATAAAATAGATGATTGACAACAGAGCGTAGTATATATGTATTGTAGAGGCATTTTGAAATAACTTAAAACAAAACTTCTATGCTATCTTTAGTATCACCTGAATAATGCTAGCAAATATTAAGGGATCTAAAAACATTGGCATAGGACTGAACATATCGGAAAAGTTTTTCTCTCTTGATAATGGGAATGGGTAAATAATGCATGTAGTTACAAATCTGCTAGTAAAAAAACCGTGATGAATCCATCTGCTCCGGAAGGGTTCGAAACATTCTTACGAAAGCACCTACTTTTTTTGTAAACCGAATCCTTTAATTCTGGTGGAATGTGTCTATATATTTTGAATACGCTACCTTCTAAAACGGGAACGTTGTGGACATTTTTGTAATTAATGGAACATTACTGCAAATTTCCATTTACTGTAACTAATATTTCTATTATACTGGAAAGATACCTATATACCATAAAATAATGTACCTTGTACGTTGTATCGAGGTTCCCATTAATAAAAGACCTTAAATTGATTACAAATTCATGTGGTAAGTACTGTATTCAATGGACTCATTTTTATTATCATATTTCGCTTTTTATTGCAATTAGCAGAAATATTGACGGAATCACTCGTTTGAGGATTTGAGTTTAATTTGATTAGAATACATAAATTACATGTCATTGCTTATTTTAATAATCACCAGGTTGGTTTGCCTACATTGGCATCTCTAAGGACTATCGTATCACTTGGATACTACACATAAATCAGGAAAGCTTCAATAGAATCTGACTTGTTTGAAATGTACATAAAACTGAATTTGTATTACACTCTCTATACACAACAGAAAAGAGATTTACTAGAGAGAAAAAACTAACAAATTAATCATACTAAGCAGTTATCGTCATTTTCAATTAGAAAGTTGTCAATATCATTCAACTGAAAGCCTGATTTGTGTGTATAATTAATTTCATGAAATTGATTGCTTGATGAAAAAAAAAGATTTTTTTATGAATTATGTTTTGTCCCGATACACAGTAATTTCAAGAGTTATTTAATTTGGCGTGGTCACCAGAAGTGCAGTTTTATCTAGAATGAGAAACTGATCCACATGTTTTATCCAAATATTTTGCACAGAAATAAGAAAATCTATAAAAATAAGGACTCATTTTTAATTAGAATAATTTAGTTTGAAATAAAGTTATTCCGGCCAAATCCTAATATAACATAATTGATAGACTACATGTATTAATATTTAGGGTCGTGCCGTACATATAATTTCTGTGATGATCTGGACTCGACGCATAGTCATACTCATGCAATCTGATTGAATAAATATATTGGAATAAACCGTCTTTGGTTTAAATTTTAAAAATATTTAACAGAATGAGAAAACTGTTAAACTAGAAATAAAACCGTATGTTTTAATTCTACTTTTACCAGTTAACAGTTCAACATACTTCATTCACTGATACAAGCTAAACAATTGTTTTAATTATTTTGCCAATGGAAAAACAGTGGATCTAGAGTGTCTGTATTGCCAACATTGTTAATAGTTTAATATAAGTTCTATTAGTGGACATTCTATAAATTGTTTCTATAAAATGACGCATAATTCCAATGAGAAAAACAAAAAAAATATTTTGGCAGAACAAATAAGAAAAATAATGCATGATCTCCCAAGCTTCAATCAAGCAGAGTAACAAGTCAGTTGAAATTACAGTTTCAGAGTGAAATATTTTTTAAATTCAATATCCAGAAACGAGTATTGAAGATAACAGCTACGTTTTTAAGTCATACTAGCAATAAAAGTATTAAGCAAAACTACTTCCGTACTTCAAGTCAGCAAAGTAACAATCGTTTAGGAATTTTTGTTCAGAGTAGAAGATAATTTTGTCCCGAACTGAAAAAAAAGAGTAAACATTTGATAAGGACCAAACCCTGATTTTATTTGCCACAAGATTAGGTATGATTTGGTGGTAATATTTATTTAGCAATCGAGACGATGCAACGGATATTTGTAGAGGACCTAACGCATTATTACTGCATAGTTTTTTTCAAGTAGTCCAGATTAAATAAACAATAATCTTTGACCTGTGAAAATATATGATACAGCCAGACCACTTTTTTCTGTCTGTGAAGGTCCGCATCCTTACAAAAACCTAAAATCCTTCTAACAATCTTGAATTTAGTACACCTCTACGTAGACAAACAGAAGAATACTGGATCAGAAAATTATGCACTGCAATACGATATAAGTGCAATGACAAAATCGATAGGATATATAACCTTTCCAGTCCTGGTTGCAGCAGTTTAAATGTGATGAGCCTTTTCAATAACAATCACAGGCAACAATGTAGTCAGGGTCATCGTCACCATACATTTATCAGTGGCCGTTCATGTCACAATTGTGATGTGTCTATCGGCTTGTATTTTTCTATCGCGATACTTGTTAAAAGCATTGCGATACTTGTTAAAAACATCTCTATATTTTAACAACTGCAAAACGGACTTCAAAAATACAGTGACACTTTCTACCTTAGAATTGGAATAAATTAAATATGGATATTAAAAAATTCAAAAGAACTGATAGACATCTTGAAGTCTGGATCTCTTTTCCATTGTAACAGCATAAAAACATTTGATGTTTCGCCACATATGCAGCTTGAAACTAGTCTAAAAGATCTTTTGAAACGTTGCTTTTTCAAGAAAAAGGGAAATAGCCGATATAAATACATGGCAATTAGTCATAACCGAGCTTACTTCGTCATCAATGACTCTAAATCTAATACTAAATATATTGAAGATCAAATCTGTCATATGTTATAGTTTCTGATTGACAACATATTTGTCATGTTTGGGGGACAGAATGTTGGTATTCCAATTGGTACTAATTTTGCTCCTCTCCTCGCCGATCGGTTTTTATATTCTAATGAGGCTGAGTTCCTAGAAGGCGTACTGAAGAAAAAAAGGAAAGAAACTGGCCCATACCTTTAATTTCACATTCTGCTACATTGATGCTGTTTTGTCCCTCAACAATGCTAAATTTGGTGACTATTTACATTCAGTTAAAGACACCACCAATACATTAAGGTCAGCCTCTTACTTAGACCTACTTCTAGAAATAGACTCAGAAAAACTACAAACTAGACTCTAAAAACAAACGTGATGACTTCAACTTTCCAATTGTCAACTTCTTGTTCATCGACAGGAACATCCCAGCAGCTCCAGCGTATGTTGTGTACATTTCATAACTTAAACGTTATTCTAGATCCTTTGATGGGTATTCCGATTTTCTAGACCGATTACTGCTGTTGACTGATGAACTACTCAAACAAGGGTTCGTTGTACCTATATTGATGTTGCCTCTCCAGAAGTTCTATGGTCGTCACCAATACTTTATGGGAAATCAGTGTCTCTAATACGATCTGACATTTTCGCTGAATCACAGTGTTTCCATTTCCTGGATTTGACTTTTCCCTAGACATGACAATGAGTAACTCGACGATTGTCTAATTAGAGGCAGGCACTGCTTTCTCTTCCGAAGCACTTGAGTGCACCCATGATTTTTATTGGGTTAGGGTTACTCTTTTTCTGTTTTTTTGTGTTTTTGGTTTTTGTGTTTAACTATCACTTGACGTTTGGCTCTTGTTGTTCGGTGGTCGGTTTTCTTTGCCATTTGTTTCGTGCAACACCATTTATAAATATTTATACATATTCTACCGCCTTTTGCGAGAATTCAAATCAGCTTTGCTAATTTTCGACCAGCTGTTTTATTGTGGTCCTGCGATGTCTGATGACCAGATGTCGCTCAGAACTCGGACAATGGCATTAAAACATTTATTTTCATTTTGTTCTACGGCTTAACGTCATTTTGAAATGTTAAATCGATTGTTGCATGTAATACAAAGATTAAATCAACCTCCATGAATATGGCAATGCGCGTGTTTCGTCGTTGGGAAATTTGACCGAAGTATTGACATGACAAAACGCCAAATGTGAAAGTGAAAACATTATAAACCGCACCTTAAATTTTTACGAGTTGTTTTGAAGATTCTGAAATTTCATTTGATCAGATTTTATCAATTGTTATTGCTCTGCGGGGATTTCGCTGTTTTTGTCCAAAGAAGTGTTTAAAAAGTCATTAAGTGTTAATAATGAACTGCACTGGAAGTCCATTGATTGAGAATATAATCACAATATAATCCTTTTATTTAGCATTCCACGCTAAACTAGGATGTAGTAATAAATGAACTTGTTTAGGTGATAATTACAATGGAGAACAAATATTTAAAATGAATAAATTTTACATTGACTTTTATATACATATAAATTGGATGAGGCTGTGTCTGTTTACTCTATGTATAATATTTAAGAAAGGCAGTGACATCATGCACGCACATTAACGATTATTAATTAACTTACCGATCGGAATAGGAACAATTCAAGTCGCAAACGATTTAAACGGCAAAAACTGATCGTGTGAACATTAAAAGCAGCGAATTCCACCTGAATTGGGAAAATATGAATTGTTTTAATATTATCAAAGCCATCTTAGTGCGGATTGTTTTACTTATTCACAGTTTGCTGGCAATATGGAGAGTAGTAAATATTGCTGGCGACAATCATTTTTGGTATTTAGCAGCAGCGGATGGATTATTTATTATAGAAGGACTGGTTACCATTATAGCCAGACGAGGGATGGAATATAAATGGTAATTACTAAAACATACACATTTTATATTCCTACTTTGTATCTGCTTTTATCACAAGAATTTTATTGACGATTGAAACTAATTGTATTTATGATGAAATAATATACTTATTGGCTCAACTTCAATGTAAAAATAAAAAAACAGTAACGAAACAAGCTTTAAATTAACAAATGGATCCTGGTTTACTTTGTTACTTGTTTTTAAGCTATTTGTTTTATAAAAAAAACTATCCTTTTCAATAAGTGTTGTTTTTATCTACGAACAACTTGTGCCCAGTGCTGGACTAATTCAACAATCCCCTTTTTAAAAAAAATATATAAGACGTAAAGTCGCAAAAAATTAAAATTTGATCTGTTATTCTTCATATAAAAACAAACACATTTGCCTACTGATGTTTTATTAAATTTTAATCGATTAAGATTTCTGAAGTCTTGTTTCGTTATACGCTAGAATGTGTTTGTTATGTCTTTATGTTCAAAATATTTGATTCGATTTGTACTTTACTCTTATCATTAAGACGATATTTAGCAATGTCATCCTTCTGCCATCCCAGCAAACAATTTTACGTCGTTGAAACGTCGTTGAAATGTATGTTTTGGTTGCAGTAATGTTACTATATAACGTTATTTTTACGAAAAAATGGATGGTTTTTTAACGTCGCCTTAACGTTTTTTGCAACCAATTTACGACGTTTAACAGACATTCACCTAACGTTACGAAAAAATGGTGACGTACACCCGACATTTAGACTACGTATGACTTTGACGAAGATATTCTGTAAACGTTGTCACAACATTAAAAATAATACATAACACGTTCCACAGACGTTTGTCTAACGTAATTGAAACTAGCAATTGTTGCTTATATGAAAACATGTCTTCCTGAAAATCACTGTTCCGTTTTTTCTTCGAAAGAAATATGGTCATAACCGCATCGTATTTATTCACCACAACAATACATCTTTGATAGCCAACGTAAAACAAATGCAAGAGATACCAAATGGTGAACATTTCAAGAATTCAAGGAACACACAGAAAGCTACATATAACTGCCTTCATGTCTCGAAAAGCTCTTGCAGGCTCCACAAAATACATAGTAGGGTGAAATACAAAATACGATTTTCAAAGGAAAAACTATGTAAATTACTTGTATAATTAAAATAGAAAAATAAATTAGTTTCCTATTTTTTATTGTTTAAATATTACGAGACAAAAACCTCTGACACACTTTGTACAAGAGGACACACAGAAAATATAAACAGTAGTTGGTTTAAGACGTTAATACATACAGACACAAATACAGCTATAGTAATAAAGACACACAAAGGCAATACATATTAAAACATATGTTAAACAATTACTTACAGTCAATACACAAAGCAAATACGTGTTGTAGATTGAGCAAAAAATACAAAAGCTGTTTATTCACAACACAGATCTATATGACATCGGGATCTTAGGATTTTGTAATTTACAATCAATACATTAGCTTTTTAAAAGTTTTTTGCAGACTTCTGCCATACAGTTACAACTGGTTGCTGTCTGGATTCAGGCACCTAAAAATAAATAAATAAATAAATAAATAAATAAATAAATAAAAATAAATATACTGTCATTTTATGAATTTGGTCCCAGGATAAAAGTTTTTATATCAGTGTGTACGCTAATATTTTGAAATGAGAGCGTCGGTGGCCGCGTGGTTATGGTAGTCTTTTATTCGCCGCGTGAGGGTTCGGGTTTTTTTCCCGCAAAAAACCTGGACGTAATGATACAGCTAGAAAATTGCTGAAAGTTGCGTCAACCACAATTAAATAAAACTAACATAAATCTGAAAATGTTTTGAGACAATCTGTGTTCTGAGTACAGTATTATTTGGTTTTCCCTAAGTTAGCAATTATTAAACTTACCTTATATCTGGATCTCCTGACCTATTAGGGGCATGTTTTAGGCATTCCGTTATTATCTCCTCCGCATCCATTTCTGTGGCCGACGGATGATTTTTTTCTGTATGCCCCTGAAGAAGAAGAAAATTAATTAATATTTCGGTATTTTTTGTCATCAAAAAGTTTGCACTTCGATAAATTGGTCATTTGCAAAGATTGATGATGGTTTACGGTTTCATATTGGTCCAAATAATAATTAAATATCAAATAAGCATGTATCATGTAACACGTAACAATCATGTGTTGTGGATTTATTATTAATTATAATACAATGATTTAGAAATAACTTACGTATCATCATCTGACAACACACAGAAAGAATCAGTAATGGGAGCTTTCCTTTTTCCCTCTTAAACCGTAGTCAGACCATAATGCATTGCTGCCAATTGCCTTCATCATTCGCCATATGGAGTCCCAACCAGAGCTACCTCCCAGAGCAGTAAGCAGCTTAAGCTGTACGAGGAAAAAATAAATGATTTTACTATACATATAATCTTAATCCTACTGAAATATATGTAAGAAGAATAATAGGAACCGGATTATTTTCTGTATAAGCAATGTTTACAAAATATTTCAGTTTGGGGTCCAAATGCACATAAGAAAATGTCGACTGGCTGAAATCACGTGGCTGAAATGCGTTAAGGAAATATTTCACGAAATAAGATCAACTATTTAAATACATTCTAAGACCCAAATTAAAAGGTCTTCTTCTTCTTGTGGGGGGGGGGGGGGGGGGGGGTTAACGTCCTACACTGATAAATAAATACCCACGGTCGGACGGTTGTTAGTTGTTAGTAGTCCATGGACTCCACCATGGTGGGTTTGTCGAAGCCCAGCCTTCGGGATACGTAGTCGAAGAACTCGGCAGCATATGTTCTACTAGCGGCTGGGCTGCTCCGATGTAACGTTGACCTACTCCAGTGCCCCACTTGGGTAGGAGCGTTTCCGCACTCTGACCTGTCGTCGAGATATAACTTCTGCAGAGTGAGCAGCCAGTGTGTGCTTTCCTCTGAAATTTATGACACGACTTGGTGACTAAGTCTAAAATACTACTGCATTTTAAACACGCATTCCTTTTCATTTTTGTTTTCAATTAAACGATATTCGAACGTGATTTTGAGGAAAAGGAATTAAATTTACAATATTCAAATTCGCTCTTTAAGAATTAAAAGAAGAATTATTACATATCTTAAATATGCTTAACGTTTTCTTATGAATTTTCTCTATTGTATCTTGTATATTATAGTACTTACTTTTGAGCTTTGTCTTTTCTTTCCATGTGGCGAATGACCCAGTTTTCTTTGTTTCAATAGCAAACACTCACAAGACATCAAATTACGCGTGCACATGTGGTTTTACAACCCTTGTGTAATTTCATGACCCCTGCTATTTACATTCGATCGGCAAGAACAAACAGACACTGTAAGAGATATACAGAGAAATAAAGCGAACAAAACTGACCGGGAAATGTTAATTAAATTCTGGTAGAAATTCATAAAATTTGATACAATGTAAAGTATCTAAGTTGCAATCCCCCACCCCCGTAAATCGCCAGTTAATAAAAAACCCCTGTAAGAGACGTAATTTGAAAAAAAGCAAAACAGATTGAGGAGGAACATGCTAATCAAATTCTTGTGGAAATTCATTTATTTATTAAAATGTAAATAATCTATTATGTCGAAACCCTCCCACCCTCTTCAATCCAGGAAAGATTTTTAAACAGAAAGAAACATAGTTTAATATGATTTGTTTTAAAATATTTAAAATATTTAAACTATGTTCTTTATTTTAAAACATACGCGTTAAACTGTAAAATATTTATATCTTATCTCCATCTACCCCAACCCAACACACTATTTTAAAAAAATCGTATATGGGTTCTTAATAAGTCGAACACTAATAAACGTTACAAGGACGTTGAAAATATGTTCTCTAAGTTTTTTGTAACGTAAAAAACACGTTGAATTAACGTTATGTTTTACGAGATTTAACAACGTCTACACAATGTTATACAAATGTTGCAATTTTGACAACGTTTTAACAACGTCAGTTAAACGTGGTTAATTACGTTACGAATTAAAGACGTAACAACAACGTTGCATTTTCGTTGTAAATAAGTCACGTCAGGTCCGATATTCTCACAACTTATAACCAACGTTAGATTTACGTCATGTGTTTGCTGGGATGTCTACCGGTTGTCTAAATGACATTTACTTTATTGCAGGTTCTGTCCATGTTTTTTCTTCTACTTGTGCAGTACCATTCCGGCAATATGGCTGTTGGAATTAGACAGAAGATCTCGCTTTGTTAACGAGACTGATTCGACGTCTGCAGTCGACAAAAATTCTACAGGAATGGTTGGTTTACCTGATATATATGGGGTATGTTGGTGTTACAAACAAAATCAGCTATCACGAGGTTAACTCTCATCTGAACTAAAATTCTTGTAAAGTTGTTCATTTCTTATTCATATTATCAAATGATGTGCTATTCGTGTTAAATATTACTGTTTACTAAATCAGATGATACCGACACACATTGTAACAGAAACAAATTCAAAGTACGTAATTACAAAGTAGTAAACTAATGGGAGAGACTAGCAATTCTTAAAGTTTGCCGATATTTTATATGAAAATTACAATTACTTAGAAATAAGTTATGCTGATATAACTTATTATAAGAAATAATTTATTATTATTTCTTAGTAAGGGAAGAGCACATTCATTAATTTTCACGAAAAGACATTAAATTTATATTTCCCAATCGACATTTACATGGCCAATTACAAATTACTTGTACTATTGGGTAAACATATAGAACTTATTGAAAATGTAAAATTATGAGCAATTTTATTTCAGAAAAGCAAAGCAGAAGTAGCCTTGCGGTACAAACACGAACAAAATCAAAAAAGTGAGGGTCCTAACCTTTAGCTTAGGAAGATACACATACTACCGATTCCTTTCACAATAAAACTAGTCGTGGTGATATATACAACATAATGATTAATTTCATTTTATTCAATTCATCATTTATTTATCCTAACAACACATTCGTTTTGAGTACATATTGAGAATACTTATACCATACTAATGACGGGGCCTTTTAAAGAAGAATATCGTTGCTGGCACACAATTAAACGTTCATTCTATGCTGTCACTTACAATTACTTATTGAAAATCTTTTGCTCGCTTCACAAATTTTTAATGGCCTTTTCCTAACAGTTTTTACCATAGACAATAGCTGTCTTCATGAAGCAAGGACTGCTTATAATTCCGAGTCGCGAAAGTTTAACTGCGCTTAAGTGAGTATTGTCAATTTGCTTTTGTCTCTTTTTTGCCTTTTTTCAGTTCCTCGAATAGAAATAAGTGTTAATTTGTTAATTGAGTATTATAATTGTCAACGGTTTTTTTTATTGAAACCCATATTTCATCCTCGCCAGCTTATGGGGTCTTAATAGTTGATAACTGATTACTCTTATTAACCT
The DNA here is from genome assembly GCA_944474755.1 of Limnoperna fortunei. Classification (NCBI taxonomy): domain Eukaryota; kingdom Metazoa; phylum Mollusca; class Bivalvia; order Mytilida; family Modiolidae; genus Limnoperna; species Limnoperna fortunei. Next base: position 65,659,162 of record OX104117.1, read on the forward strand.
GAGATAAGTATTGAACTGGCACACAAACAACTGGACCAAGTTTATGTATTAATAAAATAAACTTATAGATCTACATATTTTATGGTCGACATAATGAGCAGCTGATCTCCGTAATTCAACTGCAATAATTTTGTCTGAAATTGTTTCTGTAATAGGAGTGGTTTCTTTTATTTTAACTTTTTATCTGATAATTGTTTGTCCTTCAAATTGTGAATCTTTTGTGACTCCAGGGTTAATTTGTTATTTTTCTTCATAAAATCTTTTGCTAGACAATAATTTTAAAAGATGTTTACTGTGTTTCACGGCTGGTGCTTTTCAAGCTTTGTTGCTACTTTTGGATTGCGGCAACACGCAATTTACTTTTAACCCGCATTGACCTAAACCGTACATGTGTCTCCGGATCTTTAGTATTATTTCATTTAAAACTATACGAATATGACAAATGTGACCGTCGGAAAAACATACCTAGAAAGATTAAGCTGATATGAACATTTCGGAGGTTTTTACCCTAAGTCAGTCTTGTTTATTTAGTTATAGCAATTCTTGCTGTTCGTTTCATATCATGAGTAAACTGATGTAATATAGGTGTAAAGTATTATGAGTGTTCAGTCATCTTGGACATTAGGTAGTGTATGAAATTAACCTTAGAAGTGTTTTTGTTATGCTTATCTCGTCTACGAGGTTACGAACAGTCGTAAATGCTTATCTCGTCTACGAGGTTACGAACAGTTGTGAATGCCAATCTCGTCTACAAGGTTACGAACAGTCGTGAGCATAAGAACAATGTTTTGCAGATTTCAATAAGAGCTGTTGAGGTACTGATCCATCTATCTATAAAAACATTTTATCGTTAATAATCTTAATTCATATAGCAATTGACTTAATATTTTTGTTAAAACTCAACAAAAAGCTTATATTGACAAGTTAATAATATAAGGCTCCTATACGATACAGAATCTTTATAATCATTAGCTTCAGGAGTAACAAGACCCTTATTTTATACATTTGTTAATACATTTGGACTTTGAACAAATTTAAATCAAATGATAAACAAAAAAGAGGATACAAAACAGTATTCATGGTATTCATGGGGAGTTAGTCAAGGATATACAAATCCTTGCTTAAACAAAAGGAGACAAGACCAAAACAAACAAACACACAATACAGTTACCAAAAACTGAGAGACACGAATTCAGACTGGATAAAAATCTTTAATTTTTTTTTAAATATATCTTTTTTACAGTAAAGGTTTAACTATCACGATATCAATAATTAAATGTAATTTTGTTTACCAAATTAAACAAAAACTGCCTTCAGATTTTAAAATACAGAGTTCATGTTGTCTGTAATAGAACTAAACATAATTGCTGAGAATAATACAAATTTACTGTCTTGGTTAGGTCAATATGTTGTTATATGTAAGTACAATACTAAAGGTTCATAACGTTTTGCAATTTTATCCAGATACCACACCTTTATTATTGTGATATGCACTAAAATAGTGTGGATTTCTACCACAGGAAGTTTTTCTTTAGATTTGTCTGAATAGGTTAGTGCCCTTGCCTGCAGCAGTGCACTATACTCACCAGACAACTTTATAAGAAAACAGTTTCCACATGTTCATAAACGATCAATAGAATACGACTAAACATGTGGAAAAGTCAAACAAGAACCAAACAACCTTTTTCGATATTTAACTTTTTTATAAACTAATATGTTGTGAAATGAATATTTTCTTTCTAGTTGTACTTTAATAGCATAATCACGTAATCATGAAGCTCCTGAGGCAAGATAGTTTTGTTTAAACAGATAATTAAGTCGATATAATAACTGTACCAATTAGATAATATTGGTTTATTATTATTGTTTTCAAATGTTTTGATTGAAGGCAAGCTTTTTGTAGGGGTGGTATATTTAAATTGATCATCCGCTTGTTTACAGAATCTCATTAAAATGCCAAGAGCATTGAATGATGGCTGATTAATATTATATTGATACTTAATAGTGCAATCAATTGGTAAACAAAGATTGAAAGCATCAGGTGACCATTAAATCAGTGACTGGCATGAGCTTGTTAATCGGTCAAAAGAAATAGGTGTGATCATGCATAATGACCAACATTGATAAAAAATGTTTTGGAAATATTGTTCAGATCAGACATTTTTCTGAGACATATGTATCAATTCCTTTTTCTAAATATGACGTTTTGCCAGTAATTTTATCATATTCGAATTAGGAACTTAATCATTCAGAGCAAATAAATGCATCCATGTTTTTAATAGTTTAGGTTACTCACTTTTGGCTTTTGTTGTTGTTTTTGTTTTTTCGTTGGGTCGTGCGTTATTGTCTCAGTAAGAATTTTGACACTTGTCTTTATTTTCTTACTTTATATTCTTAGAATTCTTATTGCTTTTTTGTGAAAATAATATTTTGAATATTTGAGGAAATTATTTTAACTGTTTAAGTTACAAAAAAAACAGAACTACACCTGTACTGTGCAGACGCTACCTTTATTCCCAAATCCCTACACAACACAAACTAATAAACAAAAATACAAAAGTAAAAAAGTAATTAAAAAATTGGAATGACCTTGAAGATAAAGACACATAGCTTAGCGTTCGAACCATGTAAGGTCTAAAAAATCTTGATCATTGTCACAAGTAAACAGGTATTACAACGTACGCGGTTAGGCTACGCGAGATTTAGGTAAGAACCCAAAGGCATAAATTAAGAAATATGTAAAAGATTAATTAACGATAGAAAGATAGTGCTTTCAACTTAAATTAAAATGAGTATATAATGGTGTGTAACAAATAAAATACATAACATTACTTAAATGTAGCTATACCTGTGGAAACAACCAATAAAAGAGGTCCATATCTAGATACAAGCTAGCAACAACCCAAGACATATAACTTAGTTTTGCAAAATAATGCTAAGAAGTTGTTTGTTACCTTGCTCTTGTTTAGAATATGTCTGAAATTTATCTCGCTGGATGTTCATTAAATTATCAAAGAAACAAGCAACCAGAAGTTGTAAATTTCAGTCAATTTAACTCATATTTGCATAATTTACCTGTGTGTTGGTCGTTAAGTTTCTCTCTTGCGGGACATAAGATGTGTAAGACCCGTTTGAATTAGTTAACAAATACTAGACATGTCTTTGGTCTATTTCTACATTTTCTTCTCAAATGAATTATTTAATAAATTGAAACCTTTAACAACAGTTTGCACTTGTGTGCATCATACTGCTTGAATAAATTTGGTTAATAAACAAAACAAATATCCAATGCATTAGCTTTAATAAAAATTATACAACATACTTGAATCGTATAACTGGTGAACGTGTAATTAGAACGAATTAATTTAGCATCATATAAAACTCGACTAATGAGATGTCTTATCATTGTTATGGGATAAATGTCAATCCCAATGCGTTTGTATACATTTTGATTACTTGTAATAAAATCACAAAGCAATAAATATATAAAACATGAATAATGGTTTGCAAAACAAAATGTATAAATAGCGTTCTCGTTGCCTATATTTGTGAACTTTTAGTTGTAACTTTAAAAAGTAGAATTGTAACTAAGAACGACAGAAGCAATTATAATGAAAAAATATAAACATCATCACAAGATTAGGAGGATCAGATTCGGTACTGGTACAATAGAATATAGCTAAATTGGAAGGTTGGAAAAGTTCTAAATATAACTAATCGTTTTATATATGTATCGGTCATTTTTAGGTTTATACTGTCTACACGTTTTCTTTACAGGTAACCATATCAATACAGCTCGAACCAGACACATGGGTGGTGATCATAGAACAACTCCTGCTGTATTTCATGATAATTGGCAGATGGTTGTTACCCCGTGGAAACATCTCAAGAAATGAACTGTCTCAACTTCTGTTCGTTTTTATTGGAATGGCTTCAGACATAACAGAACTGTTTACTCTTTTTGATGAAAAGGAAGTGCGCGAAAGTTTAAAATTAACATACACGGTTTTGATCATTTGGACGGTGAGTCTGCTTCAGTTTTGTTTTGTTTTGACAGCCACGAGAAATGTCAAACGTGGAAGGGTAGCATTACAGACAGCAACCAAGAGCACACTTCATGGATGTTCGGCATGTTGTTCAACAGAAATATGGAGCATCTTAGTCGCCATGATGATGCAAGATATACCATTCGTAACTATTCGATTGTATGCAGTTGTGACTTACAATTTGATTAATTACAGCATTATTTTCTTCACTGCCAAAAATATCCTTGTTGTTTTGTTACTTCTATACCGTTTTGTTGTGATTCTCCGCCTTAGAAATAAAGCTGATGACAATGTTAGTAAGGATTCTTGTATGGAAATGGGTGATACAAGAAATAGACAAGTTGAAGAGCCTACTAAACGTGTGTCCATAGTTTCTGATGTATATAAAAACAAGCAACAGCGTTCCAGCAGAAGCACAAATAATGGCAGTCAAAACGGAAACGGAAAGACCTAAACAACATTGTAGTTATGAAAACAAAATTGGAGGACTTTAGTGTTATCTGACAACTGCTATATCACTTCCAGGGGACAAATTATAGATAATTATTTTATTAATTTGAACCAATAAATACTGCATTATTCTAGGTAAAGAAATTAAGTTACAATAGTGTTATCTTTGATGAGAATTAAGAGTTTGTAGTAAAATTTATGTTTATTGTTTTTTTGCATGCGCTGTGAATTACAAACATTTTTATGTGAGCGATAACAAAACTTGTATTTTATTTATGTCTATAATTACTGATAAAGAACTTAGTCAATATTTATGGTAATCTATTGGTTCGGGTAACCAAATTTTTTTTTTTTTTTTTTTTTGTTTTTTTTTATTTTTTATTTTTTTTTTTTTTTTTTTTTTTGTTTTAGTTTTGCTTTGCATATGTTTGTCTATATCCGGATTTGTAATTGCACCTTGACTTTCGACTCTTATTGCTCGGTTTCCATGCTATTTTTCTGAAATCTTTGCAAAACTTTCTTTAAGTTTACAAATTTGCTGAAGGTTAAACCAGTGATAATTATAACATTATTTGTTTTCGATCTGTGGTGGTCAAAGTTTAATTTAATTATTGCAAAAACTTAAGTTATGTAGTAAGTAGAAAGAAATATTTTTAAAAAGTGAATGCATAAAGCGCGGTATTTGTGTCAATGTTTATTTGTCATATTTTAATAAAACTGTATATAATTAGCATTTCTACAAAATTATAAAGTAACTAACTTTTACTGTATAAGTTATGGTTTACATGAATTAACGATCATTTGTTGGTTCGTTTTGTGTCTCACTAAAAATCGACGTCTCTGAATGTGTTTGCAGAAAATTGCAATGACCAAGTTACCATCAGGTTCCTACTATTTGGTAATGCAAATGATAAGAATTGCTTTTAAAATAAGAACTTAAATAAGCATTAGCTGTCCGTAATGCATAACAGCGTAACTAAACATTAACTGTCGGTAATTCCTCCACAGAGATAATGTCTAGCTGAATTTCATTTCATTACAGATTTATTTGGGAAAACGTTGGCTTTGAATTAATCATGATCTGTCTGAATTTTGTGTTCTGTTAATGTGGTCCAATTTATTTTTGTTTTTGCTTTTATATTTTTTAATTTGTGTCTGTTTGTTTGTTCCGTTAGAAGGTTCGTATGTTAACAGAGGGTCTGTTGTGCCCCATTGAAACCATTTCGAAATGGGCATATTTTACTACAGCTTATTTGACTTATTTCAATATTTGGCTTGTATTTTTAGCGGAAACACATGAAGATAAGATAATATATATTGATCATTTGACAAGTTTGATTAATCCCATACGCGATAATATCCATATATAATCTTGTCCGGTATTATCGGGTTCTTATATTTATATTAAGCTCACCTGACTGCAGTCAAGGTAAGCTACTGTCAAAATGTTTCTTTGTTTTTCATTTTACACTGAGTGTACCCATAGTTTTTATAGTGTTTTGGTGAATTACTTTCTGCTTTTGTGTTTGGTTTTTGTTCCCCTGTGTATGGTTTTCTAATCGTCATTTGTGTTTCGGCGTTTGTTTTCGATACTAACTGATAATAAAGAAAAACTGTATAACTTGTGTCAATAACCAAAGATCACAGTTGCATGAGGTACTGTATACATCTGAAAGGTAAAACGGAAGACGATACATTGACATGATGAAACTGTAAATTTATAAAGGAAGATGGATTCAAGAATGTAAACAGGACAAATAAATTAAGAATTGTGATTATTCTTGATTGAAGTGCAATTAGGGTTATAATCGGCCATCATCGCTATTTCCATGTGCAGGTCAGGGTATGTAGCCACTGTATGAAAAAAGGTGATAACAAATATTACCAATGGAATGCAAATTGTCTGCTTAAAACATGACCTCCAAACAAACTGCTAAGGAAATGTACAGTTTTTATCTTCGACTGATTTGTCAATAGATATGTTACACGGTACAAATTTCAAGATTTTACTTATGAGAGATTGAGAAAAGATCAAAAGCTTGTAAAAAAAATCTATTATGGAAAACATTAACTAGAAAAATGAAAAAAGCTAATAGAAAAATGATCATTGGGAACAAAAAGGAAAACTATGGATATGAAACACAAACCCCACTTAAAATATGGCCTGAATTCAATAGCTCCGGAATGATAGACAGCTGTTTATAGTTGCATATGAACTGATTTGTTGTCAGTCATGTAAAAAGAGTCCTTAATAATGTAAAAGATGCAAAGACATTACCATAGCAAACCAATCTTAACAAGCATTAACAAAGCGTACACAACATATGCGCTTCGCGATGTGTACCGAAGATCCTTAAATAATATAGTTAACGTAGTTTTAATATCAACTGATTTGTTAGTTTACTTGCCAAAGCTCTGCTGCCACGAATTTCCCACAAGCCCATTTAGTTTTGTTTCCAACATAAATGGCATCGCAGACGCTAGTTGGATAGCATCCTCTTCTTTGTTTGTAAACATGTCACTTTCTTTCTTGTGATTTAGTGTTGACCATTTGAAAGTTTTAATGAAACTAAACCTGAAGCTTAAAAACATTTTAATTAGTGATGTCAAGATAAGGCTATTTAGAGTTTTGAGTTTTTCCTGTTTAAGGGTGCATATACATAATTTAAGGGGTACAAAAACATCATTAAAGGTTACATAAACGCTATTTAGGGGGTGCATAAACACCATTTAGACTGACATACAACCTACTTAGGGGTATATAAACCTTATTTATGTTTACATTAACACCATTTAAGGGCACATCCATATTTGGTGCACATCAATAACAATTTGTAGGTACATAAACCCATGTTAGGTAACAATAACGCTATTCAGGCGAATTAAGTACATATTGCAAGAAAGTTTTTTCCCAACGTGATCATTTGAAGACAAGCAACTTAGTTTTTGTAATATATCGTATTCGTAGATTTATGGCCTTAATTAAACTTTTGTTTGCTATCCAAATATTGGACTATTTTGTGGGTGATTAGTTATTTATATTAATAGAAGATACCAAAACGCTATGAAAAAAATGAGACCAAAGAAAATAATAATAAGAGACAAAAAACAAAACATAAAAAACCAAACAGCTATGAGAAAACACATGAAACTAAAAAGGAGCAAAACAAAACGTCCATTAAAAATAATTGCTAACCATATTCCATGTTTGAAAAGACAGAACAGATTCAGAGTAAAATGCAGAGATAATCAATTCATGACTGCGAATGTCGAACGAAGGGTTACCTTTATTAGCCAATAAATCAAAACAAAACTACCAATGATACATTAAAGATACATTACCCGGGTAAAAGGAAGATTGTATTGGCAATTGTGACATCAACTATAGACCAACCTATTCCTATCTAAACGAGATGACTTTGTGTTTTCGCTGTTAATTTTTTTCAAAGAGAATATAGGTAAAAGAGGATTTTAAGCAGTTTAATATTTTGCTAAACAAGAAACCGATAAAAGTTTCCTAATTTATGTTTAGGAACAAACAATTTCTTTATTAAGATGTTTAAACACATTTTGAAACTCCTGAAACTAGGTTTGTTAAACTTCAGTATAGCTATCCAGAGGTTAGATATGGACGAGTGAAGTGGATTATTGTCCAAAATGGGAAGAAGGATAAAGTTTAAGCCGATACCTCAACAATCATTTTGTTTAGACTCGTTACGATTATAACATAGAAATTAGTATTTACAAGCTGTACCTTGACAACTGACAATTCCGGCACTTTCATACATTGATGCATCTTTGCAAAAGCCAGGTTTTTGAAGAAGAACAAACGTTAGTCTATATCCTACAGCATAAAAAAATGGCTTTAAAATCAATGCCAACAAAAATATGCTAAATCAACATGACTCAAATTAAAGTATAAATTTATGGACTGTAATCCGTTAATTCCAAATTTTCATGTAGACATGTAAAATATATTACAGGTTGTTACAAATTAGACATTTGCTTTTGAAATTAAACAAACCGATAAAAAGATCATATATCATATTTAATTTATCCCAATTCACTCTGTACTCCCCTCACCCACTATTGTATATACGCCTTTGCCCCTTTCAACTCTTGTATATCAACACCGAGCCCACCCCAACATTTTCACTTCGTACTCTTCCTCCTCTAATAAAGACTGAAAATGCCAATAGTGGCGTTAACCCCACTCAAGAAAGATAATTTTAAGTTAATATTTACAGCATTTGACTTATCCAATTACTATTTCAAATAAAACTGGTAACCTTAAATAACCGAGAATCAAAATGAAAGCCTGTCAGCAGGCGGTTAGTGAAAGAGTAATCAGAAAAGCCTGTCAGTAGTCGTTTAGTGAAAGCTCGAATTTGAGTGACGACCGTAAGATTTGAAATTCTATATATAAAGTTAAGGATTCTGATTCATCAAATTAATTTACTTACTGTATATTAATCACTTTTTACTTTCTAAATGTCATTATAATCCATTTTAGGGTTGCAAAGTATACACGATGAACACTGTTATAAACTTATGATTATTTAGAAACCTCAGTCTATGTAGAAGAAAAATTTCTATGGTAAAGAAAATGCAGAAAAATCGGATCTTGTTCTTTGTCTTGGCACTACACTACGTGTCACTTTAGCAGCTGATCTTGTTGCAATAGGACAAGGACCCAACAGGCTTATTATCTGTAGCAGGTGTGTATCATTCACGATGTTACCTGTTTAATTCGACCAAACATTTGTCTTCAACTTGAACTCTCTCCTCTTGGAAAAACACGTGCACTTAAGCTGTAATGGATTGACTAGAACCTAAGTAGACTTTTAAAATCGGGTATGTGTCTGGAATGAATAGCCTCTGCATTTTTGGTAATATGACAGATCACAAATTTGAATTTTTACGGCAGTATCAGTACCCCATTATCCATTATGCCTGGATTATACAACTTTAACAAACAACTGCTGACAATCTTATTTACAAGGCACAAATTGCATGTAACCGTCTGTAAAGAATGTTACTGCTTCTGTGTCAAGTCTGTCTAGATATTTACCCTCCTTTGTCAATGCCTATAAAGTTGCACCTCCGCCTTCTATGCTTATAAACAGGAATTATCCCCCCATATTGCCTTGAGGCGAAATATGGCTGATAACTTTTAGGCTCCGTGTTACTATTTATGCACTATTTGTTATAAACAAATGATTTTCTGATATAAAAAAAATTGATTTTATGATATAAACATTGATTTTCTGCATTATCTGATTATCAACAGTTCGATATTCTGATATCAAAATTTCATTTTTGATAACAACAAATGGTTATATCTTTTTATAACAGAACAATGACAATTTAATAAAGTCTCCCGCACTTTCACAAATGCACAATTCTTATGGCTTGACGTAAATCAAGATCAAAGATGTATGCAGTCTCTATCACGATTAACTACGATAACACTCTTACTGATTTTTTCCAAATATCTCAATGACCAATGATATTCGCCTTCGAGACCAAACCAAAATACAATGTAATTCGGCATTGGCGAAAATTTAAGATATTTAATAATGTTTTGACCCACTCTCTGCAGTTTATGGCTATTGTGTGATACCTCACCAAGAAAAAACGAAACTTTATGTAAAGACAGCTTAATCTGTTATACACTGTTCAAAAACAAAGAAACATGTAGCCCTTTTGACTGTGAACATGTATTTGGGAAAAATCCGGATAGAAAACAAGACCTATTTAAATATAAATCATGTCTTGATATCACAAAATAGCCGGTATTTTTATACAGTCAAACCTCGATAAGTCGAAGTTTGCGGGACCGTCAAAAATATATCGAGTTATCCGAAGTTCGAGTCAACTGAGTTTGGGGTGTAAGATAATTTTTATTATATGATTTTTAAACAATCTTACGGTATTTATTTCATGTATATTGGTTTTGAACCTCGGCATCGCTTGTTTTGTCACGGTATTTGTAGCGTGCGATATAGGAAGATTTTATCCATTCAAATAAATCGACAATAATTAATAAATAGTGTAATAATATTTTATAAACTTTATTACAAAATCATGGAAAAACATTTCAAGAAAACACTTATCAACTTACAGTTCGAAAGAACTAATGAAACACTATATATTGTTTTTTACGTAATTGACAACACACAAGTCAACAAACATAACAAAATGTCTTTAAAGAAGCGAAACTCGACCACATACATCATTGATCAGATCAAAAGAAATTTTCAATAATTATCATTTTTAATTAAACATGACAAAATAATTCGGACATTAATTAGCGGATCATTAATTAACCTTAATTATTCATGTCCTGCGCTTGGATTACCAATTCGTTTTATTAAATTGCCAATTCAAATTGTAATAGCCAATCAAAAAACCTGTTTACTCAATGACAGGTGTTTAAAATAAACAGACGCGTGTTAAGTTACGATACAAAAAACGAATGAAATTGTTAGTTTTGACATCGATAATGAGAGCAAAATTAACTTCGAGACAACGAGGTTAAAATTACACTAATAAATATTGTCCGGACTGCAAAAATCCATCGAGTTAAGCGAAATATCGAAACAACCGAGATCAACACAACCAAGGAAGAAATGCATTGTTGATATGGGAAAAATGCCGGGACTTAAAAATTATATCGACATAACCGAGGTATCGAGTCAACCAAGTCCGAGACAACGAGGTTCGACTGTATAAGAAAAAAGATAGTTGCTAATTAAAAATTTCTTATATCAACCAATGAATTACTTAAATTAAATTATTATTAAAAATATTTATATGTAAATCAAGAATGAATAATTAAAAGGCACCTCGTAGATTACAGCCTCAGTTGTCTTCTCTATCCCTTCAAATTATATTGAGTCAAAGTATAATGTTCATACTTGTTAGTTATGAACATAAATTTACGAAAGCTGACTTGTCTTTTAAGTTAAAAGAGAGGTCATTATCCAAGTGGGTGGCCTGTGCAAAGATAACCGTACAGGCGAGACATCAAAATTTTTTATTTAAAAAATCTTTCTTTCACTTAAAATTTTATATATGGGGCATTACACATATAATGCTAAATTACGCAAAAATAGACAAAAAAGAATTGGTGTTCACGAACTGTGTAAAAATTTTACCTTAAAGTTTAAAAATGATTTTGCTACTATCATTTCAATGTTGGGGTCAAATTGTACCACATTACAAACTTTATGAAGTGCTTCAACTGTAAAGACATTGGCTGGAAAAAATATTCTTGTTTTACAGTAATGTCATACCTTTCAAAATTTCCAACACTTAAACAAAAGCAGCCATAAACAAAAGCAAAAACATAAGAGAACTTAGGGACTATTTTTCTCATTCTGCGCCGGAAATGAATACATCAATAGGATATTGACCCCCAAAAATCAATCACAAGAGGTCAAAATATAGGTTACCAGTATAGCAAACAAAAACAAGTGCAGTCTGAATGTCACTCTAAAGACGGTTTATATGTTTTAAAATTAGCAATGATATCCTTTCAATTCTGATTTAAATAAAAAATACATTTTCAGGCTTTAAATGTCGCACATAAAATCTTTAAATCGTTTGAAAATTCATAAAATAAATAGACACCTTATTAGATATACGTCAAAATGTAACGTAAATAATTTTAGAACCAAGTTTTTAAAGTATTTTTAATTCCTAATAATACAACTTAATTTTGATTTTATTTCCTTTATGAAAATTGAACATTTACTTTTGTAAAATTGTAAAAAATGGTATGTGTATTAGAATTAGGAATACATTTAATCTGCATTTTCTTCGTAGACAAACAACCCCATACGATGATTATAGTACACAAGTAGATGCCAATGGGGAGCAGCTAGGTTCCAAGGTTTATGGAGACTGTGATCGACTGATGCAACTGGTGATGAAGCTCATTCTGGGTCATGATGCTGCAGCAAAATGGGAAAACGTTAGACACCAAAGGATAGCCACTTACCGGTACCGCATGGCTAGAATGTAGTGCATGTGTACATTTTCAGAGATATTTTATTGCCGTTATTTATAAAGTTTGCTGATACATGTATCAAGAACTATGTTAATGCTTGAATACAACAGCTGATAAGTCCTCCAGTATTGGGGTTACAAGATTGTATGTTCAAATTGATTTGTTTAATTTAAATAGATATATTTCAAAAACTGGAAAATACCATTCCAAATTTGCAGAAGTAAAGGCCAAATAAAGATAATTTCATGAACGAATGTAGAAAGTTTGAATAATTATTCTGATTATATATAAATGATTAGTTAAGAAAAGATGTATAAAATATAATTTGTTGGTACCATTCTTCACTTTATCGCCTAATATTGTTAGAAGAAAATGGTTTATTAAAACTCCCCAGTTATTAAATTGCCAGCAAAATTCCCAATGTACTGAAATTGAAGTATCAAACCCTGCCGATCTCCTCTATACTATCATGTAAAGTTGTCATAGCCATAGTCGGGGCCTCGGTGGCCGAGTGGTCAAGGTAGTTCGTCTACTATTGATCACGTGGTCTGTCAACACTGAGATTGCGGGTTCGATTCTCACTGCAGGCAGGGTGTACTCGACTCCAATCTTAATTGACAAGGATTGCCAGTTTTCCTGCCGCAGGTCGGGGGTTCTCTCCGGGTACTCCGGCTTCCTCCCCCAATAAAAACTGGACGCCATGAAATAGCTGAAAAATTGCTGAAAGTGGCGTTAAAACACCATTCAAACAAACAAAAACAAACATAGCCATAGTCGGAAACCTTCGACCTGTGTTTTCTTCAATTTTCATAAGAATTATCTTGTCCACCACTCTTGAGATAGTATTATACGTGTAACTTAAGCCTGTTAACCAGTCTTATCCAAGATATTACATGAAAAGCTTCCCATGCACGAGAGTTAGAAAGGACAAACAACCTTCTTACAAAAGAATGCATGTCACATCTTTATTTTAAAACAAGAAATGTTTAAGCCCTAATATAAAATGCACAACTGGCTATACTGTACATCATGAAGATTTTTTTATAGAGAAATTAAGTACAAAATGTCATAAAATTTGTTATATCCCATTTGTTGTATTTGCCTTGATATTGCCTTCAGTAAGTGAACTTTTCCTTTTCAAATAACAGTCGAGAAAATCCAGGTTTACAGATTACATAGTGGTCTTATATCCAAGATTTTACAGAAAATGTTAGTCCCAATGCAAGGCATGAGAAGACAGAGATATGGACAATGTCAACAAGACAACAACCAAGTCGAACGGTTTTATGCTGACTTAAAAAAAATGTTTACTTTATTTAATCCCCCCCCCACAAATAGCACTGAACATTCGTCTAGTAATTGTTTTTTTATTTCATTGTTTTTCTCATGGTTGACATAATTACAGCCAGAAGCAATAATGTAAACAAGTTTGATTAGCTAAAATACGTAGATTCTGTGACCTTTCTATATCTCGAAATTTAAAAAAAAATAAGGAGATACATTATTTAAGAAATAGATTATTGCAGCGTGCTCTATGCAGATTAGAACAAGGTCTTACCTGCTGAATACAGGAAGAGTAATCTGATTGACTTTGAGCAGATTGTCTTTATTATAAAGTCACGTACTATTAATAATTACACTGAGGCTTCGAGTTGGCGTGTCACTAAAAAAGGTTGTGCTCGACTCTAATCTCTAATTCAAAAGGATTGCCAGTCTCTCTTCCTTCAGTTTGGGATGTTTACAGTATATGTCAGCTTCCTTCACAAATAAAATAAGACGCTATGATAAAGCTGAAAAATTACTGAAAGTGACATTAAACTAAATTCACACAATCTAAAAATTTGGTTGATATATATATATTTATATTTACAGTACACTGTCATTATAAATTCTGTACACACAATAAGTAAAAATGTCACACAACTTTTTATAGTAATTTGGCCAATTCTTCTCCAACCGGTGTTGCCGAAGCTGGATTTTGTCCTGTTATGACACGGTTATCAACCTGAAACAAATTATGTCAACAGTTAAAAAAGATGTTAATTTTATCCTTATTGTTTTTATGACCAGAGGCTTTAGAATCCGTCCTGCTGAACTGGTTTATATTATACAAAAATAAACTGTATTTTAGTGTAGAGGTTTTGAATTAGCCAATGAAAAATAAGAAATTTATCATCGTAACACTTGGCTAGCGAAGATGAAATTTCTAATGATGGCTATAACTGAAGGCACAATTGCATAAACTACGAAACTTTGTAAAGAACCCACTCTACTTCAAAATTATGATGTGTAGATTTAACGGTAACACGTTTGAAAATGTTAGACATCAGGAATAATAGTCCCTCGTGGAAGCCAAGTTTGAATTCCGATCAGCAAAAACAGAGGAATCTTTGTAAAGGACATATTTTACTGCTATTTTTCAAAGTAACTATTCAGTACGGCTTGTATTTTCAGAGAAAACGACATGTAAATGTCAGCTTATTAAAAAATACCTATATGGTGGCCATTTATATGTTACTAAGTTTTAAAACATTTATACTTTTGACATGTCTTTTTAGAGAAGATTTACAATTTCAGCGAATCAGATCAAGGATTGTCCATTCTGGTCAGGTTTATGACCAATCATGACTAAATTTCAGCCAATCATACATAAGAATGTTTTTAAACGGGCAAGAAGGAATGAGCTATTGTGTAGATGACCTCAGGAAAAATCATGCAAAGTTTATTTTAATTTGCCAATAGTTTCAGGCAAAACTAAAATGAAAAACAGACGACAGACGAAAAGTGATAGTTATAGCTTACCCTGACTTAAAGTCGGCTGAGCTAGAAAGTAAATATCAAAACCAGGAAATATCCGAGCAGATTATTTTTTTTATATTTATGGCATAAATCAAACTTGTGGTGTCGCTTGATCAAAATTATTTGAATATTAAGAATTAAAAAACCTAACACCACAAAAAAGTATTGACAAAACACTTAAAAAACTGCCGGGTGTTTTCGTTTGCTGAAGACGTTAAGCCGTGGCTTTAAGCAGTAATTTAGGAAATGGTAAAATATTACCTAAATTACTGCTTAAAGCCATGGCCTAACGTCTTCAGCAAACGAAAACACCCGGCAGTGTTTTAAGTGTTTTGTCAATACTTTTTTTGTGGTGTTAGGTTTTTTATTTCCTGTAGGGGAATGGTTGTCTTAATTCGCATTTGGAATCGTCAGTTGACTTTCGGCTCTTGTTGTTCTTTTTCTTAAATTATAATAAAGAACAGTTGTGAATAACTACCACCCATCACTCAACTAAAAATAAATTAGGTAGCGTCTACTTATGAAAGTATTGATAGAAGAAGAGACAAGACCTGTAGAGTTATAAATCAATATGGAAAAGGACGTAAAATGTACAAACAAATGCATGGGAAGTTTATAATTCGAAATTGTTATTAATCACAATTGACGCTGGCCTAGGCCGTTATTTTCAAGATAATTGTTGGGGCATTTAGCCCCTGCCTCTGAAGTCCGCCTCATAGTAATATTAATCATTTTTATCTATGACTGATTAATCTAGAGATATTGTGTGCTGGAAAAATATTGAGAATTAAATTGTTTTCTTGCGACAACAATAAAACAACAGTAGTTAGATGTGATAATTCTCGTCGGGAAGGTTTATTATGACATTGAGATAAACCATTGAAATGAAACCTAAGAAGGCTTAGGTGAAGTTTTTCTTACTGCAGAAGAAAGCAGAAGAGATAAATCGAAACTTGTAAATCGTTTAAAGACACTCGACCAGAAAATTAAAAACAGATAATAAACACAAATACTCATTGGGAACTAAAAGAGAAAAAATATAGATGAGAACTGCAAACCCGACCTAACATTGTGGTGAACCCACTATCTTCAGAATGATAGATAGTTCCTTCTTTAAAGTGGCATATGAACTAAATTGTAAAAGTCATGTAAAATAGCCCTCAAACAGGAAATGGGTAGAATAACAGCGGTACTGATGACCAATCCTAACAAGCATATATCGAAGGGTATACAACATATATTTTAAGTAGTTTTAATATCAACTGACTTGTACGTTTGCCTGCCAAAGGTCGGTAGCCACGAACTTTCCGCCAAGTTCTCTAAGTTTCGTTTCCAACATAAACGGCATCTCAGCTGATAGTTGAACAGCGTCCTCTTCTTTGTTTGTAAAACATGTCACTTTCTTTCCTTTAATTAAGTGTTGACCATTTGAAAGTTTCAGTGGAACTAAACCTAGAAGTATAAAACAATTTCAATTAGTGTTGTAGAGCATCATACTATGGTGGCAAGTTGCAGCATTTACCTGTTTCGCCGTTTTTGCCTTGGGGAGTGCATGCACATCAATTAGGTCTACAAAAAACTTCTTTTAGGATAAATAAACAAAATTAATAGGGAATACAAACCTTATTTATGGGTATACAAACAGCATTTAAGGGTTACAAAAACATAATTTGGAGGTAAATAAACGCGCCCAGTTTTTGCTGTGGAACGAAGCCGATGTACCAAGTTTAAACCCCGACCATAAACCATCGGTGGGAAAACTGGCGGTCCAGGTCAATTATTATTGGAGTCGAGCACACAATGCCCTCAATAAGACTCTATATCGCAACCTTAGTGTTTACATGCACGTGATCAACAGTAAATGATTACCATTAGACCACCGTTGCAATAAGGTAGTACATTAACACTATTTAGGTGATAAACAGCACATATCAAGGGTTTAAATCAGTACCATTTCGGGACTACAAAAACATAATATATGGGTATGTAAACGCTTTATAAGTAAATGTTAAAGGGCAATTATATTCAAATCATACAGCATTCCAGATTCAAATGGTCAATTTAAACTGACTAAATGGATGACTATTTTGTAGGTGATTGTTTTATGAATACCAATCTTGTTGGAAGCGTATTTATATTTATTTATATGTATTTTATTTAATACACACCGGGAAAAAATAAACACCAAGACTCGATCCAATAAAAGCAAAAAAACAATAATCAGTCTAGAGACCAAAAACAAACAAAAAATGAAAAATACTGAAAACTAAATATGAACAGGACGATCTGAACAAGAGAACAAACAGATTCACAGAAAAGTGTAGAGATCATTCACTCGATAGTCAAACTTGCAGTCTAACCTTCAATCGGATTAAAACCAAACTACCAAAGATACATCAAAGATCTATTAGAGTATTAACCGGGTAAACAAAAGATTCTACCGACCATTTTGACTTCAGCTATAGACCAACAGTCTGTCTGGATGGGGGTGCCTGGGATCGATTCTTGTGGAATAAATATAGGGAAAAAGAAACTGGGGACTTTAAAGCCAGACACCAGTAAATTTATCTTGATCTTAGTTGAATAACATTATTCTGATTATTAAGAAAATTTAAATATCGATTGTTATGAACAGATTTTGAAACTCATCTGGACTTTGCTGTAATACTCCATAGGTTAGATAGGAGCAAGCCAAGTGGATTTATTTAAAGGGAAATACGTTTGAGAAAAGGGGTATAATTAGGGTCGGTTCGTTAAATTACAATTAAAATATTGAAATTAATATTTACCCACTGGACCATGACATACAGCACTAACAATTCCGCCACTTTCATAAATTGCTACAGCTAACTTTGCAATAGCTTGGTTTTCAGGAAGATCAAACATGGGCCCATGTCCTCCAGCATAGAAAATGGCTTTATAATCACTGCCAACAAATATATGTTTAATCAATGTGTCATATTTAAATAAAATTATGGTTTATAAATCCGTACATTCCA
Source organism: Limnoperna fortunei (assembly GCA_944474755.1). NCBI lineage: Eukaryota > Metazoa > Mollusca > Bivalvia > Mytilida > Modiolidae > Limnoperna > Limnoperna fortunei. Next base: position 65,677,470 of record OX104117.1, read on the forward strand.
AATTGATAATATGTCAAGTATTGTACAGGTTGTCGTCACACATTACAGTAGGAATATGCTTTTTTAAATGAAACAAATAAAGAATAAATAATCGATGTTAAATATGTACTTTTATTATAGTGTTGTTGACGTTGCTGCGAGTTTTGTGCTTTAGTTTTTTCGTACCTGGCCTTAACATGTAATGGTGTTTTATAAGCGTTTTCGTACTTGGGCTTAAAATGTGATGGTTTGTTATGTTACATGTTTCTTTTCGAACCTGAAATTATCTTTGTGATGGTGTTTTATCCTTTAGTATTTTTGTACCCGACCTTGACTTGTTATGGTAGTTTATGCGTTAGTGTTTTCATACACGGGGGTAAATTGTGATGGATTGTTATGTTAAGTGCTTGTTTTCGAACCTGATATTAACTTGTGATGTTGTTTTATGTCTCAGAGTTTTCATACCTGGCCTTGACTTGCGCTGGTGTTTTTGTGTTGTTAATCAAAGACATAACATCTTTATTTGCCAAAAATTCCTTACAGATTGGATCATCTTTATACGCATCCCCACTGCCAGGATCCTGTAGGAAAAAGTAATGTTTTATTTCGAAAGGTAACATGTCTCGTAAAATAAATATGTCTATATGCCTATCATTATAAAGATATGATTTATTCTGAAAAGGATTGGTTTTCCTACCGAAGTTTGCGGGTTTGTCCGTGTTCTCATGCTTCCACCCCCACCCCCACCCCCAAATCCCAATAAAAAATAACGCCACAATAAATCTGAAAGTTGCGTTATATGAGATTCAAAAAAACAAATAAACACTTTGAATTTGAATATGAAGTGTGTACAAGTTTGAAACTATACTCCCACCCCACCATTGTATATACCCCGCATAGCCCCACCCCACCATTGTATATACCCCGCATAGCTCCACCCCACCATTGTTTACCCACGCAGAGCCTCACTCCACCAAACCATACCCCACAACTGAATATCCTACAAAATCTCCAGCAATCATATTACCATAAACCGTATCACAGTACATTTTAAAAAAAAAACTTTTACTTTTAGTGTTAATTAATTCAGAATCGAAATAAACATATACCAGATTTTCACAAAGGTACTCCTACTTCCTGCTCAAATAAAAAAAAACTGGTCATAAAATAATGCTAACAGTAGCGTTCATATCAGTCAACAAAATTGACTTTAAGTGAACTTTTAACTACAGAATTGAACTTCAAATAAACAAGAATCAACAACATTTGACTTTAACTTGAATATTGTTTAGAACAAACTGAAGATCAGAATAGTAGGTTTATGCAGTGGGTTTATTTTAAATACATAATTTATTAGATTAGTATATCTTACATCTAAACAACCAGCGTTTTTACATCTAAAATTTTACTATGTTGTTATTAGCTACTGTGCAAAGCCTATTAATTTAAATATTTGTATTCGGGGACTTGAAAAATAAAAACATTTAAATCAAACTATAATTAGAATTTTACCATAGGCGCCTTTCCACCTTTTGGACTAATAAACGTTATGCTGTGTCCCGCCTTTTTGAGCACGTGATACGGGTGAGCCACTTCTGGTAAGTACCATCCTGTCTTCTTATCTGTTTTTCCAAGTTTATCATGACTTGTTACAACAAATAAAATGGCTGGCATTATGACAAGTATTTATCTAAAATAGAGAAAATTAATAAAAAGGCTATCTGAGGAAGTATATATATAGATCAATAATCTGCATTTAATAATTATAGTACTATTCAATACAATGGACGAGCTGGGACCACACTGGAAGGGTTCCCAGTGCTAGATCCACAGATCAGTCCAGTGTGTCCTAGGTGGCGAATAGTGGAAACCCTGTTGTTGGGGGTTCTTATGTCATAATACGGAAAGCCTGGCCGCGGATTACAGTGAGTTACGTGTTTTGAGAGTGCCAAGAGACCCCTTTTGTCAATTTCGAAGAATTTACGTGCATTTTCAACATTGAATTTGATATGTTATATACATGTATATATTACAAACTTGACTTTAAAAGCAATACGACTTCTTACCTTGACAAGTAAATATTGTAAATGCTGTGGTTGATAACTTGGGTGTTTAAATAACTACTAGGTTCATTTATGAGGACATTTATGGGGACATTTATATAACAAACTTGACTGCTAAAGAAATATGTCTTAATTCTTAACCTGCATCAGTAAATGTTGTAAGTGCTGTGGTATTTTTGTATATGACTGATAACTTGGGTGTTTAAATAACTTCTAGATTCATTTATGGGGACATCAGCTGCCTAATTGAGTTTTCTGCGTGCAGACATGTATGGGCTCTACATATACGATACGACACGACACTCACACGTTCAACAAAACACAGAAGTAATTTATACAGTAACAAGAAACACACCAGATAAACATTATTTAATATTTAAATTTGTCTTATTTAAATTTCTTCAAAATTGACTTGGAGTTTTTAACGTCCTACACCGACAACCTAGCTAATGCCCTTGGTCGGACGGTACTTCAGGATGAAGTAAAACCTTATGTTTTATACGGAGTGCGTTCAAAAAATGCACCAAATTGCACACATGCAAATTTACAAATAATGGCAATAATAACGTCATAAACATACAATATGGTTAGTGTCCGAAGGTTGTTTTGTTTGTTTGAATGGTGTTTTACTCCATTTTCAGCAATTTTTTTAGGTATATCATGGCGTCCAGTTTTTATTGGGGGAGGAAGCTGGAGTACCCGGAGAAAACCCCCGACCTGCGGTAGGAACACGGGTAGGAAAACTGACAATCCTTGTCAATTAAGATTGGAGTCGAGTGCAAGTGTCCGAAGAGCCACGTACTATAACGAATCTTTCACGAACCATAATTTTAATGCAGGTTTAAAAGTTAAAATTGTGTTAATTTATTTCCTTAGTATACGTTCTGAGATAATAATAAGATAAATATTACCAGCAAAAATGTTCCAACCGGAAGTATACGTTGTTGTTAAAGTTATACATGAGTAGGTAAGATTAATTATAGCTAAGCAGCGAACCAGAACTGTATTGCTTAACAATTCATTAGTGATTTAAGGGACCAACCATTTAACTTGCTTGCAGGGGGGGGGGGGGGGGCTTGGTTTTTTCCTAAAAAAATATTTTGAAAATGATTCATGATGAAAAAAATATTCTGTAAGCAAAGGGTAAGAAAAAAATATTCTGAAACAGGATTTCTGCTATATAAAATAATGGTGATAATGAAAAAAATATTTTTGTCGCGACGCCTTCAAAAAAATAAATTTAAAAAAATTTTTTGACCAAAACTAAAAACCAAGGCCCCCCTTCAAGTTAAATGGTCTGTCCCTAAGTGTAATAAACGAGCAGAAAAATAGTCCGGTGCGTATTATCGATTATAAACAATTAGGGAGTATTGAAAATATTTCAGATATGAATTGTCCTTATCCATGTTATCAACAAAATATAAAAGAACACAGCTAAATTGATCGAGACTTTCAAAACCTTTAGAAGTCATAAACCAATCATTATTTAATTTACAAAATGTAAAATTCAAATGATTAATCACATACTTATTTGTATCTTTTAACTATATAAGTGTCTTCGATCTCAGTACATGTGTTTCAGTTCAATAAGATACAGTCACGTATATAAACAGTGTGGTTGGGAAAAGAACTATTTTAAAACAAGTTATTTTTAGTGTAATGTGTAACTAATCTTAATAATTTAATGATAAATTGAAAAGCAAAGTAACTTTCAATACAACAAAATTCATTAAAATTTTGAATCCTATGATGTCGAACCTTTGATAGAGTTCCCATCATTTTACTATTCCAATGAAAATAGAACAAATACATTAAATAGTGTTTTCGTTGTCTTGTTTATTACTTCACAGCATAGCTCGTAGACTTTTCTTTATTTTACAGACAAAATATACATGTATCTATTTTTGAAGAGGTGTGCTTCGTTTTCGCTCAATGGAGAATGCATTTCATAAAAGCACATCTTGTTGACCCATAAGATAGAGATGTATTTCTTCTATTCAATCTCATCTTCTCAGAAGATAACACCCGATTTATTTTTCTAATGAAGTAAAATTTAAAATATAAGAACTGAATACACTATTTTTAAGTTTCATTGGCGTATGAAAGCGTTGACCGAAACACATTTTCATCATGTAGAACCACCGCTACCAGTGTGGATGACATGTAATTATTGGCGTGTAGGTTTGCACTACATAATATGATTCACTCTCCGGCACAGAGAACATAACTGGTTCCCAGATATAACCTCAATCTCCACGCAAAGGATTCTGGGTATCCTACGTCAACCACAATCACCTCTGCCATACCATTGGTTGACATTGTGAGAGATATCTCTCATGGCGGATAAGCTTTGCGTACACACGCAGTAATTTCAATGTAAAAATATATCAAAAGTGTTTTAAAGGACTATATAAAAATAAATAAGATCTCGTGAATTATTTTACAAACATCGTTCTTTGTTTACCAACGTCATGGGCAGACGACAAATGTAGTCCCGCAGTAAATGGAGGATGACGTGTGGCAGAGGTTATATCTGGGAACCAGTTATGTTCTCTGTGCCGGAGAGTGATATAACCTCTGCCACACGTCATTCTCCATTTACTCCGGAACTCCATTTGTCGTCTGTTTGTAACGTTTGTAAACAAAGAGTGAAGTTTGTAAAATAATACACGAGATCTTCTATATTTTGACATTGTCTATTTATACACTTTTGATACAGTTTTACATTGCAATTACTGCGTTTATACGCGAAGCGTATCCGCCATGTGAGATATCTCTCACAATGTCAACCAAGGGTATGGCAGAGGTTTGTGGTTGGCGTATGATACCCAGAATCATTTGCGTGGAGATTGAATATGATTATGTGGAAATTGATAAAAAAAAATTAAAAGTGTGAGCGTGGCAACTATTCCTTATGGATAATCGACCCCCGTTATTGATAAAAAATTGATGCATTATGTATACATTGTTTATTGGCTCTTACCAATCAGCCTATCTTTTACTAGTTCAAATGTGGGAACTTTTTTCCGTACCTCTGTAAAAAAATATTTAATGGTAATGTTCGACGTATGCTAGTATGCTTAAAGTAAGTACAACCAAATAAATATATCTATAAATAGAACTTACACTAACTGATCCATAACTTATTTTTATTTATTACGAGATGACAGCATACTTAATCCTTTACACTGCGTATTCTGTATTTTCTTGAATACAAACTGCAGAACGTAAGTATATAGTATCGTTTATTGATATTGTTCCTAAAAAAGGTATAATAGTAAATTATGCTTTAAAAAAATCACACCAATGTATTAACTCCTTAAAGTAACATGGAGTATCTACATATATACACAAAACACGGACTATTATGTTTCAGTACATTTACTTACCAATCTTATCAAAATTTAATCTTTCCTTTGCTCCTAAATTTTAGCTATTATCGCCGCGACAATAGCAAAAATGGGTGAGAGCACGTGAAAGGTTTAATTTTGATTATATTGCATTTTGTTTGATTCTGGAACTCTGTGAAAAGATTAATGTTTTTATAGATTTTGATTAATAAAGGTGAGAAGCAGTGTAAAGATTAATTTTCAGATTCGCTGTAGACTTCATGTGCTATTATCAAAACAATAGTGCTATGCTACGGTTGAAGGATAACGTCACAGATATAACACGTGTTCTGAACTCATCTAACTTTCTGTAGATTTACTAAACCTTACAACTTATTTATTAAACAGATGGCTTTAAATACAAACTCCGAGATGAAATGCTCTTATAAAAAATGTGATCAAGGAAAAATAATTACACCAGAGACAAGCCGAGCAGACGTTAGAGGATTCCATGTTTCAAAGTCTGAAAGGAAAGGTACTTATGAATTTTTCTCTTTAAGTTAATTCCATGATCAAACTTTATGTCTTTTATTTAATTTATGGGGTATATATCTTATACTGTTTAAGTATTTATTTCTCCTTTGTGGACAATTATTTTAAAACTATTTATGAAAAGATCACATTAAATGTCAAATGCACTTCAAACAAAATGTGAGTCCATGCCCCCAAACCCCCTGCAGAGCACCACCATTACAGGTTCAAACATGCTGTACACATTGGTTAACTCATATATTAAGCATGTAAGGGGTCGTCCATAATTGTCAACCATTTTCACAAGTGTGCAAAAGCACACTTTTTGAGACCCCCCCATCCCCCCCCATCAAAAAGTGTACATCAACCATTAAACTAGTATAAAAACAAAACTCCATGGAAAGAAAAATTTCTGAAGATAAAAAAAAAGTACGCAAAAATGTCGAAATTGTTAACCCCCTCCCTCAAGTGTGCGGTTTGCACACTTATGAAAATAGTTGACAATTATGGACGACCATTAATATTATACAATTATAGCTTTGGTATGAGGTCGATACAAGAATATATCGACCAAACAGATTTGCATATCGACCGAGGACGCAGTCCGAGGTCGATGTTCATCTGTTGGTCGATATATTCTCGTATTGACCGAATCTTAAGCTATAATTGTTATATTATTAATATAACCTATTGTCATGAATGTTGAACAATATTTCCTTTTTTGTGTGCACACCATTTGTTTGACAGATTTTTAAAATGTAATATGATTACGATTCTACACACATAATAAATGTATAATTGTTCTATGAAAAGTATTCCACACCACAAAATACAACAGACCCTTTTTTCTACATAAAATTAACCAAAATAGAACCAAACTGTTAACCATATAATAAACATGTTGAATGAAACTCCTCATTTCTTGTAACCATTTTTTATAATGTGATATACCGATTTAGCTTTTGGAATTTTTGAAATCTATTTTTAGTAACGTGCTGTATAGGTATGCAGCATAACAAAATATCGTTGGAAAATTCTATTTTTAGGTATATTATATGTGCCCAAAGAAATACAAAATGACCACGTGGTATCGTTGGACAAATCAAAATAAAGAAAATATCTAATATTAATAATATAATATAATATCTGTGACAAATTTTTGCAATTAAATGTTCTTTGTTTTTTTTTTATTCAGCAATGATAGCTGACTGGACAGATGATGGGTCAGCTACGTTCCATCACTCCTGCTGGCAAAAACTGAATACGTCTGCGCATGGCGGTAATTCTGATTTACAGTTATCTACGAAGGAAGTCGAATTATTGAAAGAAGCTAAGAAAACAGCAGAGTTTCACGACTCGGATGAACATTTTCAAACCGAGGCTGTCCGCATCGCAAAAATGTTGAAAAGTGCCAAATACTGTATAGGATTTACAGGTATACCATCTATTATAAAATATTTTCCCCGTTACAATATAGTTGAAATCTCCATTTCAATAAAACTGGAACATCTTATTATCTGTTATTTGTTTATTTAAATGGTGTTTAACGCCACTTTCAGCAATACCTTCTGTAGAAAAAGGGCAAACCTTGACAGTTGAGTTTATAGTCGAGCACACGCTGCCCGCAGTGAGGCTTGAACATGCAACCTCAGTGTTAACATGTACGTGATCAATACTAGTCTAACTGCCTTAACAACTCGGCCACCAATGACAAATTATCTACAGCAAACTTAAACGTTGTTATCTTTTTAAAGGTGCTGGTATTTCCACAGCTGCAGGAATTGGTGATTTTAGAGGTATCCATGGTAAATGGACAAACAATGACAAAGCTAAAGATTATGGTAAGTTATGCAAAAATATAAAAAAAATAAATACTAAAATAAATAATGAAATGATCAATTAATCAATCAATCAATCAATCAATCAATCAAACAAACAAAACAAATTAAATGTAACGGTAGAGCACGATATAACAATTGGTCACTACAGGGGATCAAAATCGTGATGTAAGTATTGCCAACCAGCCCTCTAACCAAGTGAAGTACTCCGTTAGCTCAGTCGATTTTGACTGACTGTATATCGTGTACCTGCTACAACGCAGATAGGCTTCTGGTACATAAATTACCTGGTACCGAACATAAATACCTTTGATGGTTGAGGTTAGACTTGATTAATGTAGAGTTTTTCTTTTTAACCTGGGCCTGTCCATATATTGTATGTTTTTTACCAGTTTTTAACATAGGTATAGTCCTCAGATATATAATAATACTTCCTTTTGTCAAGGTTTGAAGTCAACTAGCAGTGGACTAACAAATCAGGTAAAGAGAGGATATCGTCTGCCAACATATACACACGAGGCCATCTGTAAATTATTGGACATGGGAATTATGAAGTACCTTATCAGTCAAAATACTGACGGTCTTCACAGGCTTTCGGGTATCCCAGCAGATAAAATCTCAGAACTTCATGGCAACGGTTTCGAAGAGAAATGTGAAAAATGTGGAACTAGACGTATGTGTAGCTCAAATGTGAGAAGTTCCGAACAGAAGAAAAAAGTTCCTCCACTTAAATGTGAAAGATGCAGAATAAATCACAGAACTGGAAATACCTGTCGGCAGCCAGTAAGTAGTACAAACAACAAGAGGACAAAAAGATTGTCAGCAGACGGTGGTAGGGGTAATAATTATTCAGATGACTAGTAATAGCTGTCACCAGATAGTAAGTATGAAGAGCAACCAGATGACAAAAAAAGCTTGTCAGCAGTCGGTGGTAGGGGCACAAAGTAACCATAGGAATGAAAAAGCTTGTTAACAGTCGGTAACGGTAAAGGTAGCTACAATAATGTAGCTCCTTTGTTTCTTATGGACGAAGCTACAAAGAGGTCCCATTACTCGTAATGGTGCAGCCGGTAGTGATTCACAGCCTGGGGTTTTATGCATATAATCAGCTATTAAACTGTTTCCCTGAATTGCTACATACTTTTTAATGTCTTTGAAGTTTAACTGATATTTCTACAACACCTTATGCGTTAGTTTTACACTTTATTCGTAATCGTGTCGAGTTTTTGTTCCATTACGAGTAATGGGACCTCTTTGTAGCTCCGTCCATAAAAAAGAGAAGCATTATTGTGACTAACGGTAACGGGTAATCAGACGACAGGACGAGCCTGTTAGCTGTTGGTAAGTATAAGCGTTATCAGAGGTCAGGAAGTGCCCGTCAGCAGCTGGTAAAAAAGTCAATGGTCAATATTTAAGTATAGCATTCAGAATATTAAAAAGCGTGTCAGCAGTCGGTAAGTATAAGGAGTATATAATCTTAGAACCGGTTACCTGTTAGATGTAAGCAAGTAAAAAGAGTAATCTTAGAACAGGTTACCTGTTAGATGTAGGCAAGTATAAAGTATAGTCTTAGAACAGAAAGAGCCTTTAAGATGTCAAAACGTAATCTAATAACTGAAGAGGTTTCATATGTCTGTAAGTATAAATTATAAAGATCAATACAATGTCATCAAAGATACCAAGGTTATAAAATATATTTTGACAGACGCGCGTTTAGTTTAAGCAAGACACATGAGTGGCGCTCAAATCAAAAAATGTTTCAAAATCAAATGTTTACGATGCTGTAGAAGTTTTTCAAAATTCCAAAACTTTAAAAGAAATGATTATTAACACCTTGTTAATAGAAATTCCTTAGAATTTAAACAAGTTTTAAAAAAGGTCATTATTAGAAGTGGCGTCTGTCATATGCCTGTAAGTATAAGGAGTATTTTTTTAACCGGAACAGGAAGTCGGTTATTGTAATAGAACAGGTTCTCCAATCTAGTTTGCACTACTGAGGGGGCATGTGGTAGCTATTATAAAATACGAGGGTTGGCAGAAATTAAATCACTTGCGAACATAATTTGACTACAACAAAAACAAGCTTATACAATGGTTAAGAATGCCTTACTGCATCGATGTACAACATACGCTTTTGATTGGCGACTGTAATTACTGCGATTCTATATTGAGATGATAATTCCGATTCAAGCAAAATAACTGTTTGCTTTTTCAGTTTTTTATGCCCCCGTGACGACATGTCGGAGGGGGGGCAATTAGTTTTACTCATGTCCGTCTGTCCGTCCGTCCGTACAGACGTACGTACGTCCGAACAAATTTCCGTCAAGCTTTTCTCAGAAACCGTACATGAGAACAATGTGAAATTTGGCAGGGTGGTTCAGTATCACAAGTTGTACGTCCTAAGCGACTTTCAGACCTGTCGGACAACTACTTCCTGTTTGGGACTTCATTTGTACGTAAAAAGGTCCGTCCATATGTACAAATTTCCGTCAAGCTTTTTTCAGAAACCGTACATGAGAACAATTTGAAATTTGGCAGGGTGGTTCAGTATCACAAGTTGTACGTCCTAAGCAACTTTCAGACATGTCGGACAACTACTTCCTGCTTGGAACTTCATTTAGCGGGGGCATCTGTGTCCCATGGACACATTCTTCGATTTTTCTGTCATATTTTTTTCATTTTAGGGTTGCAATGGATATATGATGAACACTATTATCAACTTTGGGGACTATTTAGAAGGCCCTGTACTGCGTTCCGCTGAAGAAAATGCAGAAAAATCGGATCTTGTTTTTTGTCTTGGTACAACACTACGCGTAACACCAGCAGCAGACCTTGTTGTAATGGGACAGAAACCCAACAGGTTAATTATCTGTAACAGGTGTGTATCATTAACGATGTCACATTTGCTTATGCTCCTGTTTAGTCCCGTCAAAAATTTGTCTTTAATGGGTGCATTCTCTATTGTTGGAAAAACACTTGTCTAATTGCTTGGTGGCAAAATATGGCTGATAACAACCATAACCTCACCCTGCGGCCTCAGTTCGTCTTCTTTTTCCCTTTTAAATCAATATAAAGTTATATCAAATTCGCACTGTTGGTTATGAACTTAACTTTACTGTATAATATATAGCTGACTTGTTTCTTTGTAAGTTAGAAGAATCCATTCTAAGAGGTCAAAATATAGGATAACAGTATACTAGTAACAAACAAAAATGAGTGTAATCAGAATGTCACTATGAAGTGTTTAAGAAGCTGTTTATGTTTTAAAAATATCAATGATATCCTCTCAATTCTGATCAAAATAAGAAATACTCGTACATACAATCTTAATAGATTGAAAGAAAAATAGGGAGGAAACCAACTGAACAACGACAGCCGAGAGTCAAGGGGGCAATTACAAATCCGTATTTAGACAAACATATACGACACACAGACAAAAACAAAACACCTAAATAAAGGAAATAAGTAACCCGAACTCAATAAAAACCATAGGTTCACTCAGGTTCTACGACGACTAAGCAGTGCCTGCCTCTAATTAGACACCGTCGAGTTACTTACCGTCATGAGCAGGAGAAAGTCAAATCCAGAAATAGAGAAGACTATCTATGACTGCGAAAATGTCCCATCGTATTTGAGAGATGGATTTTCCATAACGATCAATTAAATAAGTCATGGTGACGATCATAGAACTTCTGAAATGATAACATCAACCTAGGTACAACAAAACCTTGTTTGAATAGCTTAATAGTCAGCAGCAATGACCGGTCTAGAAAATCTGAATACTGATCACAGGATCTTGCACAACATACAATGAAATGACGATACACCGGAGCTGCTGGAATGTTGCTATCGATGAACGGAAGTTGACAATTGAAAAATGGAAGTCATCACGTTTGACGTAGAGTCTGTTTGTAGTTTTCTTGAGTTTATTTCTTGAAGTAGTAACTAAGAGGCCGACCTATGTGTATTGGTATTGTCCTTCATTTCCAGCTCGCTTGGAATGATGGAATGCAAATAGTCACTGAACTTTTCAGGGACAAGTCATCATCAGTATTGCGGAATGTAAAATTAAAGGTCTGGGCTAGTGTCTTTTTTTCTTCTTCAGTAGGCATCCTAGGAACTTGGCCTCCTAAGAGTACAAAAACAGGTCAGCGAGGACAACAGCAAAATTAGTACCCACTGAAACACAAACTGTCTCTTGAAAACATAAATATGTTGTCGATCAGAAAATCTAACATTAGACAGTTTAGTTTTCAGTATATTTATTATTTGATTTTGATTCATTGATGACGAAGTAAGTGTTATTATGGCTAATTACCAGGTATTTATATCATCTCATTCCGTTATTCTTGACAAAAGCAGCATTTAATAAGATCTTTACGCCTGGTTTTAAGCTACATATGTGGGATGGCCTTATAAAATTCGAAACATCAAACGTTTTAATGCTGTTACATTGGGGACGAGATCCGGACCTTATGATATCTATCGTCTTTAGAATTTTTTAGGATAAACATTTCATTATGAAACCTCTATAGTAGCAAGTGTCACTGTATTTTTAAGCACAGTTTTTATTGCTGTTAAAGTAGTGGTCAGGAGTTTCGATCGTTTGGTGGTACATTTAGACGATCCTGCTATGAAACGGTTTGTATGGAATTTTTGAGAAGTGTTAGTATCCAATACAGGGAGGGGAGATAACAATTTTCGACTTTGATATGGAGACGAAAGGATGCCAACACTTGTGATTTTTAAGAATCTTCTCTACTGAAAGCGAAATAGATGTGCAAGTAGGATTGCCCAGTAAACTCTCCAAGAATAATTCATTTATTTAACATTCTATGCAATGTTTGTTGCATAAAACAGTAATATTATTAGAGGTCATATCTGCTGGCACAATAACATATTTGTCATGAATGTTGGACAAAGTTTTTGCAGTATCAAGACATTCTTAAACGAGCGATTCTTCCTTGAATCATTGACCTTGAGGCTTTTACCCACTCGGACAAGGTATCATCCTCCTGTTCTTCTTGTTTTGCCCATTTTTGGCATACTCCTCTATTGAATCCATCAAAATTTAAAGTTTTAATTACAGTTTTTGGATTTAGGTTCAAGGTATTTCGGTCCTCTGGACAAAATATTACGTAGGCTTTCACTGTCGAAAATGCTGAGATCTCCAGTTATCATGTGATCTGAAGGAGTGTAAATGAATAGGGAATTGAGGCAAGAACAGTCACGATGTTTAGAACAGAAGTAATTGATTAGAAGATCATGCAATACACGTTTGTAATTGAAGAAAATGGGTGCAATGGGGGTAGTATAGGAATAAGATATAATCGTAACGGATTTGTTTTTGAAGTATGGTGGAAGTATGGTGGAATTTTAGCGGTAACAGATTTGTTATGCATTATATTACCAAGATTGATAGCATCTATGGCTTTGTTAGCAGAAAGTCAAGAAAGGAACGAGGTTCTGGCTCATTTTTAGGTACATCTTGTAGCAGATGATATGTGTTGTGACGATGACCATGACTACGCTGTAGCCTGTGGTTATGACTGAAAAAGCCCATCACATTCACCTTGCTGCAACCAGGACTGAAAATGTTACCTTTAATATCGATTTTGTCTTTGCAGCCATAATTTATTGCAGTGCCCAACTTTCTGATCCTGTATTCTTCTTTTTGTCTACGTAGTGGTGCACTCAATTGAGGATTGTTAGAATGATGGTAGATTTTTTTTTCAACGATGCAGACTCTTGGACAGAATAGAGCTTGGTCCGGCTGATTTAAATGTTGATGCATAGCAGGGAATTTGCTGGTATCGATTCCTGAACGGTGTCCACATTTGCGTTTAGTTTCTCGAACGTAAAAGTCCGCATTATGTTACATTCTAAAGAGCAGACAATGTTTTCTGATTTACAATTCAAATCATCAAAACTTCCGGTGTGATACGTTTTAAATTGGTTGTAAATTTATTATTAGTTATCAAAATACTACCATTTTTACAATTCTTAGATTTACATTTAGAAATGGTGCCATGTTGTTCACCGTCCTTATATATAAAGATGTCGTGTAACTGGACGTAACATGGCGAATATGTTGAAATTGATCAGAATCGTCTGATTAGATGTATGTCAAATAGGATTTATTTTGGACAACTGTCTTAGAAGATAACACCGTGCCCGTGCTGTCATCTGTATGTCTACAGTTTTCCTGCTTATCGTGCTTAAAGGCTGTATACAATCTGTCCACCAGCAGTGACATCGACCCATTAGTATTAAGAAAAATAGCAACGAAACCGACGAAACAACATTTGAACCGAAAGTCAAGGGACAATTACAAATCTAGATTTAGACAAACATATGCAACAACAAACAACACATTTAAAAAAAATAATTAAAAAATATATATAGACATCATTATAGATATAAAAGGTCAAAATGAAATGTAAATGATTTTAGTACACAGTTTGAGAGTATTTTTAATTTCAACAACTGGTGTGTGTATTAGAATAAGAATTAATAAATTTAATCAAAATTTTCTGTTTAGACAAACAACCCCATACGATGATTACAGTACACAAGTAGATGCCAATGGGGAGCAGCTGGGTTCCAGAGTTTATGGAGACTGTGATCGACTGATGCAACTGGTGATGAAGCTCATTCTGGGTGCTGATGCTGCAGCAAAATGGGAAAGCGAGAGAGACCATAGAATAGCCACTTACGACATGGCTAGAATGTAGTGCATGTGTATACATTTACACAGATTATTTATTGGTTTTTTTATTGTACTGATACATATGTATCAAGCACGATGTAAATGCCTTTGTGCACAAACTCTTAATACAACAGCTAACAAATCCTCCAAGATTGGTGTTACAGGATTGTATGTTAAAAAGTTACAATATTTATTGTGAATATATCATGATTAATTTGGACAAGATGTATAAGATATTATTTGTTGGTACCATTCTTCACTTTATTGTCCAATATTGTTGAAAAATATTGTTGTTTATTAAAACTTCTCAGTTACTAAGGTGCTAGAAAATTCCCAATTTACTACAAATTTGGGATAACATAGCCTACAGATCTCCTTACGAAATTGTGACGTTGTCAACCAAACTTGATTATAGCCATAGTTTGAAACCCACGACCTTCTAAAGCGTTCTCTTTTCAACCACTCTTCAGATTGGATTATACCTAAAATCTAAGCCTGTTAACCAGTCTTCTTTAGAATAATTTGTAGCTGATGAATTTAACATTCCGCACGATTTTCTTGTGGAATTTGCCGCGGAAAAATGCGTTTAAAGATGAAACCTCGCATTTCACTAAACACAGAAGATATCAATATTCGATAAAAAATGTTGAAAATAAACATGAACTGGGAGATTTTATTAATGGAACTAGCCATTCCCAAGATGTTACATGACCGTGTGTTGACGAAAATGCCCTAAATAAATCACGTGATGGAATACTAAACAGATATATCATGTCTGGGAGGGGTATTTGTAAAAAATACCAGTCGAGAGATGAAATATTTCCCGAGCCGTTAGGCGAGGGAAATTTGATTCTCGAGACTGGTATTTTTCACAAATACCCCTCCCAGACATGATTTATCTGTTTAATTACACCGAATATCATGATTTCAAAGAGCGGTGAATACTAGACCACTTGCGTGCTGTTTGTTGACTCTGTACTATCGGAACGTTTCTGGTTTTCAAAATCGATTACTCATGTTACGTTTACTTTGAGGTAAAAGTCAAAACTTCCGAATGAATATTTCCAGCATAATAATATGCGAGGGTTATTTTTAAGCAAATACCACGGCACAGAGGGTAATTTTTTTTCTGAATACCCCGGTGATGACGAAATCGATGCAAAATGAGGAAATTTGCGAAAAATACACTGTCTATTGACCAATCAAAAGCCAGCATTTTTATATGAGGTGTAATTATTCTAACTACCTACCTGAAAAACGGTGTATATCAACCGTACTTGCCATGATATCATGACGAATTGCTGAAAGTGGCGTTAACCCCTATTTAAACAAACTATATACAGACAAACCATCCAAGTCTAATTTTGTGAGACCGTAAAAATGAGAAAGCGATATCTCTTATTCTAATTTAACATTCTGTCTTGATATAATCTAGCAGTCTTATTTGTTTATGATTTAGCATTTTCCTCATGATTACGATACAGCAATCTCACTATATGCTGATCTAATAATCTGTCGATTATGACCCGGTAGTCTCTTACGTTTATAATCTAGCATTTTCCTCTCGATAATGATGCAATCTTAAATGATTTTGATCTTATATTCTCTCAATTATGTTCATGAATCTAACTCGATTCTGATCTAGCATTTCTTTTGATTTGGCTTAGCATTCTCTTGATTCTTACCTAGCATTCTTTCTTGAATCTCATCCAGCATGTTTTTTGTACATGCATTTCAAAAGAAATGGTGGTTTAAACAAAGTTTTATGGCATGCCAAACCTCCCGCTTCCATTACTGTACTATTTGGTTGGTTTGTTGATGAAAGCGATTGGGTATCATACACCACTAGTCAGTAATCAGTGTATCCAACAATCATCGCAGCACGATCACTGTGTAATGAATTCAACATTCTATTCGCAATTATATTTTTAAATGAGTATCTTTTTAAAAAAGAAAATGTTATCTATAGTAAAACTTATAAAGTGCGCAGACGAGTCGTTTATCCCTAAGAAATTGGTGACGTCTGCAATCTCTTGGATACCTGATCATTTGAGAAATATATACACCGTATGCAAGAGAAGCTGGCATATTGCTGCATCAGCGTGGACAATTTATAAATTTGAACTTAAAAACATCTGATGTGATGTAAATTCTTGTTATGAGATGACTGTTGGTGTAATATTCGAAAAATATGTATTGTTGTAACCTAAAACTACATATTTGGAGGCATGTGGAAGCGAAGGCTTTATTTGGAGGCATGTGGAAGCGAAGGCTTTATGATTTCTTTAAAGCAGGATTTTAGTTTATCGTGAAACAAGGCGGTATAAAAAGTTGAAAATCACAGGTTTTAAAAGATGACATTTTTAAATATCTATCGAGGCCACATATGACTAATATTACTTCGCGAAAAAACATTTTCATGGTATATTTGTTGTCCTTCTTTCTCTGTAGACAATACCTTAGTCAACCGTTTTGACAACTGTTTGGTACTAGATAAGCCGGCTATGTACTTTTCCTTGTAAGGATTTTTATGTAATTTTGGAAAAAATATGCTTTTGTTTTACAAGTATATAAAGTCTTCAGACTCTTTGTCGTAACGAATATTCAAACAAGTTATCAGGATTTTATCTGTGTCAAATGTGGTACGTTTGTATGTAGAATTACCAGAGGGCATTTATAGTCATGTGACTTACATACAAAGACAATGTTATTAGAAGCCTTGTCTACAGCAACAACATATTAATCGTTTGGGGGGAATGATGCATCCTCGTCTTTGAATACGGACAGATTTAGATCGATCATTAATCCAATTTCTAAGAATCTTGTACAAAAGACCTTATGTTCTTACCAAGTTAGACAGTGCATCTAGCTCTGGGTCTTGTTCCCTTTCTCTCTTAGTCCACTCTCTGGCATAATCTTCGACTGTATCTATAAAAGTTTGAAATTTAAGTTCCTTTCTACTGGTTGAGCTTATCTTAATTTTGCACCACAAGAGTATTTTTTGAGATTCTTGTTCTCAATGATTGTAATGTAAACCCAGGGGTTATTCAAGATGAGAAAGAAGGTCATTATACCTATCGAAGGAAGATTTACACTCCAAATTTCTTTGGCGGTTTGACATTTGTGACCATGGCGTCTTTTGTATGTAGAATGGGTGTTATTAAAAAGACTCATTACATGCACTTCATTTCATGCTGGACTGGATAAATTTCTAACAACGCATCGTCGATGTTATCAATGCAGCCGTAAGGCATTGCAGTACCTAGTTCCATTATCTAAAAATCTCTTTTTTTTGCGGAATGGTGTGTTGAGTACGGGACTATCAGCATGATGGTAATTGTTTCTATGATGCGTACTTTTATTGATACAAGAAGTGGAAGGTATGCCGAACAAGACTCGCTTGCACAGAATCATCAGCGCCGAGTTGAAAGCAGCGGTGGGTCGCGCTAGAGAGATCTCTCAGAACCGCATCCGTTGATTTTGATTGTTTGTTTGTTTGGTTTTGTTTTGCTTTGTTTTTATAGGTATAGATTTTATAAGTTTACCTGGTTTTAATTAAATTGACGCAAACTGAATGCAAAACAAAATTTAGCTGGGTTTTTATGTATATCCAAAACAACATGATAAAAATGTTACCTTTATTATTTATAATATTTATATATTTTATATATTTAATATATTTATAATAGACAAGTATTAGCTTACCTTTAAAGATAGCCGTCTAAAGTTTTAGGGGTTTTTTTGTGGATAAAAATACGTACTGTTTTTAATGTTAAATGACAATCTGTATTGTTATTATTTACATCACTTCATTATAAGTATACAATGTTTAGATATCCAAATCAGGCAACTGAAAAATAAAGGTCACTGGCAACAATTGAAGCATACACTGTGCTAAGGATCTCTAGATGCATCATACGTCAATTTCTGTGTTTCTCGGAGTTTTGTTATACATATTTTATGATAAAACATACACAAATAAATGCCACTTTTCTTTTAAAACAGTTGGATTTCCATTATCGGGCATTTTTTCTTCGTAACCTATTAGTGATCGCTCAGCTTTTCTCGAGTGGCTACGAACAGCGGTCGGTCTATTATGATTGATACCGCCCCGTAATCATGCGGAGTTATTATCCCTAACTTGGCTCTGCTTATTTGTTGGCCAATCGGCAGCTATCTCCCGATTTAGCAGCCAATCAAGACTCAGCATTGTTTATCTGTTATCCTTGAGGTACCACTGGTTTCCGCAGTTAAACTTTTGATTATTTATCCCAGAAAAAGATGTATGTTGTGATTGGAGGACGGATATTTCAACATACTATCGGCATTACAATGGTTACAAATTGTGCTCTTCTCCTCACCAACTGTTTTCTTTTCGCATGAAGCTTAGTTTCGCTATGGTTTATTTAAAAAATACCCCAAAACGTTTGCACAAACTTAATTTACCTTTCGATACATAAACGAATAACTCTAAGTTCTATAAATGAATAAATGAATAACCATTTCAACAGATTGAAGAGAATGTCACGTAAGGAGTTGCATATAGATAGGACGTAGATCATATAAATACATATAAATAAAGAACAATACATATACATGAATAATACAAAGTGAATTGGTTTTTGTTTGAATTGTATTTAACGACAATTTCAGCGATTTTTATTTTATAAATCGTGGTGTCCAGTTTTTATTGTGGAGAACGTCGGAGTACTCGAAGAAAACCTACCTCTGACTTTCGGTAGAAAACTGACAATCCTTGTCAGTTAAGATTGGAGTCGAGTAAACCCTGCCCGCAGTGAAACCCGCAACCTCAGTGTTGACAGACCAACAGTATACGACTAACTGCCTTAACGACGCGGTCACTAAGGCCCCAAGGAAAAAGTTATAGATATGGTATTTACAATGATTTTTTTTTTTTTTGTGTATAGCTAGTTTGAAGGAGTCTAAAGTTAGCTTGGATGACGTGGTCAGAAAGTGAGCTCTACTGTCTTATTGTCTTATTGTTCTCGGAAATAATGGATAATTTCTGTACAATTTTTCTTTCTGGAATTTGAAAGCTCTGTGTATTTGTGTGCCTTGTTTGTCTCCTTGTTGGTGATATTAGTCTGTTTGTATGTGAGATTACTACTTCGTAAAACATTATTAATCTAGAGTTTTTCCTTTTTTAGATAGGCTTGGTCATTTTGAGATCATTTAAAACGTCACCATCGCTTTATGTTTTTTTTCTATATTTGTTACATAGCGAGCTGATCTCTGTTGAAATCTAAACCTAAGCAGGTTTGCCGTTTGTAAGTAGCAAACTGAAACTGGTTTCGCAAACCATCAAAACCACATACATGGGTGGTTTTCGGTTTAGGGTTTTAGGTTTGACCATTAAAATGGCAGCACTAATGTTGCAGTGTAAAAATGTTGTAAAGATAAACGAAGAAATATTTTGAAAAATCAAAGAAACAAGATAAATCTTTATTAGAACATAGCATTGCTGGTTTTTACTGGAGAAATTAATAAAAGACAAACATAAAAATTGTCAAACAAATTCTTTGACATTTGAAGATTGCGAAAACAAAGACCAACAAAATTTTCGGTGAGTCATCTGACTAGAAGCATATGCAACAAATGTTAGAATTTGTTTTACCCAATTTATAATTGCGTAATCTCTGATTCCTATTAACTAAAGAATGTTTCTTTATTCATTTCTTAAAACTAAACCGAAATCCAATTATTTGGTTATTAAACCAAAACCAGTTTTGAAAACTTCACTGAAACCAGTTTAAAACCTTAAATCTAAACTGTTGTAAGAAATTCGCCTTAGTTTTGCTGTATCAAATTCGCCTTAGTTTTGCTGTAACAAATTCGCATTAGTTTTGATGTAGCAAATTCGCCTTAGTTTTGCTGTAGCAAATTCGCCTTAGTTTTGCTGTAACCATTTCGCCCTAGTTTTGCTGTAGCAAATTCGCCCTAGTTTTGCTGTAGCAAATTCGCCTAAGTTTTGCTGTAAAAAATTCGCCTTAAATATGGAGTTTACGGCCAGACTCAAGCCAGCGAACAATTGCAGCGAACAATAAGGAGGTATTACTAAAAACCAACGAAAGACATAAGGCTACCATAAGATTTTAAACGCTAGCGAACAATTAGGAATAGGTAGCGAACAAATATTGTGTTCAATATCATAAAAGCGAATTTTAAACATGAAATAAGTAAATATTAACACGACCTGTCAAGGAGGTGTATTGAAGTAGTGGATTCAGCAATACCTTGTATTAATAGAACTTAAATAAGACAATACCATAAGTTCTAACCGAAATATCAATGTCGTAGAAAAGTATAGGTCATGTTCGAAAATCTAAAGTTCGGAACGAAAAACCAATTTCGAACCCATGTAGATAGGGTGGGTCTATATATGCCCGATTTTGGTCAATGTTTTGAGATCGTGACGGGGACCGGCTATATAGGCGTTGTAGAGGAGACACAGGGCCATCGTTATCAGAAGAGAAAAGTAGAGGTCATGTTCGAAAATCTAAAGTTCGGAACGAAAAACAAATTTCGAACACATGTAGATAGGATGGGTCTATATATGCCCGATTTTGGTCAATGTTTTGAGATCGTGACGGGGACCGGCTATATAGGCGTTGTAGAGGAGACACAGGGCCATCGTTATCAGAAGAGAAAAGTAGAGGTCATGTTCGAAAATCTAAAGTTCGGAACGAAAAACAAATTTCGAACACATGTAGATAGAGTGGGTCTATATATGCCCGATTTTGGTCAATGTTTTGAGATCGTGACAGGGACCGGCTATATAGGCGTTGTAGAGGAGACACAGGGCCATCGTTATCAGAAGAGAAAAGTAGAGTTCATGTTCGAAAATCTAAAGTTCGGAACGAAAAACAAATTTCGAACACATGTAGATAGGGTGGGTCTATATATGCCCGATTTTGGTCAATGTTTTGAGATCGTGACATGGACCGGCTATATAGGCGTTGTAGAGAGGACACAGGGCCATCGTTATCAGAAGAGAAAAGTAGAGTTCATGTTCGAAAATCTAAAGTTCGGAACGAAAAACCAATTTCGAACCCATGTAGATAGGGTGGGTCTATATATGCCCGATTTTGGTCAATGTTTTGAGATCGTGACGGGGATAGGCTATATGGGCGTTGTAGAGAAGACACAGGGCTATCGTTATCAGAAGAGAAAAGTAGAGGTCATGTTCGAAAATCTAAAGTTCGGAACGAAAAACCAATTTCGAACCCATGTAGATAGGGTGGGTCTATATATGCCCGATTTTGGTCAATGTTTTGAGATCGTGACGGGGACCGGCTATATAGGCGTTGTAGAGGAGACACAGGGCCATCGTTATCAGAAGAGAAAAGTAGAGGTCATGTTCAAAAATCTAAAGTTCGGAACGAAAAACCAATTTCGAAACCATGTAGATAGGGTGGGTCTATATATGCCCGATTTTGGTCAATGTTTTGAGATCTTGACGGGGACCGGTTATATAGGCGTTGTAGAGAAGACACAGGGCCATTGTTATCAGAAGAGAAAAGTAGAGGTCATGTTCGAAAATCTAAAGTTATGAACGAAAAACCAATTTCGAACCCATGTAGACAGGGTGGGTCTATATATGCCCGATTTTGGTCAATGTTTTGAGATCCTGACGGGGACCGGTTATATAGGCGTTGTAGAGGAGACACAGGGCCATCGTTATCAGAAGAGAAAAGTAGAGGTCATGTTCGAAAATCTAAAGTTCGGAACGAAAAACCACTTTCGAACCCATGTAGACAGGGTGGGTCTATATATGCCCGATTTTGGTCAATGTTTTGAGATCGTGACGGGGACCGGCTATATGGGCGTTGTAGAGGAGACACAGGGCCATCGTTATCAGAAGAGAAAAGTAGAGGTCATGTTCGAAAATCTAAAGTTCGGAACGAAAAACCAATTTCGAACCCATGTAGATAGGGTGGGTCTATATATGCCCGATTTTGGTCAATGTTTTGAGATCGTGACGGGGACCGGCTATATAGGCGTTGTAGAGGAGACACAGGGCCATCGTTATCAAAAGAGAAAAGTAAAGGTCATGTTCGAAAATCTAAAGTTCGGAACGAAAAACCAATTTCGAACCCATGTAGATAGGGTGGGTCTATATATGCCCGATTTTGGTCAATGTTTTGAGATCGTGACGGGGACCGGCTATATAGGCGTTGTAGAGGAGACACAGGGCCATCGTTATCAGAAGAGAAAAGTAGAGGTCATGTTCGAAAATCTAAAGTTCGGAACGAAAAACCAATTTCGAACCCATGTAGATAGGGTGGGTCTATATATGCCCGATTTTGGTCAATGTTTTGAGATCGTGACGGGGACCGGCTATATAGGCGTTGTAGAGGAGACACAGGGCCATCGTTATCAGAAGAGAAAAGTAGAGGTCATGTTCGAAAATCTAAAGTTCGGAACGAAAATGAGCATAAATGTCAACTAACTCGCAATTCAGCAGAAAAAAACGAAATGTCAATACCCCACCGTGATCCCCTTTATTTTACTGGTTGCACTGTTACTGATTTATCCTTGAATTTGTCATCTTTGGCGTGTCTTCGTGCATTGTTCTAACTGTTACAAAAATTTTATTGACTTGCATTTATTTTGAAATAACAATAAAATCAACTCGATTGTGTCGTCTGGTACGGACGATTTGTGCATTACACAGAACAAAAATGTTTCATTTCAGAATGGATTGAAAGTAGCATTCCTTTGAAATACATTGTCACAACTGCATCACTGTTGACGTCCTGAAACGTGATTTTATGACACTTTCATATATAACGCGCTACGATGTAATAATATACGTGTGTACTCAACGACGTGTTCGGTGCAAAAGAAAGAATTATACCAAGTCCGTGATAATATCCATCAAAGTCACGTGACGTCAGAAGCTTCAACCATTCAAATCAACGCGTTCTGTATGTATTTAATAAATAAATATCAACAAAAAAGGGGCCTCGGTGGCCGAGTGGTCAAGGTAGTTCGTCTACTATTGATCACGTGGTCTGTCAACACTGAGATTGCGGGTTCGATTCTCACTGCAGGCAGGGTGTACTTGACTCCAATCTTAATTGACAAGGATTGCCAGTTTTCCTACCGCAGGTCGGGGGTTTTCTCCGGGTACTCCGGCTTCCTCCCCAAATAAAAACTGGACGCCATGATATAGCTGAAAAATTGCTGAAAGTGGCGTTAAACACCATCAAACAAACAAACATCAACAAAAAAATTGTCTTTTTATTTATTTCATTTGTAAAAATGAAAAAAAACATTACAAACTGTCTTTGTATTTTAAAAATCAGCAAGAAAACAAAACGACTGGTGTCCGAGTTTCTATTGCCGCTCAATCAATGGACATATTTATTAATGCAATTAATGTAATTTAAAGAAACCAACAGGCCCGGGATCGATTAGTTTTTACTTATTTTTATTTCATTATTCCCTTTCTTTGTATTTTAAGGTCAACAACTGCAAAAATATACACGTACGTAGAAGACTAATAAACAAACAGGCGTAGGGGGTAGCTGTCCCTGCCGATTCATTTTAAAGCCCTTTCTTTGAGAATTTAAATGGGAAATAACTGGAGAATTCAATCTCATCTAATTGAACACACCGAAGCTCAAAATAAAGGGGGGGGGGGGTTGCTCCATTACCGATTTACAAATTACGTTTTTTGAATACACATAGTTGCATGCGCTCCAGAGAGTGTACTGGGGTCAGGGTGGTCGCTTTATACAGGTGGTCGCATTTTAAAGGACATTTTAAGCACATAAGTACCTATGGTCCATGTTTTATGGGATGTCTTAATATACATGTGACTGCTAAAAGCAGGTGGTTGCATGTGCTCAAGACAGTGTACTGTGCTCAGGTTGGTCGCTAAATATATATAAATAAATGATACAGAAATGTAACAATTGGCACACTTCTTGTTCATGAGTTCTTTCGCCATGGAATATAACATTCTGTCGCATATTATCAATAAATCACGCATAAAATGTCAGTATCTGTTGTGCCCACCATTTGCTTGTAACACAGCCATTACTCTTCGTGGCATGGATTCAATTAAACGTTGAGTACGAACACGCGGTATCCTTTGCCACTCATACTGAAGTGCCTGCTCTAATTGTACAATACAAAGAAAGGGAATAATGAAATAAAAATAAGTAAAAACTAATCGATCCCGGGCCTGTTGGTTTCTTTAAATTACATTAATTGCATTAATAAATATGTCCATTGATTGAGCGGCAATAGAAAACCGGACACCAGTCGTTTTGTTTTCTTGCTGATTTTTAAAATACAAAGACAGTTTGTAATGTTTTTTCGTTTTTACAAATGAAATAAATAAAAAGACATTTTTTTTGTTGATATTTATTTATTAAATACATACAGAACGCGTTGATCTGAATGGTTGAAGCGTCTGACGTCACGTGACTTTGATGGATATTATCACGGACTTGGTATAATTCTTTCTTTTGCACTGGACACGTCGTTGAGTACACACGTATATTACATCGTTAGCGCGTTATATATGAAAGTGTCATAAAATCACTTTTTAGGACGTCAACAGTGATGCAGTTGTGACAATGTATTTCAAAGGAATGCTACTTTCAATCCATTCTGAAATGAAACATTTTTGTTCTGTGTAATGCACAAATCGTCCGTACCAGACGACACAATCGAGTTGATTTTAAGTCAATAAAATTTTTGTAACAGTTAGAACAATGCACGAAGACACGCTAAAGATGACAAATTCAAGGATAAATCAATAACAGTGCAACCAGTAAAATCAAGGGGATCACGGTGGGGTATTGACATTTCGTTTTTTTCTGCTGAATTGCGAGTTAGTTGACATTTATGCTCATTTTCGTTCCGAACTTTAGATTTTCGAACATGACCTCTACTTTTCTCTTCTGATAACGATGGCCCTGTGTCTCCTCTACAACGCCTATATAGCCGGTCCCCGTCACGATCTCAAAACATTGACCAAAATTGGGCATATATAGACCCACCCTATCTACATGGGTTCGAAATTGGTTTTTCGTTCCGAACTTTAGATTTTCGAACATGACCTCTACTTTTCTCTTCTGATAACGATGGCCTTGTGTCTCCTCTACAACGCCTATTTAGCCGGTCCCCGTCACGATCTCAAAACATTGACCAAAATCGGGCATATATAGACCCAACTTATCTACATGGGTTCGAAATTGGTTTTTCGTTCCGAACTTTAGATTTTCGAACATGACCTCTACTTTTCTCTTCTGATAACGATGGCCCTGTGTCTCCTCTACAACGCCTATATAGCCGGTCCCCGTCACGATCTCAAAACATTGACCAAAATCGGGCATATATAGACCCACCCTATCTACATGGGTTCGAAATTGGTTTTTCGTTCCGAACTTTAGATTTTCGAACATGACCTCTACTTTTCTCTTCTGATAACGATGGCCCTGTGTCTCCTCTACAACGCCTATATAGCCGGTCCCCGTCACGATCTCAAAACATTGACCAAAATCGGGCATATATAGACCCACCCTCTCTACATGGGTTCGAAATTGGTTTTTCGTTCCGAACTTTAGATTTTCGAACATGACCTCTACTTTTCTCTTCTGATAACGATGGCCCTGTGTCTCATCTACAACGCCTATATAGCCGGTCCCCGTCACGATCTCAAAACATTGACCAAAATCGGGCATATATAGACCCACCCTATCTACATGGGTTCGAAATTGGTTTTTCGTTCCGAACTTTAGATTTTCGAACATGACCTCTACTTTTCTCTTCTGATAACGATGGCCCTGTGTCTCCTCTACAACGCCTATATAGCCGGTCCCCGTCACGATCTCAAAACATTGACCAAAATCGGGCATATATAGACCCACCCTATCTACATGGCTTCGAAATTGGTTTTTCGTTCCGAACTTTAGATTTTCGAACATGACCTCTACTTTTCTCTTCTGATAACGATGTCCCTGTGTCTCCTCTACAACGCCTATATAGCCGGTCCCGTCACGATCTCAAAACATTGACCAAAATTGGGCATATATAGACCCACCCTATCTACATGGGTTCGAAATTGGTTTTTCGTTCCGAACTTTAGATTTTCGAACATGACCTCTACTTTTCTCTTCTGATAACGATGGCCCTGTGTCTCCTCTACAACGCCTATATAGCCGG
Organism: Limnoperna fortunei; assembly: GCA_944474755.1. Taxonomy (NCBI): domain Eukaryota; kingdom Metazoa; phylum Mollusca; class Bivalvia; order Mytilida; family Modiolidae; genus Limnoperna; species Limnoperna fortunei. The sequence continues at coordinate 65,704,120 of OX104117.1, forward strand.
TCCCCGTCACGATCTCAAAACATTGACCAAAATCGGGCATATATAGACCCACCCTATCTACATGGGTTCGAAATTGGTTTTTCGTTCCGAACTTTAGATTTTCGAACATGACCTCTACTTTTCTCTTCTGATAACGATGGCCCTGTGTCTCCTCTACAACGCCTATATAGCCGGTCCCCGTCACGATCTCAAAACATTGACCAAAATCGGGCATATATAGACCCACCCTCTCTACATGGGTTCGAAATTTGTTTTTCGTTCCGAACTTTAGATTTTCGAACATGACCTCTACTTTTCTCTTCTGATAACGATGGCCCTGTGTCTCCTCTACAACGCCTATATAGCCGGTCCCCGTCACGATCTCAAAACATTGACCAAAATCGGGCATATATAGACCCACCCTATCTACATGGCTTCGAAATTGGTTTTTCGTTCCGAACTTTAGATTTTCGAACATGACCTCTACTTTTCTCTTCTGATAACGATGGCCCTGTGTCTCCTCTACAACGCCTATATAGCCGGTCCCCGTCACGATCTCAAAACATTGACCAAAATCGGGCATATATAGACCCACCCTATCTACATGGGTTCGAAATTGGTTTTTCGTTCCGAACTTTAGATTTTCGAACATGACCTCTACTTTTCTCTTCTGATAACGATGGCCCTGTGTCTCATCTACAACGCCTATATAGCCGGTCCCCGTCACGATCTCAAAACATTGACCAAAATCGGGCATATATAGACCCACCCTATCTACATGGCTTCGAAATTGGTTTTTCGTTCCGAACTTTAGATTTTCGAACATGACCTCTACTTTTCTCTTCTGATAACGATGGTCCTGTGTCTCCTCTACAACGCCTATATAGCCGGTCCCCGTCACGATCTCAAAACATTGACCAAAATCGGGCATATATAGACCCACCTTATCTACATGGGTTCGAAATTTGTTATTCGTTCCGAACTTTAGATTTTCGAACATGACCTCTACTTTTCTCTTCTGATAACGATGGCCCTGTGTCTCCTCTACAACGCCTATATAGCCGGTCCCCGTCACGATCTCAAAACATTGACCAAAATCGGGCATATATAGACCCAACTTATCTACATGGGTTCGAAATTGGTTTTTCGTTCCGAACTTTAGATTTTCGAACATGACCTCTACTTTTCTCTTCTGATAACGATGGCCCTGTGTCTCATCTACAACGCCTATATAGCCGGTCCCCGTCACGATCTCAAAACATTGACCAAAATCGGGCATATATAGACCCACCCTATCTACATGGGTTCGAAATTGGTTTTTCGTTCCGAACTTTAGATTTTCGAACATGACCTCTACTTTTCTCTTCTGATAACGATGGCCCTGTGTCTCCTCTACAACGCCTATATAGCCGGTCCCCGTCACGATCTCAAAACATTGACCAAAATCGGGCATATATAGACCCACCCTATCTACATGGGTTCGAAATTGGTTTTTCGTTCCGAACTTTAGATTTTCGAACATGACCTCTACTTTTCTCTTCTGATAACGATGGCCCTGTGTCTCCTCTACAACGCCTATATAGCCGGTCCCCGTCACGATCTCAAAACATTGACCAAAATCGGGCATATATAGACCCACCCTATCTACATGGCTTCGAAATTGGTTTTTCGTTCCGAACTTTAGATTTTCGAACATGACCTCTACTTTTCTCTTCTGATAACGATGTCCCTGTGTCTCCTCTACAACGCCTATATAGCCGGTCCCGTCACGATCTCAAAACATTGACCAAAATTGGGCATATATAGACCCACCCTATCTACATGGGTTCGAAATTGGTTTTTCGTTCCGAACTTTAGATTTTCGAACATGACCTCTACTTTTCTCTTCTGATAACGATGGCCCTGTGTCTCCTCTACAACGCCTATATAGCCGGTCCCCGTCACGATCTCAAAACATTGACCAAAATCGGGCATATATAGACCCACCCTATCTACATGGGTTCGAAATTGGTTTTTCGTTCCGAACTTTAGATTTTCGAACATGACCTCTACTTTTCTCTTCTGATAACGATGGCCCTGTGTCTCCTCTACAACGCCTATATAGCCGGTCCCCGTCACGATCTCAAAACATTGACCAAAATCGGGCATATATAGACCCACCCTCTCTACATGGGTTCGAAATTTGTTTTTCGTTCCGAACTTTAGATTTTCGAACATGACCTCTACTTTTCTCTTCTGATAACGATGGCCCTGTGTCTCCTCTACAACGCCTATATAGCCGGTCCCCGTCACGATCTCAAAACATTGACCAAAATCGGGCATATATAGACCCACCCTATCTACATGGCTTCGAAATTGGTTTTTCGTTCCGAACTTTAGATTTTCGAACATGACCTCTACTTTTCTCTTCTGATAACGATGGCCCTGTGTCTCCTCTACAACGCCTATATAGCCGGTCCCCGTCACGATCTCAAAACATTGACCAAAATCGGGCATATATAGACCCACCCTATCTACATGGGTTCGAAATTGGTTTTTCGTTCCGAACTTTAGATTTTCGAACATGACCTCTACTTTTCTCTTCTGATAACGATGGCCCTGTGTCTCCTCTACAACGCCTATATAGCCGGTCCCCGTCACGATCTCAAAACATTGACCAAAATCGGGCATATATAGACCCACCCTATCTACATGGCTTCGAAATTGGTTTTTCGTTCCGAACTTTAGATTTTCGAACATGACCTCTACTTTTCTCTTCTGATAACGATGTCCCTGTGTCTCCTCTACAACGCCTATATAGCCGGTCCCGTCACGATCTCAAAACATTGACCAAAATTGGGCATATATAGACCCACCCTATCTACATGGGTTCGAAATTGGTTTTTCGTTCCGAACTTTAGATTTTCGAACATGACCTCTACTTTTCTCTTCTGATAACGATGGCCCTGTGTCTCCTCTACAACGCCTATATAGCCGGTCCCCGTCACGATCTCAAAACATTGACCAAAATCGGGCATATATAGACCCACCCTATCTACATGGGTTCGAAATTGGTTTTTCGTTCCGAACTTTAGATTTTCGAACATGACCTCTACTTTTCTCTTCTGATAACGATGGCCCTGTGTCTCCTCTACAACGCCTATATAGCCGGTCCCCGTCACGATCTCAAAACATTGACCAAAATCGGGCATATATAGACCCACCCTCTCTACATGGGTTCGAAATTTGTTTTTCGTTCCGAACTTTAGATTTTCGAACATGACCTCTACTTTTCTCTTCTGATAACGATGGCCCTGTGTCTCCTCTACAACGCCTATATAGCCGGTCCCCGTCACGATCTCAAAACATTGACCAAAATCGGGCATATATAGACCCACCCTATCTACATGGGTTCGAAATTGGTTTTTCGTTCCGAACTTTAGATTTTCGAACATGACCTATACTTTTCTACGACATTGATATTTCGGTTAGAACTTAGGGTATTGTCTTATTTAAGTTCTATAAATACAAGGTATTGCTGAATCCACTACTTCAATACACCTCCTGGACAGGTCATGTTAATATTTACTTATTTCATGTTTAAAATTCGCTTTTATGATATTGAAAACAATATAAGATGTATTTGTTCGCTACCTATTCCTAATTGTTCGCTAGCGTTTAAAATCTTATGGTAGCCTTATGTCTTTCGTTGGTTTTTAGTAATACCTCCTTATTGTTCGCTAGCTAATTGTTCGCTGCAATTGTTCGCTGGCTTGAGTCTAGCGAGTTTACGTCACATTCACTATTTCAATCAAATTAAAACATATCGTTTTCTTTTCAGTCTTTCAAAAATATACCTTTACATATGTACGGGAAGCCTCGCATTGATGTTTATTTTTCCACAGCATAGCTCGTGGACTTTTCTCTATTTTATAGACTAATCTGTCAACGTGAATCTGTCTTAGTTTTGAAGATGTGTGCTCGTTCTCAATTGAACATGCATTTCATAAAAGCTCATCTTGTTAATATAAAATAACATTTTTGCTTACATATAAAAACCTTAAGACAGAGATGTATTTCTTCTATTAAATCTCAACTTTTTAGCAGGTACGGTACGGTCGGTACACTTATGACCGTACCACCATTAATTGCTGGTACGGAAAGCCGTACCAGTATTTAAATTGAAAGAATAAATGATATAATGCCATTACATATACTCATACTCTTTAAGTTTTGAAACGTTCTACAAAAATCTAATTTTAAAAATAACTTTCAATATAAAACAGCAATCGTTACGATCTCGAGTGCAATTTGGTAAGTGACAAATAATATCACAAGGAAAACTTCTATCTATATTTAAACATTCACGGTTAACGGGTTGTCCGTACCACTATTTTTCTGGGTGCTACGCTTAAGGTAAGTGATATAAAGATTCATTTCTTTAATTAAGACGTTTTTTTTAAGTAAGAGCGACAAATATTCAAGCAAGCTTGAGATGTATAATCGCGAATTATAATATATAATTTTTTTAAGTTCATGGATAAATTTTAGATCTTCCAACATCTAATTACGAACTCGAACTTGGTGGGGTTTTGTTTACAATACGTTTTCCCCTTTATTCCGTAATTCTCCAACCCCAGTTGAGAAAAACTTTCATATTAGTTTGAAGATTCTCGATAAGTATCTTTCAAAACCAGGTTTTAAAAAACGAGATGCAAACGAGTAAGGAGAGGAGGGGTGGATGACATTGCTGGTGTGTTTGTTGCACTACATAATATGCATACATGACAATGCTGCGGATTTTGACCGGGGGCCCCGGAATTTTTTACACCTGTCCGGGATACCGGGAATGTCGTTGGACTTTCCGGTTTTCGTCTTTTTTCAAGAAAAAATAGAAAGTCTAAATTTTTTTAAATTTTGTTAAAATAGCTAATAATCTAATAAAGAATAAACAAAATAAAAGCGCATATGTTAGCTAAAAAAAACTTAATAAGTAAATATTTGCACTCTGGAGACCCTTCAAATAACCTAGAGATAGTCTAAAATTGCTGGAGCCCCCTATGGGCCCCAACCAGGGCTTTTGCCCAGCACACACTTAGACACTGAGCGGTCCTCCGTTCCCTTGCCGAAATTATTAGGAATTCTACCACTCGTATGAATATGATAATATTTTAATAGATGAAAACTTATTGTTAGTATGAACGTAGAAATAACCCTAACCCTAACTTAAGGTATATAATGTCCCTGGTTATGTTAACACTATTTTTTGGCTCTTACCAACCAGCTTTATCATTTACTAGTTTAAGTGTGTGACCTTTTTCCATACCGCTTAAGTACCACTTTTTATTAGAATCATGCAAAGAGCGATTCATGGGTGGAAAGCCTACACCACTTTTTTTTTATATGTTACTCCTACTTCCACCCTGATTTGATAATTTGTACTCTTTTTCCAAACTAGCCCTGGTCCTGAGAGAAAAAAATATATAGAATGCATTGGAAAATTGTAAGAAAGGGAGATAACTCTTAAAACTGTCAATAATTTCAATAGAAAGCATTGTAATAAAATGGCAAGATTTATCCCAGGACCAGGCAGTTATGAGCAAATTGTTATTTATTTCTTATTTTGTATACTTTGAACTATCTTTCGTTAAAAATAAACCACTGTAGCCTTTTTATCGATGAATCACTTTTCTTCAATTTTGCATGATTCTTAGGTTGACTACTACTTAAAAAAAATATTTATTGAGTATGTTCGAACTAACAATAACTTATTTTTATTTATTACACGATGACAGCATACTTAATCTTTTACACTGTGTATTCTGAATTTTCTTGAATACGAACTGCAGAAAGTAAGTATAAGGTATCTTTTGTTGATATCGTTCCTGAAAAAGATATAGTTTATTAATTATGCTTGAATCACACATATGAAGTCATGTACACAAAACTGTCTTGACAGAACATTATGTTTCAGTTATTTATTTATTAGAACCAATTTATAAAGTGTAATTTCTCACTTGCTCCCCCCGTTCAGCTATTGTAAAAATAGTAAAAAGGGGAAAGCATCGAAAGATTAAATTTTGATAATGTTGAATTGTGTTCGGTATTCTGTAACTCTGTCAAAACACAATTTTTTTCAAAAATTTTGAATAAAGGTGAAAGCCGTGTAAAGTTAATTTTCAAATTCGCTGTCGTCGTGTGCCATTATCAGTGCTATGCTATAGTTGAAGGATAAGATCACAAATATAAAAAGTATAAGGATACTCCTTTCTCGTGTTCTTCACTCATATAACTTTCTATAGATTTGCACGTTTTATAAACTAAACCTTAAAACTTAATTTATTAAATAGATGGCTTCAAGTACACACTTCCAGATGAAATGCTCTTATAAAAAATGTGACCAGGGAAATATAATTACACCAGAGATAAGCCGAGCAGACGTTAGAGGATTCCATGTTTCAAAGTCTGAAAGGAAAGGTACATATAAATTATACTCTGTAAATTAATTCCTAGTCCGAGAGTACTCTTCTGACGTCCATGATCAAACTTTATCTGACCTTTGTTCATTTTCGGGGGTATAATGAACTTGTTCAGTATTAATTTATCTTTTGTTGACAAATTATTTCAAAACTATTTATAAAAAGATCACATTTAATTTCAAATGCACTCAAAATGGTTGGTAAATTTGAGAACCAATACATTAAGCTTTTAATAAATTTCCCACAGAAATTAATAATCGACTTGGCAAACATTAGTGGCGAATTCAGAGTTAAGGGGGACCCGGCCATTACGAAGTATAGAATATATGGCCCCGTGATCTACAACAGATGTGTGGCTGCGTCCCCGACCCAAGCAGAGCGCCCCCTTGTGGTTCAAACATGCTGTATATATACGCATTGGTCAACTAATATTGTAAGCATGTAATGAAATATTATATCTGGGATAAATTTTCGCAATTAATTTTTTTGTGTTAATTTATCCAGCAATGATGGCTGACTGGACAGACGATGGGTCAGCTACGTTCCATTACTCCTGCTGGCAAAAACTAAATACGTCTGCGCATGGCGGTAATTCTGATTTACAGTTATCTACGAAGGAAGTCGAATTATTGAAAGAAGCTAAGAAAACAGCAGAGTTTCATGACTCAGATGAACACTTTCAAACAAAGGCTGTCCGCATCGCAAAAATGTTGAAAAGTGCCAACTACTGTATAGGATTTACAGGTATACCATCTATAACGTATCTAATGATTCCCTGTTACAATATAGTTGAAATACTCATTTCAAAGAAACGGGAACTTCTTATTATATGTTGTTTGTTTTGTTTAACGCCACTTTCAACAATTTGTCAGATATATCTTTGGCGTCAAGTTGTTAATCGAGAGGAGGCGGAGTACCCGGAGAAAACCCAAGTGCTTCTGTTGAAAAATTTGCAGTCCTTGAACAATTAAGTTTTGAGTCGAGCACACCCTGCCCGCAGTGAGACTCGAACATGCAATCTCAGTGATGACAGGCACGGATCCAAGGAAAGGCGTACCTGGTGTACGTCCCGCCCCCACCCTAAAAAAGAGTGATATAGAGCGAGATAACGAGAGTGTAAAACGAGAGAAAAGGAAAAGGAGGAATGATAAAACGAGTAAACGCGTCAAATAAACCAGAGTTCCTTGCCGGGGACACCTTCATTCCTTTATTCCTTTTTCGGTTTAACAAGAATTAATTATTTATGGTCATAGTTGAAAAATAAAGCCAGCTAAAAGAAGGGGTAAAAAAGTAAACAAAGAGTCTAGAAAACTTTGTCTGGATGGCTACTAAATGCTTAGATTACCGGAGCTTCCGAGGGCCCCTTGGCCCCCTACCGCTGCCCTGGACCTGTTGGGAGCCTTGAGCGGCCCAAAGACCCCTCGTCCAACTTTTACGCCTCCCCTAACACAAATTCCTAGACGGTTTATTCACGTTTCTCCAACATTTCTACTTAGACTAAAAACAACAACCAATTAGGACAGGGGATTAAGAGGCGTTCAAAGGGAAAGGTTAAGGATTATCCAACACAGAATATATAATACAGCTTTTAGATATAATGATGGGCAATTGAACTTTTTGCTAATTTTTTTTTTCGTTTATTGTTGATTATTTTCTTTTATTATTATTATTATTATTGTGAATTGTATTGGTTTTTTGTTTTGTGTTTTTAAGTTTTATTATTATATATTATCAGAGACATATAATTAATTATGTCTCTGATTTTATGCATAGCATTACTATTGTATGTCTAGCACTTGCAAAATTCATTTCAAAACATTAACCATCTCCGTATATTGCATCAGCGTTTACACGGTTGGTGAGGTAACTAGTTGTAGAAACACCGTACTTCTGATAGTATAAATAATCACGGTGAATTTTATATCTATTAATCTATAAGTATCTATACTTCGACATAGATATACTGTTTATGCAATAGTCTAATGGTTATAGTGGTTATACTTTTTAATAATGATTTTAATATAATATAATAATTTTTATTAAATACGCAATTATAGACCATACATTATTTGTGATGTATCACTTTATTTCCTTTTATGTAAAACAAAATGCAGAATAATGAGTTAAGACACAAAATTTAAAACTAGTCAACGTTTATTAAACAATTAAATTTTACAGGTAATATTAACATAATAATCCTTAAGATGCCCCTCAATCCCCACACTTAAATGAATGTTGTTTTTAACTAATTATCAAATGTTGGAGAAGCGTGAACACACCTCCTAGACCCGCCCCTGTTCGACTAGCTACTTTACCTAACTCCTCTTATTATCTACATCAAACTTAAACTTAGTTATCTTTATAAAGGTGCTGGTATTTCCACAGCTGCGGGAATAGGTGATTTTAGAGGTATCCATGGTAAATGGACAAACAATGACAAAGCTAAAGAATATGGTAAGTTATGCTACACTTAAAAAAAATGCACAAATAAATAGATAAATTGATCAATCATTTAATCAATCAAGCAAGCAAGTAATCAAGCAATCAATAAAAAAACTAAATAAACATAAGTCTTGTTTTACCTGGTTCCTAGCATAAAATACCTTTAATGGATGCGAGTAGACTTAATTACTTTTTTCTTTTAAACCTTTACATTGTCCTTGAGCCCTCTCCGTCAACAATACTTTTGTGTTGACGGACACATCAAAGCTATAAATTGTCTGTGTAAATTACAAAATTGTCAAAACCCTAAGGTTCTTCCTACCGCAGGCATAGGTTGATCTTAGTCATAATTTGTTCCCAGTTCGGAATATTTTGGTTTTATTGTTTTATGCTCGTCATATTCATATATTGTTTGGCATTTTCAATCTTTTGGGTAGAGCGCCTCTGATGAGTTCTGAATAGACGAAACTCTTGAATAGACGAAACGCGCGTCATGCGTTGCAAAATGTATCGGCTGGAAATGTGTTGAATTTTTTTATTTCTAACATGCGTGATGGTTAGCGCTGATGTTCGAGTTTAATTCCCCTAGGTAAGCTCGCTCCGGCATCAACACTTTTGTGCTGAAGAACACATCAAAGCTATAAATTGTATGTGTAAAATTACAAAATTGTCAAAACCCTAAGGTTCTTCCTACCCCAGGAATAGGTTGATCTTAGTCATAATTTGGTTTCCAGTTCGGCATATTTTGGTTTTTTATGTTCTATGCTCTTCATTTTCACATAGTGCAGGGGCGGATCCAGGAATTTTTGTTAGGGGAGGCGTACTAGTTCAGTGAGGGGTCTGGGGTAGGGGTCCAGGCCCCCCGAAGCTCTGGTAATCTAAGCCTTTGGTAGCCATCCAGACAAAAGTTTTGTAGACTCGTTTTTTTTTACTTTTGCCCCTTGTGTAATTAATCTAATTCTTTATAGACAAACTCAATAGATAAAAAAGTAACTCGTTTTCATGTTTTGGGGTATTACTGTATCACAAAATTATGCAAATAAAATATATTCTTACCTAGTAAACGATGATTAATTGCTAGAGGTACGCCTTTAATTGGATCCGCGCCTGTAATGTTTGGCATTTTCAATCTTTTGGGTAGAGCGCCTCGGATGAGTCTTGAATAGACGAAACTCGCGTCAAGCGTAGCAAACTTTATTGACTGGAACTTTGTTGTATTTTTTATTTGTATGTATTTACTAGTTTTTAACGTTAACTATAGTCCTCGGATATATTTACAATAATACTTTTTTCTTGTCCAGGTTTGAAGTCAACTAGCAGTGAACCGACAAGCTATGTAAAGAGAGGATATCTCCTTCCAACATATACCCACGAAGCCATCTGTAAGTTAATGGATATGGGAATTATTAAGTACCTTATCAGTCAAAATACTGACGGTCTACACAGGCTGTCGGGTATCCCGGCAGATAGAATCTCAGAACTCCATGGCAACGGTTTCGAAGAGAAATGTGAAAAATGTGGAACTAGACGTTTGCGTAGCTTAAATGTTAGATGTTCCGAAGAGAAGAAAAGCGTTCCTCCACTTACATGTGAAAGATGTAGAATTAATCACAGGACTGGAAATACCTGTCAGCAGCCAGTAAGTATGATGAACAACCAGAGGACAAAAAACTTGTCAGCAGTCGGTGGTAGGGGTAAACGTAATCAGAGGACAAGAAATACCTGTCAGCAGCCAGTAAGTATGGTCCAACCAGAGGACAAAAAGCTTGTCAGCAGTCGGTAATAGGGTAAAAAAGTAATGAGGACTAGAAATACCTGTCAGCAGGCAGTAAGTATGAAGAGATACCAGAGGACAACTAGACAAAGTCGATCTAGCGATCGCTGATACCCCCGCTTTTGTGAAAATTTCTAAGGTTTTTCGTGGATTGTGACCTTGAAATTGGATGGATTTCCACCAAAATCAATAGGCTTCTTACCAACAAAATATATAAGAATATTTTAAAGTTTCATTAAAATCGGATGAAAACTTTTTGAGTTATTTTCCGGAAACAACTTTTTGTAAAAATTTCTAACATTTTTCGTGGACTGTGACCTTGAAATTTGACAGATTTCCCCCAAAATCGATAGGCTTCTTACCAACCTGATATATAACAATATCCCAAAGTTTCATTCAAATCACATGCAAACTTTTTGAGTTATCATCCGGAAACAACTTTTTTGTAAAAATTTCTAACGTTTTTCATGGACTGCGACCTTGAAATTTGATGGATTTCCCCCAAAATCCAAAGGCTTTTTACCAACCTGATATATAACAATATCCCAAAGTTTCATTCAAATCGGATGCAAACTTTTTGAGTTATTGTCCGGAAACAACTTTTATGTTAAAATTTCTAACGTTTTTCGTGGACTGTGACCTTGAAATTTGACGGATTTCCCCCAAAATCGATAGGCTTCTTACCAACTTGATATATGACAATATCACAAAGTTTCATTCAAATCGGATGTAAACTTTTTGAGTTATTGTCCGGAAACAACTTTTTTGTTAAAATTTCTAACGTTTTTCGTGGACTGTGACCTTGAAATTTGACGGATTTCCCCCAAAATCAATAGGCTTCTTACCAACCTGATATATAACAATATCCCAAAGTTTCATTCAAATCGGATGTAAACTTTTTGAATTATCATCCGGAAACCAAATGTGGACGGACGAACGGACGGACGGACGGACGAACGGACAGACGGACGGACGGACGGACGGACATGAGGACCACTATATACCCCCGACTCTGTCGAGCGGGGGTATAAAAAGCTCGTTAGTAGTCAGTGTTATGGGTTAAAGGTAATCAGAGTACAGGAAAAGCATGTTAGCAGTTGGTAAAGGTAAAGTGTAATCAGACGACAGGACGATCATGTTAGCATTCGGTAAGTACATGTATATGCGTAATCGGAAGACAGGAAGTGCTGGTCAGCAGCTGGTAGTATAATAAAGCAATTTATACAGAAAACATCTGTAGTCAGCAAGTAGTAAGAGAGCAATCGAAGAACTAAAACTCCTGTCAGCAGTTGGTATATATGAGAAACCAGAGAACAAAAACCTTGTCAGCAGTCGGTGGTAAGGATAAAAAGTAATCAGATGACTAGAAATACCTGTCAGTAGGCGGTAAGTATGAAGAGAAACAAAAGGACAAAAGCTTGTCAGCATTCGGTGGAAGGGGTTAAAAGTAATCAGAGTACATGAAAAGCCTGTCAGCAGTTGGTAAGGGTAAAGTGTAATCAGACGACAGGAAGAGCGTGTAAGCAATCGGTAAGTACAAGCTTAATCCGAGTACAGGAAGTGCTGGTCAGCAGCAGGTACTATAAAGAAGCAATTTATACAGAAAACGTCTGTAGTCAGCAAGTATAAAGAGCAATCGGAGAACTAAAACTTCTGTCAGCAGTCGTTATATATGAAGAGCAATGATAGAACAGATCAGTCAAGTATAAAGAGCAATCTTGGAACCGGAAGAGACTCTAAGATGTCATCAAGTATAAAACGTTATCTTAGAACCGGAAGAACTTGTCAGATGTTTCTTGTACCTCTTTATCAAGTGATAATTCCAATTCAAGAAAAATAACTTACTTTTTGCTTCTTATTTGTCATATTTATCCATTATAGGGTTGCAATGGATATATGATGAACACTATTATCAACTTTGGGGACTATTTAGAAGGGCCAGTACTGCGTTCCGCTGAAGAGAATGCAGAAAAATCGGATCTTGTTTTTTGTCTTGGTACAACACTACGCGTAACACCAGCAGCAGACCTTGTGGTAATGGGACAGAAACCCAACAGGTTAATTATCTGTAACAGGTGTGTATCATTAACGATGTTAAATTGCTTATGTTCCTGTATAGTCCCGTCAAAAATTTGTCTTTAATGTATGCATTCTCTATTGTTGGAAAAACACTTGTCTAATTGCTTGGTGGTAAAATATGGCTGATAACAACCATGACCTCAAACTTTGGCATCAGTTCGCCTTGCTTATGCTCCTGTTTATTACCACTTGTCATTTAGAATTAAGCTGTTGTTGATTAATTAAGACCTACGCAGACGTTTAAGTAACACGTATTTTTCATGTCTGTATTAAATCGGAACAGCTCTCGGCCAAATCTGTCGACGGTCGGGAAAGTGACCTCGGAGGTAAGTGATCTCCATTTTATTTTGAACTATTTTCAGTCATGTTATTCTGGAAACATAGTTGATCCGTTTACATTTATAGACAATACTCCTTTTGAAAAAGTACATTTGGCATATTGTAAATACACTCTTGGTGTTAAACGGACAAATATAAAACTCAATTATAAAAAATATTATGATAACATAACTTATAATAAAATATCTAGCTTAAACGGCCAAAATAAGATATTTCTTTACAAATCATTAAAGAAAGAACTTGGAGAAAGAATACTACTTATCTCATTTCGATTTTGAAACTCATAAAAATATTGCAAAATTTAGAATATCAGACCACTTTTTAGAAATAGAGCGTGGAAGATATAGAAAGGTTTCACGTAAACAACGTATTTGTACTTATTGTAATCAAAATAGTATTGACGATGAAAGCCACTTCTATTTAGATTGCGATCATAATCTTATGTATAGAAATAAACTATTGTTAGATTTTAATATTGTAAATGAAACTAGTAATACCTATGATCAAGATAATTCTATTAAAATACTATCTCCGACACAAATTTTTCGGCAAACTCAGAGTATTGCCTCTTTAATCATCAGAACTGGGGATAGGAGACTCATACACTTTATTTGACGATATTCGTGCTATTTTCTTGTTAGCTTTTATATTTTGTTTTCTGTCATGAATCATTTACATGTCATTTATTTGACAATGTGTCAAGTCTGCCTAGAATGCTGGCACTCATCTTTGTGTGGTTATAAACAGAAATTAAACCATTTTATTGCTTGGAGGCAAAATTGGTTCATAACAGCCATGTCCTCAACCTTCAGCCTTAGTTCGTCTTCTCTTCCCTTTCAAAACTATATGGAGTCGAATTCCTGCAGTTATGAACATAAATTTATGGTAGCCGACTTGTTAGTTTAAACATATTTTACTTGCTCAAATATGCAAATAGGACAAGACACAAGTTAAACAAACTTATGAAGTCTCAACTGAAATATACAATATATTACAATAAGAACGTTCGTAGAGCATGCATACAATTAAATATAATTTATAGTATATCATATGTGTGAAGTAAAATATGTACAAGGAGAAAGACAGAAGGTATAAGGAAAGAAAAAATGTTACAGATATTAGAAAAATAAAGAATAAGGATGATGTGATGATATGAGCGATTCAAAAACCTTGTGTTTAATGCATTAAACAATATGGAATCTTTTCTGACCCTTTGATATATTCATATACATGTTTAAAAACTTGTTCGTTCTGTTCGGTGGACAATAACGGGTTGCCAGATGTTAAAAGTTCTAGATTTACTGGACAGTAATTTGGTAGCCAGGCAAGGTTATCAAATAATCTGTCTCTAATATTAGTATATTTAGAACATGCAAAGAAATAATGAAACGAATCTTCACGGTTAGACCCACAACAACAGGATGGATCAGAAATAATATTTACTTTGTACAGATCATAGTTTAAAAATGAAGCAAAGCATCTTAGTTGTGTTAGGACAATATTGAATTTGCGCTGTCCATATTCATAATGCTTCGGAACTTTTTTTTTTTTTTAATTCGGATTAAAAATTTAAAGATAGGTTCGACATTACGGATTGACATATCTAAGCTGTTCCACTGTCGAATAGTTGACGGTCTATTCGTTAGTCATGGACAGTCCACAATAAGGGGTCATAATGTTATGACCGTTACGACTTGTTTCTTACTATGTTAGAGGAATCCATTTCAAGAAGTCAAAATATAGAATAATATTATACCGGACAAAAATAAGTATAATCAGAATGTCAATATGAAGTGTTTGAACCTGTCACGGTATGTTTTAAAATTAGAAACGAATATCTTGTCTATTCTGATCAAAATAAAAAAATAACCATTCAAGCATTAAATGTCGCACATCAAATCTTTTTAGCTTGAAAATGAATTTAAAATATATATGTGGCATATAAAATGTAAGTTTTAAGAGTTATAGGATAAAAAATTGCGCAGAGTGAATGTTGAAAATATCAGCACGAGTGCCGTAGAACGCATCAGATTAAACAAATGCTGGAGTTCAATCTTAATGAGTGACCATATTTTCAAAATACACAATGCGTTGTTGGTTTTTCTGTTACACTGTCACACTATAGGATTAAACACCGTTTTCAATGGATTTATCGGTATATCTTTGTGAGTGAGTTGGTCTTGTTGATATACCGATAAATCCATTTAAAACGGCGTTTAATCCTTATAATTCTTTAAAATTCCATTAAGAAATTAATTTATCTAACGTGTTTCTCAACTTCATATTTCTAGTGTATTTCGTAGCGGAATGACTGAACGTATGAATATTGTGTTTATTTTTAAACGTACGATTATTTCCATAACCATTTTCCGATTTTAAATAAACACAATTTTTAGTTTTACATCAATCTGTAACCTTATTTTCTGTATCGAACACAAGGAAAGTTTTAAATTTAACAAATCATTAATGATAATTCATCAAACAAATAATTTGTAAGTTGATCGCTACTTTCGATATTGAAAGCCGCCATCTTTGTTTACATTGGTTACGCCAAAAATAGTTCGGTCAACGTCGTTTATCCTAAAATAAATGCAGTCAGATTTCCGGTGAAACTATAACAATAGAATAGGAGCTCTCTATTATACAAGGTACAAAAGTTATGTACCCATGTTTATTCGGTTGCCATGCAAATTAAAAGTTATTTTGCGCATTGACTGACAAACGTTTTCGTTTACTATTTATTCGTTTTAAAGGGAAACTTCGCGAAAAAATGAAAATTTGATATGTTATTCTTCAACTAAAAAGAAACACATTTGCCTCTTGATGTTTTATTATATTTTCAGTGGTTAAGTTTCTGCATGGAATTTACCGTGAAAAAAATGCACTTATGGAGGTCCGCCATCTTGTCACCATCTCGTCACTAGATGGCGATACTAGACATCCAAGTACCTTAAAGGTCGTCGTATGATAATAACGCGAAACGGTCAATAACAGAAGGTTGTACTATAAGACAAGGTAGTGGAAAGATTACGTTTCGTATTCCTGATCTATATATATGCAATTTGATAGGAAAAAAGTCCATAAATATTAATTAAATTGAAAATTGTTCGTATTATTATTTTCAACTTAATCAGATTAAGCAACTTACAGAACGAAACTTTTTTATACAAAATATTTGCGAAGTTGACTATTTAAGAAATAACGGTCATTAAATGAAATATTTTTAAGTACTCTGGTTTTCGCGCATCAAAATTTCACTTCACGTTTAGTACATTTATAATTATTATTATCATTATTATTATTATAATTATTATTACTGGTAACATTTATTGTGCGTGTGCGTAACACAGTTTCCAAAATTTTACATGTTGTGTATATTTGAGTTAATGTGTAAGTTTTACACTTCCTCTGACTTGGCATCTAAAGGTATTCGAAATCTTATATACATCCTGTGTTCTGACATTTCGGTGTATTCAAATCATACCTGTCCTTGGCAGGAGGGGGTGTGCCTTTCTAATTTCGAATTACATGATTAACCTTAAATCTGGTTAGCTTTTGAAAAGTCCGAATATTCATACTTCAAAGTCGGCGTCAAATGATCTAGTAATTGCAATAAACATCCTGTTTGTTTACCTGCTAATTCTGTTAATTACCCTTCATAAACGATTGATTGATTGATTGATTAATGGTGTTTAACGCCCGAGCAGCAATATTTCAGCTATATTCAGGCGATCCTTCATAAACGAGTAATGATTTACCTGTAACATTTTCACGTCCAGGTACAACTGCCTTTTCAAGACGTGCAAAATTATCAACGGAATTTTATTATATATATATAAATAATCATATGAATATATCTTTTATTACAATTATTATTTAGGTAAATTATATCTGAGTTAAATAAAGACAGGTTAAAATTTGTGTCTAAAATACTTTTATTAAAACAAAGATCATTAAAACATTAAGACGTATTTGGTAATCTTATGTTGTCAGACGGTCATTAGTCATCGCCACAGTTTATATATTCTTTAAAGAGCTTAGGCAGAAAAACATATGTTTAAACTGGATTATTTATCATATTTACTGGATAATTACATTTATCACGTCACAAACGCAGTCACGTGATAAAATACTGTCAATATGGCGGCCCCCATACACAAAATTTTACCACCTTTAATCCACTCTAGAAGCGTAACGGTAAAGAATACAATAAGACATCAAAGGGCAATTATATTTCTTTTTATTTGAAGAATAACATATCAAATTTTCATTTTTTCGCGAAGTTTCCCTTTAAAATTAAAGACAACTTTGCAAATTTACAAGAACAATGGATATTTAATACCTCTATTTTGATCAGAAAACATGAAAAACAGGGGGTGTATTCTTAAGTGCTGCAAAAAAATGCACCAATTTTAATTTCGATGAAAAAAATTCCATAGATTTCTGAAATATTCATCTTTAACATGTGTAATTTTTGACTTGTGACGACCTTTTTTTTTCGAGAAAAAAAATTTCAAAGTCGAGCATTATTTCTGTTGCTGTTCATTCATGTGTGATAATTTTCGGTGTGTTCGTATATGAAACATGAACAAGGTGCGTGTGATTTGCCATCGGGTTTTGTAAAAAGTCTCGTTTTAATGCTATACATTTTATTTTAAAGGTGTTTAAATTTGAAAATAAATAGAGTAAAAAATAATGACAATAATATATATATTTTTAATGAAGTAACACATAAAAATAAGCAGGTTTTTTTTCGCAAAACAGTAGCATTCGTCACATTCTGTGCAAGGTATTATTCGCTCTAGTTCTCTATCACTAAAATTTATTGAAATATCAGCAATTTACTTCAAGCCACAGATCGTTCCCTATTTTTCGATCTAAATTGGTTTTTTTTGCACAATGATTGTGTTGAAAATATTTTAGCAGTTTAATTTCTACAACAACCGAACATTTCATTGAACGTTTTTATAACATGTTTAATCTGCCGTGTCTTGTGCGTATCTGAAATGCGTCAAATTAAGATTTATTATAAACAATGTCTTGTGTATATAGCTAATATGTTGGTAGAAAGTGTATTATTTTATTTTTTTTTATTCTTCAAATAGTTCGATAAAATAATTGTTCGCATAAATGGCACAGAACAGCGATCCCTGTATGACTAATACTTATATTTTAGTTTAGTTGAAATGTATTAGCATGGGCAAAAAAAGCGTTTATAAGAGCGTTGGATGGCAGAGGGTTCTCGGACTACTTATTTTCGTGCAAATGCTACATTTTTACGTTCACGTGGGGACAACAAGGCAGAACAATTAACACTAGAAGACCAACATCTAATGTGCAAAACGTGGCACGGACTTAATAAGTCGCACGTCAAAACCTTTCAAAATGATCTAAATTTTAAGAAAGAAATTCAATGCACCTTGCTGTATACGAACGCCCCCCCCCCCCCCCTTAGAACGAATAATCGTAACCTCGCTTTTTTTGGCGTTAATCCGACAAATCACAAAACTAACTTCGGATTATAACGGCAGTAAAAATCGGCCTACCACCCCTTCCACCCCCCACTTCGTAAAACAAACCAGAAAATAAACGTCCAACAAACAAATATAAATGTAATTTGTGCATACAATATTTGTTCAAGGAGGGGTTTTTTTTTAAATCGTGACATTTAACATTGCGGAAATTCCGAATCTGCATGGTTATGGCGGGGGTCCAAAATAGCACTGCCAAAATCTGCATCATGAATCTTCCACAATTATATGTCCATGGAGTATTATCAAAACTTTCCCAATACGTAAGTACTCTAAAACTGTTGTCTGTAGATTGGTTTCTCCCTATTCATTATAGCCAAATACACCAAAAAAAACCCACACATAGTGATAAATGCCAGCAACACCTTTTAGAAGACATCTAACAATTATGTTCTACTTGAATAAATTTGATCAGATTATTTTGTGCTTGCATTTTTTTTCAGATTTTATCTATCAAGATTGTAAAAAAAAGAAACAATTACTTGCATTTTATATTTTATTTTCTATTTTCAGTCATTGACATTTGGTTGTTTGGTGGCTACAAAATATTATCTGACTTTATACTAGACACCATAAGATAAGGATAATTCAGACCAACTTTGCTTGAAGTTGGCAATAAAGGGTTTCCGAGTAGATTTTGTAAACAAAAGCACACGACGTGAATTTTAAACATAGTCAATTGATTCAAAAATTAAATAACACCGTTATAAACTGGGGGTTCTAAAACCTATGGGTTTTTCATCAAACCATAAAACGACCAGGCCAATGAACAGTACTGCAAGACAATGGCACATTAAAGTCAGGTTGGAGAAATAACTGAACACACATTATTAAGAACATTGCAAAACTGTTTTTAATTTTGGAAAGCACAATCTTTTTCCTGCATAAGACCGTCTCATGAATATGCATTCTCAAGAACATTCAATACGTCAGTAAAGTATTAAAGATGATTGGAAGAGGTGGTACAAGTGGTTTCTATACAACCATGGCTAGTTAGGCTTGCGCATGATGACGCCTTCTAGTATAAACCATCTCCAAACCTTGATACAATTGCAGGTTACCTACATACAGAGCATCTCTACAAAAAAAATAATAGATTTTCAATTAGGAAAAGAAAACAGTAAAGGACAATTTAAGAATCTGAAAATAATTTGGGAATGCAAAGTATTTTAAAGTCTCAGTAATAGCCTAAATAGGATTTAAAGAAAAAACATTTTAGCCTACACGGCCTGCCATACCACAATCAATTACCGGACGTGAATCACTTGACCGTTACCTTACTTTTAGACTTGTCTCCCTTAATTACTTGACAACGGACACATTTAAGTGCTGCGATTTTTTGCACCACGTTAAAATTACTTCAAACAAACTTAAATCAAATCTATATATAATTACCTTTGTCCCATAGACGATCCAATTTGTGACTACATCGGGAACAGTGTTTTAAAAATTTTCAGAGGTCTGCCAACATTTTCTAAAGTTGTTCCTTGACGATGGAAAAATATCTATAGCTACTTTTTTTTAGATGGACTGTAATTTTCTGCTGTAATTGCCCGACGGGGGAAGCATCCGCGTCTTAGAATAAAGTATTGTGTATTCTTGAGTTGAACTGTATTAGCTGTGTACATTTTTCAAGTCCAGTCAAAAACTTCGCGTCAATACGAAAATGGAGGTCTTTCCAAGTGACTGCATCTCATGAATATTTTGAAGGGAGATGCAATGTTACCTGATCGAAATGATGGTGTGACTGGTCACAGCAATGGCGTCTGTATTTCTGCTCATTACGTCACAGCTTCTTGTGGTGGCGGGAAACCTCTCGTGTCTCTCGGCCTTCTTCACTCCACCAATGGTTGGTCACTGGAACACCCCCGAGATGCCCCGGACAAGAGATCTGGTCTGAACAATCACCCATAAACAGGGAAGTGCCTAATTTCACCACACCCCCCTCCGTTTTCTTAGGGACGGGACCCCTGTTCCGTTTAACTGAGAACACCTAGCCTACTACTCCCCGTAACCATGGGACTGAACTAGGCGAACCTTCACTTCACATAATATGTAAAATACACTGAGGCCATCTCCTTCCTCACTACCCAACAGCCGACACCAACCAATTCCTCGCCACAAGAACAAAAAACATGTCCAATACTCTGACGCAACGACACTGCGAAAACACCACAAGAACCAAGACTAATAAATTCATTTTCACGAAAATCACATGGAACCAATTCATTACCCTTCTCCTAATTTCTAATTCTCTACTCTACTATATACAAAAAGTTCATGTAAAAACCCATCTGAGGATGGGACACACAGCAGGACGCTCCTCCCTGGAGTCCAACATATTTACATCCATCCTGCTGGTGACGGCCAAAGTTGAAAATATCCCACTTAGTAGCTGGGTATGCGATCAGCGCTGTCCTGGGTTCTTCACACCCATGGTGCCTCCCAGGTCCTCACTATCTCCCTCTTTTCAGCGGGAAGCCGGGAGATCAGCACCATCATCACCCGCCAGTAAGCCAGGGTGGCTTCACTGGTGATGGGGTGCAGCCCAAAGTAGTCGGGCACTTTCCAGCCCATCTCCCGGCACAGGGCTCTCAATTGGGGCACATCTGCCTTGTCTATCTTTGAGGCTTTCGGTATGCCCCCATGCCCGTTGACCAGATCCATCAGGTCTGATATGGAGGCCTTGTCCCCACAGAAAAAATGGGTTATGTACCTTAGCAGGCATCCGATTTCCCGTTGAAATGCCCGGGATCCCATCTGCGCCTCACTCTGTCTGTCTGTCAACAGGCTGGGCAGGTGTTCACACACCACATGGCGCCTCAACCCTCTCGTCCGCAGTCCGCATCCCGGGATCACGCAGGGGGAACTGTCATGGTTGTTGTATGCCCTGGGCTTGGGCGCAACAGACAACACTGGGGCAGGGCCCTTGACCACCACCTGCCCCAGTTTGTAGGTGGCTTGCTTCACCTGACCTCCCGTCTGTGCCAGGGACCTAATCTGGGGGGCTGGCTTCTCCTGTCTGTGTCCGTGTCCCGCTGTAGGGGGCTGTCTCCCCCTGTCTCCCAGTCTGTACTGGGGCCTCCTCCGGCAAGACGCCCAACACCACCTCCTCATACTCCGGCTCCACAGGCGTCTCTGTCTGGGTGGCCACCTCTTTGGGCCCGTCTGTCTGTAGCCCAATTGTCTGGGTAGCCCTGGCTACCATCCAATCCTCTGGGGTCTGAGTCCCCACGCTCCTAGTTTCCTGAGGAACGAGAACCCTCCTGGGTGAGGGAGGGGAGACTGTGACCCCTCTCCCTCTCGTCGCTCCCAACTCCTCCCCTCGGCCCATGCCCATATACAGGGTATTCCTTACAACACCTCCTCTGCATCTGTACATCCTGCAACATAAAAGGAGACCATTAGAGACCTTTAAACATTGAGTCATTGAGATTGACTGGTGTTTCACTTGGAGTGGAGTCTATACTTTACTGGTTTCCTGGAAGTATTTAATTATATCCAGAGCTTCGTCCAATGTTTCTGGTCTCGAGTGACAGGCATGTTTCGCTGCCTGTTTATCTGAACATCCTTGACAGAAGCGGTCTATTACTGTTTGGTTGACGAAATCTTCTGGGACGCCTTCAAACGCTCTGATAGCTAACAACTGTAGGCGGTCTGCCCATTCATCTATACCTTTCCCTTTTCGCTGGGCACTATTGTTAAACTCTGCCCTCAAGGTTTGGGGTAGGTCCTGGTAACCAAATCGTTTTTCAATCTTCCGTATGACACGGGTGTACGAGATGTTTGGATCTTGGTCCAGCAACAAGGTGTAATAATCGCTAGCCTCATCTTGCAAACACCAACAGAGTTGGCTTCGTTTCTGCTGCTCTGTCAGTCCGTTTGTTGTAACAAACTCACTAAACTTCCTGAAGAAAGATCTCCAAGCAGATTTGTTCTTGCCTGTGAACTTCAAATCTCTAGGTGTCTGAATTGACCTTTGCTGAGGTTGAATTTGTCGGTTTCTCCCCTGATAACAGTTACGGGCTACTGGAATCTGTATTTCCGATCGTTCGGACGATGAACTGGACTGCCTTCTAGCTTGCAACCTTCTACGTGGCAGTAAATCCTGTCTAGTAGGCCTTTCTTGCCTGTTATCTGCATTAGGTGGTGTATATGTTTCATACGACAGTGGTGCTAGACTGCCAGCATCTGTAAGTCTGGTTGACTGACTCAACGCCGATGGTTGGGTATTCGGTTCATTCCTGC